>JAXQQM020068271.1:0-79878 GCA_034641835.2 Pinus albicaulis
AGTTGGATCTTCATTCAAGGTATCATCAAATTAGAATGAAGACCGAAGATATTCTGAAAACAACATTTCAAACTCATTAGGGTCATTATGAATTTTTGGTCATGCCTTTTGGCCTTACCAATGCAACTTCTACATTTCAAGGGTTGATGAATTCCATTTTCAAACCCTTCCTTAGAAAATTTGTGCTAGTATTTTTTGATGATATACTAATCTACATCAGGTCTTGGAAGGACCATGTTCAACATGTTGACAGGGTGCTCAAACTATTGTAGGAGAAGCAATTATATGCAAAAACATCCAAATGTTTCTTTGGAGTACAAGAGGTGGAATATCGGGGTCATATTGTATCTCGCGAGGGTGTTAAGGTAGACACTAACAAAATTAAAGCCATTAAGGAATGGAAAGTCCCCACAAACATAAAGCAGTTGTGAGGATTTCTCGGGTTAACAGGGTATTATCACAAGTCTGTTAAGAATTATGGGAGAATAGCAGCACCTCTAACAACATTATTTAAGAAAGATGAAATTTCATGGACTCCTGAAGCAACTAAGGCCTTTGAACATATTAAAGAGGCAATGTGCCTAGCACCAATCTTAACTATGTCAGACTTCACAAAAACCTTTATTGTGGAATGTGATGCCTCGGGAAATGGAATTGGTGTTGTTTTAATGCAGGAAGGAAGATCCATTGCTTTTGAAAGCCGTCCAATCAAAGGAAAGTATTTTCAAAAAGCTATTTATGAGAAGGAAATGTTGGAATTACTACATGCACTAAAGAAATGGTAACCTTACCTAATGGGAAGACACTTCAAGGTAAAAAATAATCATGATAGTCTTAAACAATTTTTGGAACAAAGAATATCTTCAAGAGCAAGAAAATGGGCTACAAAGATGTTGGGTTATGACTTTGAAATAATATACGTTAAAAAAGGGAAGCTAAATGTTGTTGCGTATGCACTCTCAAGAAAGAATGAAGAGGTGGAAGCATTGCTTTGTGCTATTTCTATTATCCAATCCGGGATGATAACCAAGCAAGAGATGAATGGAAGAAGGACGAAGAAGTGTGGACACTCATTCAAAATTTGCAACAAGATCCTAGTACATCTGATACATTTAGTTGGAAAAATTATTCCTTATGGTACAAATATCGCTTATATCTTTGTAAGAATTCCCAACTAAAACAAAAAGATTCTTTTGGAATTGCACACTTCTCCTTTAGGAGGACACTCAGGATTTTTAAAAACTTACCACAGGGTGACGAAAGAATTTTTTTTGGGATGGCCTTAAATCTGATATTCAAAATTTTGTGCCAGAATGTTTGGTTTGTCAACAAAATAAAGTTGAGACAATTAATACCTCGGGTCTTCTACAACCTTTATCCATTCCAAGTAAATGTTGGGAGGAGATTTCAATGGATTTTATCACAGGTTTACCTAAGTCTGAAGGAAAGAGTGTCATCATGGTGGTAGTTGATAGAATTACCAAGTATGCACACTTTTGTGCATTATCTCATCCATTTAAAGCAAGTATAGTTGCTAATACATTTATGGACACAATTCAAAAGCTACATGGAAACCCAAGGGTTATTGTGAGCGACAGAGATCCCATTTTTACTGGAAATTGTTGGACGAAGTTATTTTCTTGTTTGGGTACTCAATTAGCTCATAGCTCATCTTATCATCCTCAATCCGATGGTCAAACTAAGATAGTAAATAAATGTCTGGAAGGATATCTTCATTTTTTTGTATTTGATAAAAGAACATAATGGGTCAAGTGGTTACCTCTCGTTGAATGGTGGTATAACATTTCCTTCCGTAGTGCAGCAAAAATGACCCCATTTATGGCACTTTATGGATATCATCCACCATCCACCACATCATATTTAAGAGAAAATTCGAAGTTTCAAGAAGTGGAAGATCACATTGAGCATCAACAAGAATTTCTCCAACTCTTAAAGGACAACCTGAATTTCGCACAAAATCGAATGAAACAACAGGCAGATCAACATTGCAGTGAGAGAATTTTTGATGTAGGAGACTAGGTATTTTTACGGCTACAACCATACAAAAAAATATCCCTAGAACAAGCTAATAAGGATAACAAATTATCGCCAAAGTACTATGGTCCTTACAAGGTGTTGCAAAATATTGGTACTATGGCATACAAATTAGAGCTTCCTACTTCTTCACGAGTGCATCCAATTTTCCTTGTTTCATGCTTAAATAAGGTTATAGGTGAAAATCTTCCAGTTCAAACAATATTGCCAGAACTTGATGAGGAAGGAAAAATCATATTGGAACCTGAAGTGGTCTTGAAAACAAGAACTCGACAGCTACAGAATTGATCAATTTCAGAGTATCTCATCAAGTGGAAGAACTTACTCACTGAAGATTCTACATGGGAGGATGAAAATTTTATATAGAAGCACCCAGATCTACTCAAGCATTTAGGACAACACTTTTTTGAAGGAGAGGGGTATGTTAGGTCCCTATATTACTAGTATAGTCCCTTATTATTGTTAGTGTAACCCCCTTATTATTATTATTGTACCCTTGTAACCATCATATTGCTATTATTGTGCCCTTAGATTATTATTGTTAGGTCGGCTAGAATTACATTGTGGCCCCACTAGGATTACATTTTGGCCCCATGGATTCCTATATATAGAAAGGAGGTTTTTTAATTTGAATCATCCAAGATTTTTTCATTCATGTAATGTATTGGAGGTTTCCCCCTCGAAGTGGCTTATTTCTAAGGCATTGATATCTCTTTTCTTCTATTTTTGGAGCTAGTTTCACAACAAATTCCTCCAAATATGGCTTCACCCAGATTTCCTTTAGAGGCTCCATCAAAGTTGACTTTGTAAATATCCTTAGGAGGAGGGCTCCCAAAGCTAGGAGAATCTGATGGATGATTGGTGGAGGAGGACACTGCAAAGTAGCAAGGGATCAAGAGATTCTAGTTGGCCCGAATGAGGCACTCTAGGGGCTGAGATGGGAGATCTATGTCCTTCCATAGTCACAGAGCTAAGTTTTCCCTGATGTTGTTGCATAATTTGTTCCAAAGAATCACTTGAGGCATTTCTTGGTCTTTGAAGATGTGGTTTTTCCTCTCCTTCCAGATTGTCTAGAGAATAATTCAAGGGATGAGCATCAATAAAGAGTTGAGGAGGTTGCTGGTAAAGGTGGCTTGCTGGCAATGGTGAATGGTGTTGGTGACATCCCCTCATTTTCTGTTGGTTCTGCGATAAAGAACAGAAACTCTATCCCGAAAGGAGCTTGCAAAGGGGCATGTGTCTAGCATATGATCTATGGTTTCCTTCTGACATTAACAATTAGAACACTGTGAGGTGCCAAAGAATCCTTTCTTCGGTAGATTTTCCCAAGTTAAGATGCGACGTTTTTTGAGCAGCCAAAGGAATGTGGAGACCTTTTTCCAAATGCTAGAATTCCATATCAGATTCCAAATTTTGTGAGTATGGTTTGCACCGGTTGGATGGAGCAGCTGATAAGCCTACTTGGTAGTGAAGGTTCCTTGGGGGCTGTGGCCCCATCAGAGGATATATGATCCCTCTATACATCTTATTTTCCATTTGGTGAGTTCCCTCCAAATATCATCATGGGTTTCCTTGTAAAAATTTTCCTACCATTGAATGGTGGGAAGCCATTGGCATAATCCTTGAATGTCTGCCATTTTCCAGAAATGATAGATTTGATTGTTCTCTTGGCCTTGGAGAGTGGATTGCAACCAGGGTCTTTGAAAGAGAGTAGCCATCTTAGGCAGTTGCTTCCATGAGTCTTCCCAAAGAGGATCCTATGATCCTGAGTGAATTTCCCAAAAATTGTGGGATTGGATGAGGGACTTATGTTTATTGGCTACTTTCCATATTTGGGAGCCCATGCCTTCTAATTTTTATCGGATGGAATCTTCTTGAGGCCAATTTCCTGCATATTTAACTGCCCAAATTTGTGCCCATGGTGTGTGGGGATTGGATACCCATTTCCACTAGATGGGGGTACCCATGACGGTATTTCTTTGCCCTAGATCCCTCAGGCTTAGACCTCCCAAGTTTTTGGGTGAACAAACTGAAAACCATTTAGCTAAATCCCATGTCCTGGAATCTTTGTTGCCACCCCAAATAAAGGTTTTGGTGAAGGTTGTGAATAGATTTGAGAGCCCATTTAGGAGTTTCCAACACTGAGAAGAGGTAAAGCGGCATGGATTGGAGGATAGACTTGATCAGCACAAGACGACCAACAATGTTAAGAGCTCAATGGGTCCAAGAGGATAGTCTTACTTCTAGCTTGTCCAAGAGCTCTTTCCATGAAGTATTCTTGATGGCAGGATCTATAAGTGAGGCTCCTAGATATTTATAAGGAAGAGAGGAAATGGAGAAACCAAGGATCCGCGAAATATTGTGTTAGGTGATAGCAGGGGTATTAAAGAAAAAGAGCTGCGATTTTTCGGCATTGATAGTGGCTCCAAAAGCTTTAGAGAAGCAATCGAGCAGAGATTTGAAGGAGCGGGCTTCTTGGATAGAAGTGTGGAATAACAACATTTTTTCATCCACAAATTGGTGATGGTAGAGAGGGGTTTTTTGTGAATGGAGATGCCTTGGAGGGATTGAGAGTTAATGGCATGGAAGATTAAGTGACCAAAACCTTCCACCATGAGGACAAATAGAAAAGGGAAAAGAGGGTCGCCTTGACGGATGCCCCTTGAGGGAGTAAAGGTTGGCGAGTTTTGGGCCTCAACTATGCCTAATTTTCCACTATATATTAGCACCATTCATAACCTAAATTTCGACATCTTTACACTCATTTCACACCATAATTCATGAATTACTCCCCGTAGTTGATTATCACTAGTTTTCTTATCTTTTATATGATTAGGGATGATTTAGTCGTGATTTTCTAATGACATTTTTTCTAAGTTCATTTTTCTCAGGGTTCCATTGTCCAAATTCTTCACATCCAGTTAAACTAGTTACTCCAAGTAGAGTACGGTAATGTCCAATTTGGATTTTCGACATCCTGACAACCTTTCGAAGAAAACTAGGGGATTTTATTGACCAAAATAATGTCTTAATACCTTCCCATGCATTGTATTTCAACGAGGTCACACATGTGGATCCCTAGGAGTTGATTAAAAAATCTGCTCAAAATGTGCAAAGTTTCCAAACTACCAAGTTTGACCCCGATATGTGTGCAACTCGAGGTGAATCTGGAAAATATAAGAAAATGGGTTCCTTAAAAATATAACCAATTATGTATATCCAAAACAGTTTCTCCAAATAAATATTATTCTAAAATTTATATGTGGGTCTTGTAGGCAATTCGGAAGAAAAGGACAAGTTTTCCATAATTCTAGAACCTTGCAAAAACATCCAGAAATCCAACTTTAGGCACAATTTCTGAGGAGATGGATTTGAATGAGACAAATACAAGAAATGTTTTTGTTTCCAATATAAAAAATTAGGCTCTATCCAAATAGTTTTCCAAAATTATTCATGGTTAAGAAGATATTCCAATCCCTTTGAGGTTAGTTTGTTAAAATTGTTCAATTTTCCAGAATTGAAGAAAATGATCAATTCGCCTTCTAAATCTTATAAATGGCTCAGCCATGGTTTTTATTGTAAGATTTGGGAATTTTTTGAAGGAGGAGGAAGACAATGTGTGAATATGAGACAAATGATTGAAGGAATTTATGTAAGTGAACTTATGATTTGAATCTTAATATAATTTGACTTTGGAATGAATTCTTTATAAAAGTTATGGTTTTGCTTAATGTTTACGCATTGATTTAGTTTATACTTTCTCTGGGAGTGACAAAGTCCTACCATCTCCTGGAGGTAAGTTTTGTAAAACATCATAAGATAGATCTAGGTGTAGGGATTCTATTTTGAAAGCATTTGCTAATTAAATCTCATAATTATGATTATGTACTCAGGATTGTAATTTATTTTCTTGAAATTAAATAGAAAATTCATCTCCAACTCATTGCATACCAGAATGAATGGTGTTGATCAATGATATTATGGCATTAATAACCCCTTTGTTACAGTTTTACGATTGGAATATTTAAAGGTGCTTGTTAATTGGATAAACGAGAGATCGATAACTCCATTTTGTTTAAATATGAATTGAAATTTATTATGTACCTTACTGATCCACTATAATTTCTTGTTACATTATGTTTTGGCAACCAAGTATTTGAAAGAAATGCAATGAGACCATTGAATCACTGTTTGGAGTTTTAGTCTAGTTTTTCAATTCATTATAATTGTATTTAGTTATTGGTAGAACCACTAGTCAATGTTCTTATGTTTGAATGATTTCCTGAGTTTGATTAAAGTAATATAAGGATAAAATAGTTTCTTATTTTGTAGTTTTATAGATCTGAAATCATGTCACTTAGAATCTTGTTTTACTTAGATTCTTTTGAAGAAATTGTAGAGTGGTGAGAAAGGTTAGTTTGAATGCCTATTTGATTTGTTTTATGCATCTCGAGAACTAGATTAGTTGAAGTCTTGTTTGTTCATTTCCTTAGTTTAAGTTCATTTGAATGATACTGAATTTCATTGGGATTAAGATTTATCATAATTTTGGTATCATTTTAAATTAATATTGATTGATTTAATATTCTTGTATTTATATTAGATAGATATTAGTATTTAGATTGAGATTTCCATTACCTAGATTTAAATTAATATTGTTTAAATAGTAATTTACATTTCTTGGATTGTGATTAATATTTATCAGATGTAGATTAGAGTTATTTTTATTTGAATTTAATTTAAGATTGATTCAATTTGGTTGATTTAATTCAAGGGAGAAAGAGATGAGTGCTAGTTTACTTAATTGATAGAAGAGTGTGTACTTAATGATCATTAACAAGCAATTTATATTCTTTGATCATAAGATGAGCCAAAAACATAGTACAACTTGAAGCTTACGAGCCCTGGATTGACAATTAAATATTAAGAGGTTTAATCGCTAATTAAAACGCTCAACATTTTGGCATTTGTTGCCAGGGAGTTTTATTTTAGTTCAGGTAAGATTTTTACTACAGAGCTTCAATGGTATTACACGGCAGTCAGAGAGGGAGAGAGTACAATAAGACGTGAGTGAAGAGCCACACATCCACTATGGTGGGGTTGCTCCAAGGTCTGATTGTTTTTTGCTTATATTTGAAATTTTATTTCCTTTCCTTTATGTGTAGAAATAGAAGTAGGCATTAGAGTGTTCTGAAACATTATGTAAGTGATTTCATTTTAGCATTTCATGTAATTCCCAAAGTGTGTAAATCTCACAGACTTTGTAAGGAACATCTACAAGAACCATAGCTAAGCCTCACAAAAAGCATAGGCCTTAGAATAGTGCGAAAAATTCTATGAGACATGTAATTTACAAATTGTTTCACTTTCAATAGATTAAATAGTACTCTGGTCCAGATTTTTATGAGTGTGGTAAGCTTTATTCCAGCCAATAGCTTTTAATTTCATTTATCTTCAAATTCCAATATTTAACGTTATATCATTTTTTGGGTGCTGTAAGAACCCCTGGGTACTAATTGATGTTGCGAGACATGGATCATCAACCAGTAGGAGAAATTCAAGAGTGATTCAGAGCTCGAAGAATGTCTCTTGAAGTATTGTCTCAAATCCTAGCAATAGCTGGGATATTTTCCTCTCAGGAAGAGATCATCCTGACAACGTTAAGGAAATTAACTATATCTCCACAACTAGAAAAATGTTTGGAAGTATCCCTTGATTCCCCTTGCTTCTCTACCAAGGAGATTGATCAATCATGTACCAAATCAGATGGGGAGCATCCAGATGAACCTAAGATCGAAGAACTTTCACCATGTCCAACAGCAAGCCTTGTAGGCATTCCAGAGACTAGTTATGCAAGTTTTCTTGGCACGACCGAGGAAGACTCTCAGAGTGGTCCAAAAGAAGAAACACTATAAGGAAAATACCCTCCAGTGGATGTTTTTGAGGAAACCTTATAAAAATACCCCAGACATCCGTTTCTAGCCGAAGTTACTAGAGGAGTTTGGCGGGAAGAGATTTTTGTGGATGTATTTCGTCCGGTGCACTTATCACTATAAAATTCACTGGTGCATTCAACAAGAGAAAGCATCGGTGCGCACAAAACATTGGCACACCAGACACCATGCGCTCCATACACACCTACCTGGTGCATTGTATTTATGTAGCGCACTGGTTCTTTACAACACTTCTACCCTAGTGCCTCATAAAAAGCATGCGAAAACAGAAACTACCCGGTGCGGAATGAAGCAAACGCACCAGTGCGCCCATAAAACCCCACGTACCGGAACAGGGTTAAATAAAAAAAAAATTACAGCCAAAAAACCGCACAAAACATTGGCACACCTGACACCGTGTGCTCCGTACACACCCCCCAGAGCGTTGTATTACTGTAGCGCATCGGTGTTTTACAACACTTCCGCACCGGTGCCTCATAAAAAGCACGCGAAAACAGAAACTACCCCGTTTGGAATGAAACAAATGCAACGGTGCCCCCATAAAACCCCGTGCACCAGAACAAGGTTAAATAAAAAAAAAATTACGACCAAAAACCCGCACAAAACATTGGCACACCCAACACCGTGCACTCCATACACACCCACCCGGTGCGTTGTATTACTGTAGTGCACTGGTTCTTTACAACACTTCCACACCGGTGCCTCATAAAATGTGCACGAAAACATAAAATTCCCAGTCTGGAATGAAGCAAACCCACCAGTGCACCCATAAAACCACACGCACAGAAACATGGTTAAATAAAAAAAATTACAGCCAACAAACCACACAAAGCATTGGTACACCAGACACTGTGCACTCCTTACACACCCACCTAGTGTGTTGTTTTACTATAGTGCATCTATTCTTTACAACACTTCCGCATCGATGCCTCATAAAAATCACATGAAAATAGAAACCACTCGGTGCAGAATGAAGCAAGCGCACCGGTACACCCATAAAACCCCGCACATCGGAACAGATTTAAATTAAAAAAAAAAAATTATGGCAAAAAAACTGCATTGTTCACTTTTGTCAGTGCTACAGAGCTCTCAAGCACCGGTGCAATTTATCCTTGTCTGAACTGCACTAAAATCGGTGCTCCCATTGTACTCAGTGTTGAAAATATGATGCAGAGTGTTGTCCTTGATGGCAACCCACTAAATGAAGATGAAGACATGCGACTGTTGACATGTGTTGTCCTTGATGGAAATCCACCTGATGAAGTTATGCTTGACTTGATGGACTTAGTAAATGATGTAAATCTGATGTGATATAATGTTTGTTGACAATATGATGCTAAGTGTTGTCCCTGAAAGGCAACCCACTTGATGAAGATGATGACAAATTACTTGATGAAGTTGTGCTTGAGAGAATATGTTCCTGATGAAGAAAATATGATGTATCTACAGTATGTACAAAAGGCAATGAAGAAAGGAATTCAGAATGTGCTCAAAATATGATGAAAAGAGTATGTCTCTTTGTATACGCGGATTTGTCTAAGGGAAGTAGCGTATGCACGCGGAAAGGAACGTGCCAAGTCGCGTATGGGCTAAAGCGCTCAAAAAGTGCAAAACCAAGGGTAACCACCATGGTATTGACCCATTGTATTGGGTAATGATCCGCCTAACTGACCCCGTCCAGGTAGTTTTGGGCTTATGGTATTGTTTTGGTCCATGGTATTGAAAAAGGGGCTCATGGTATTGAAAAAGGATAATCATATAAAAGGAGAAGAAATTCATTGTGCACAACATGTGTGTGGGTGCAAGATGTCTGAGCTTGAATGAATACTTCTCTCTGAAGTAGATCTGATTGGAAAGGGTTACACTTGAAGATAAATATGAGTGTATGATGCACCAATGATGAAGAAGGGGATCTAGATCTGAAATGCACTTGTATTTACTAGATCTGCTTATGGAAGGCCTAGATCTGTGATGAGGCGAACATCTAGGCGAACATCTGTCTGAAGTGAAAGGGTAAATCTGAACTGAATATCTGATCTGAAGAAGTATGCCGCTCTGGAATAATTGAAGATCTATACGCTACTTCGACGCGGAGGAAGCGCGTATATACGCAGCTTCAGCGAAGAGAAAGCGCGTATGCGCAATAAAATATACACTCGAGGTATACGTTCGGTTTGTGTGGACAACAAGCGCGTATATACGCGACATCGCAAAGGGAAAGCGCGTATGGAAACTAGGTCTGGTCAGCTAAGGCAGAAATATCCGATCTCTTCTCACGGTTTCTGCTATCCGATCCGTGTTGATATGTATCCGTTGGTGACGATGTTTGTGCTTAAAAGTATGGAAAGGGTCCAAGCTTTGAAAATATGATGAAATGTGGCTCGGTAAGTGTTGTTCTATTGAAGTTAAGGGATCTAGTGTGAAAATCACGGAAACGTGGTCCAAGGTGGTGCCGAGGGTTGTAGCTCTTCTTACCAGGGTCGTAGCTCTTCCGTGAGGGCGGGTAAAAGAGAGCAGGGGTCGTAGCCTCTTCCGGTGAGGCTGGTAAACAAGAGCAGGGGTCGTAGCTTTCCGTGGAGAGGCCGGTAAACGAGTCGTGGGTTGAACATCTCTTCCGTAGAGTGAGGTTAAAAAAAGAAGGCTACTGTGGGTGCCTGCGTGCTGGTCAAGTCTGCGCCAGCACATATCTTGTAAGATGTTTTCTCTATAATAAAATATTGAAGGCTGAGCAACTGCAGCGGTGGTTTTCTCCCGATTTGGGTTTCCACCTAAAAATCCTGGTGTTCATGTGCGATGCTTTGTGTGATGGTTTATTCTGTTCTTACTGCACCTGTTTACTGCTTATTGAATATCTGATGAATAAATGATGGAATGGTTTAAGTGAAGATTTAATGACATATCTAAATCTCTGTGTATACGCTAGTTTCATAAAGGGGATCCGCGTATATACGCTAGTTTACTGAAGTAAAGTAGCGTATGGGTTTTAAGAAATGAAAAAGTAAAAAGATTTGATTATGCAGTAAATACTGATTCACCCCCCCCTCTCAGTATTTTTCCCAACAATTGGTATCAGAGCAGGTCCTTGTGCAGAAGCTTGATCGCTTAAAGGAGATCCGTCGCAATGGGAAGTCAAGAAGGAGTAATGTCTATAAAGCCACCTCTATTCAATGGAAGCACTCTGATATTCTGGAAGGTACGTACAAAAGCATATCTGCAAAGTCTTGGTGCAGATGTATGGGCAATCGTGGAAGAAGGTTATCAATACCCGGCAAGTATTCCTACTGATGCAGCTGAAAGAAAGAAGTATGAAATCAATGCCAAAGCAATGAATGTCTTATTGGGAAGCATGTCTGAATCAGAATTTGCTAAAGTGATGCAGCTACATTCAGCAAAAGATATATGGGACAAAATCATTCTAAGCTATGAAGGAGACACAAAGGTAAAAAGTGAAAAACTCCAATCTCTTAGAATTGAATATGAAAATTTGAAGATGCATAGTGATGAAAGTGTTGCCAGTTTCTTTCTTCGTCTAGATGATATTGTAAATCGGATGAGAAATTTGGGTGAAACCATGGCTGATACTACTCTGGTAGAAAAGGTCTTAAGATCTTTGACTTCAAAATTTGACTCTAAAGTTTCAACTATTGAAGAAAGGCAAGATCTGCAATCGCTTACTATTGTTCAATTACATGGTACTCTGACTGCTTTTGAAATGAGACAAGGAGGTCCTTCTCAAATAAGAGAAGCTGCTTTTAAGGCATCTACAAAAGGAAAGGAAAAAGAAGTTGTCAAAGAATCCAGCTATATATCCGATGAAGAAGAAGCGAATTTCGTGAGAAAGCTCCAACTAGGCACTGGAAGATTCAAAGGTAAGCTTCCCTTCAAATGTTTTGAGTGTGGAAAAGTTGGTCATTATGCTGCTAAATGTCCTTATAAAGAAAAACATGGTAAAGGAAAACATTTTGAAAAGAGAAAGAGTTATTATGCAAAAGAAGATGATGATGAAGTGTCCAGTGAAGATGAAGAAGATTCTGACCAAGATCTGAAAGTACTCATGGCTAAGAAGCAAAAGAAGAAGGCTACTCAAAACAAGAAGATACCTCAGAAATCTTGTATAGCAAAAATTGAAGAAGATGAACCAGGTATTAATCGTTGTTCTTGTCTCTTACTTAACTGCATGTGCAAAGATTATGATAGTGAAAGTGACAGTATGGATCCAAAAGTTTCTGACGAAGCTCTACAAATACTCATGGCAAAGAAGGAAAAGAAGAAGGCCACTTGTAATACACTTCTTTGTGCAAACAATAGTGAAGATAGTTGAAGAACAACAAAAGGAAATTGATACGAAAGATTCTATTTACAAAGAGATGACCTCTCAAATGAAAGATCAAATAGAAATGTTGAATGGACAGGTGGACAAGTATCAAAGGTTTCATACTTATGCATCCAATCGAATTAAAGAAATAGAAGCATATCTTGAAAAATCAAGCAAGAAGAATGAAGGACTTGAAGCTGCAATCATCTCTCTGCAGGCAGATCTAGAAGCATCAAGTAAGAAAAATGAGGAACCTCTACAATCATTTGAAAAGGAAGGCCTTGAAGAAGAAATCATATCTCTCAAAGAAGATCTGGAAAAATCAAATAAGAAGAATAAAGAGCTAGAACAAACATGTGAAGAAAACGAAAATTGGTTGAAAGAAGAGATCCTAAATCTGAAGGATCAAGTAGAAGATGGAAGAAGGAAAGAAGAAAGCATGACAAAGCAATGTCAAGCCTTGGAGGTTGAGGTAAACATTCTTAAAGGTAAATTAGAAGAAAAGGTTAAACTTTTGAGGTTTCAAGATAGTACTAATATTTTGGACAATATTCTGAGTAATCAAAGGTCTCCTGCTATCAAACTTGGTCTTGGTTTCCATGAAACTGTTAAAGGAGAATCTAGCTCACAAGGAGGTGCTAAAAATTCAGAGGATGTCAATGCAAAACCTGAAGTGTTGAAAGAAACAAAAGGTCAACCAACAATGATGAAATCTCAAAGGAAATCAGTCAATAAAGTTGAATGCTTTAAATGTCATAATCATGGGCATGTTGCAGCAAATTGCAGGAGCAGATCATTTTAGCCTCAAACAAACAGTTCCTACATAGAAAGGTACTCTGGTTTCTTCAAGGGATATTGTTTTTCATGTAACAAGTATGGACATAAAGCAGCTGATTGTAAAAGGAGAAAGATTAGAAATACTCATCATGATTCTTATGCTTATTTCTCTGGACACATGAGATGTTATTCTTGCAACAAGTATGGACATGTAGAAAAGGAATGCAGGTTGAACAGATATGAGAAATTAGATAACTTCCAGCACACAAATAGAAAGTTTAAACAAGTCTGGAAAAAGATGGAGGGATGGAATAAGAATCAATCTAGAGAAGAAAAGGACACTTTTGTGGATGCTCTAGAAGACAATGATTTTCTTGAAGAAAACACTCAATTCAAGGACCGATCAGAAACGTAGGGAATTCTGACCCTACTGCAGTCATCCGCTTCTGAAGCTGACCTTTCTTATTGACTGCAAGAATGATGTGAGATACATTATAAGATCTAGTAATGTATCGTCACAAGGGGAGCAATGCATGATGAATCTCATGGTTAATTTGATTATTCTGGTTATATGTATTTCTGACAGTGCATCTGGTGTGAAGAAAAGACAGGAACAGAAGGTAAATTTGCAGGAGGAGATGAAGATGTGAAATTTTCTATATTTCACTTTCCATACGCGGGTTATATGAAACAAAGTCCCGTATACACGCGAGTTCCAGCTGACACAGCCGCGTATGCATTGATGATAAGAAATTTTATCTGATTGCTGAAGATCTAGAGCAGAGGTCCAGGGGGAGCATCAGTCTGACTGTTAATAACTGTATTATTGACTCTGTATCAGCTTAATTCCTCAGTTCTAAATAATGATGATATGATACTTGATGCCTTGTGTTGAAGATTATGAATGAGTCCTGTTTACTTTTGGATGATGAGATTGAAAGTCTTATAATTCAGAGATAAGGTCAGATCATGCAGAGATTGTTACTGATGATTTGCTGTTGAAGGTGCTTCACATTGCAAGCCAAGGAAGAGCATTGGTTTAGGGGGAGCAGCAGGTTGAATACTAATGATTGCATTATTGGCAATATGACTGCTTATTCTTTGGTTCTTGTGATACTCATGTTCAAACAATGATGACTTGGTACATGGTTTATTATGATAAGTTTTTGAGCCCTGGTTGCTGATAAGTATTTTTTGTACTCTCACATGGATGAATTGGAAGTCTTATGATGCAGAGATAAGAATAGTTCATGCATAGTTTGTTACTATGGCTGAGATATTCTACCTACATATGTTACTTCATGTTAAATCTTGAAGATTATGGTGATGTTGGACCACATGGATGATTGCTTGACACCTATGTGAAGATGTTGTTCTGATATGAGAATCTCTCTTGGAAAGATTGTATTGATGCTGCAAAGAATCTGAAGGCTTGGTTACTATTGTACTGATGCCACAACCGTTGGATGACGCTTGAAGACACAACTACACCATTCTATCTATCTATAGTCCAGGGAAGCATTCAAATGTCTCAGAAAGAAGCTGAACACTGTCTTTGCCTTACAAAGAATCAGATCTGGTTGAAATTTAGAAGATGTCTTGGGATACGCGGGTTTCCTGAAACACAGTCGCGTGTATACGCGAGTTCCTGAACAGAAAACCGCGTATGACTAATTGCTGACAATTTTTGATTGGTTCAGCTCTCTTCAGCACAGCTGCAATGCTGTTTGGTATCTCTGATACTGTTTGGTATCTCTGGTGGTGTTCCAGTTTTCATAATTCTGTTTCTAATGTTTTGATGAAGATGCCTTGATGATTTGTTGGTGGAATTTTTCAGGATGCACAAACTAAGGGGGAGCCTTAGTCATTTGGAAAGATTGCTTGGTTGCACAGATTCAGGGGGAGCATTAGCTTTGCTGAGTATAATGCATTGCTGGCATTATGATGGTTCTGTTATATGATCTCTCTTGAGGTCTTCTTGGTATTGGTTATGAAAAGTCATTTTTGATGAAAAGGTCATGTGGAGACCCATGGTGTAAAATTGTAATATTCAGTCATGTATGAACTTGTCAAATTTGTAAACCCACTTGGTTGGGTAGCTGAATTGAAATGTGTAAACCCACTTGGTTGGGTACTTGAGTCTCATATGTAAATCCACTTGGATGGATAATTGATGTAAGTATGAGTCTTTGGTGATAGGAAGTTCATAGAGTCATGTACTTCATTGACAAATATGTTTGAAGATTCAGCATGAACTCAGGGGGAGCTTGGCCACTTCAACACATATCAGATCTGCAGAGCGCTTCTTCCTCATAAGGAGAAAAGGAGGAGAGTATGATGGTTTTTGATCCGCCCTTTGCCCTTGATGTCAAAGGGGGAGAGTAATATGGTGTTTGAATGAAGAGAAAGAATATGGTGTTTGAATGAAGAGAAAGAATGGTGGTAAAAATGG
This sequence comes from Pinus albicaulis, assembly GCA_034641835.2. NCBI lineage: Eukaryota > Viridiplantae > Streptophyta > Pinopsida > Pinales > Pinaceae > Pinus > Pinus albicaulis. The sequence goes on from JAXQQM020068271.1 coordinate 15,554, forward strand.
GGAGAATGACATGGTGTCATTGTATTCTTAATGTACCTATCTGATGTGGTAACCAATCACCATCATGGTTGCCATCAAGTCCAAAGGGGGAGATTGTTGGAAATATGATGCAGAGTGTTGTCCTTGATGGCAACCCACTAAATGAAGATGAAGACATGCGACTGTTGACATGTGTTGTCCTTGATGGCAAACCACCCGATGAAGTTATTCTTGACTTGATGGACTTGGTAAATGATGTAAATCTGATGTGATATGATGTTTGTTGACAATATGATGCTGAGTGTTGTCCTTGAAAGGCAACCCACTTGATGAAGATGATGACAACTTACTTGATGAAGTTGTGCTTGAGAGAATATGTTCTTGATGAAGAAAATATGATGTATCTACAGTGTGTACAAAAGGCAATGAAGAAAGGAATTCAGAATGTGCTCAAAATATGATGAAAAGAGTATGTCTCTTTGTATACGCGGATTTTCCTAGGGGAAGTCGCGTATGCACGCGGAAAAGAACGTGCCAAGTCGCGTATGGGCTAAAGCGCTCAAAAAGTGCAAAACCAAGGGTAACCACCATGGTATTGACCCATTGTATTGGGTAATGATCCGCCTAATTGACCTCGTCCAGGTAGTTTTGGGCTTATGGTATTGTTTTGGTCCATGGTATTGAAAAAGGGGCTCATGGTATTGAAAAGGGTAAACCTATATAAGGAGAAGAAATTCATTGTGCAAATCATGAGTGTGGGTGCAAGATGTCTGAGCTTGAATGAATACTTCTCTCTGAAGTATATCTGAATGGAAAGGGTTACACTTAAATGATAAATCTGAATGTATGATGCACCAATGATGAAGAAGGGGATCTAGATCTGAATTGCTCTTGTATTTGCTAGATCTGATTATGGAAGGCTTAGATCTGTGATGAGGCGAGCATCTAGGCGAACATCTGTCTGAAGCAAAAGGGTAAATCTGAACTGAATATCTGATCTGATGAAGTATGCTGCTCTGTAATGATTGAAGATCTATACGCTACTTCGTCGCGGAGGAAGCGCGTATATACGCAGCTTCAGCGAAGAGAAAGCGCGTATGCGCAATAAAATATACACTGAGGTATACGCTGGTTTGTGTGGACGGAAGCGCGTATATACGCGACATCAGTAAAGGGAAAGCGCGTATGCAAACTAGTGTTTGCTGAAGCAAGGGGTATGAAATATCTGATCTGTTCTGCTGTGTTTCTGCTATCTGATCTGTGTTGATATGTATCTGTTGGTGACGTATGTTTGTGCTTAAAAGTATGGAAAGGGTCCAGTATGAAAATATGATGAAATGTGGCCTGCAAGTTGTGTTCTATTGAAGTTGTTGGATCCAGTGTGAAAATTGATGAAACGTGGTCCATAATGGTGCCGAGGGTTGTAGCCTTCAGTCAGGGGGTCGTAGCTCCCTTCCAGGTGAGGCTGGTAAACGAGATCGAGGGGTCGTAGCTCCCTTCCAGGAGAGGCTGGTAAACGAGCCGGGGTTGAGCTCTTCCAGAGAGGCCGGTAAACAAGCAGGGTGCCCGCGTGGCCGCCGTCTGCGCTAAAGACATATGTTGTAAGATGTTTTCTCTACAATAAAATATTGAAGGCTGAGCAACTGCAGCGGTGGTTTTCTCCCGATTTGGGTTTCCACCTAAAAATCCTGGTGTTCATGTGTGATGCTTTGTGTGATGGTTTATTCTGTTCTTACTACACCTGTTTACTGTTTATTGAACATCTGATGAATGAATGATGGAATAATTTAAGTAAAGATTTAATGACAGATCTAGATCTCTGTGTATACGCTAGTTTCATAAAGGGGATCCGCGTATATACGCTAGTTTACTGAAGGAAAGTAGCGTATGGGTTTTAAGGAATGAAAAAGTAAAAAGTTTTGATTATGCAGTAAATACTGATTCACCCCCCCTCTCAGTATTTTTCCCAACAATTGGTATCAGAGGTGGTCCTTGTGCAGAAGCTTGATCGCTTAAAGGAGATCCGTCGCAATGGGAAGTCAAGAAGGAGTAATGTCTATAAAGCCACCTCTATTCAATGGAAGCAATCTGATATTCTGGAAGGTACGTACAAAAGCATATCTGCAAAGTCTTGGTGCAGATGTATGGGAAATCGTGCAAGAAGGTTATCAATACCCAGCAAATATTCCTACTGATGCAGCTGAAAGAAAGAAGTATGAAATCAATGCCAAAGCAGTGAATGTCTTATTGGGAAGCATGTTTGAATCAGAATTTGCTAAAGTGATGCAGCTACATTCAGCAAAAGATATATGGGACAAAATAATTCTAAGCTATGAAGGAGACACAAAGGTAAAAAGTGCAAAACTCCAAACTCTTAGAATTGAATATGAAAATTTGAAGATGCATAGTGATGAAAGTGTTGCCAGTTTCTTTCTTCGTCTAGATGATATTGTAAATCGGATGAGAAATTTGGGTGAACCCATGGCTGATACTACTCTGGTAGAAAAGGTCTTAAGATCTTTGACTTCAAAATTTGACTCTAAAGTTTCAGCTATTGAAGAAAGGCAAGATCTGCAATCGCTTACTATCGTTCAATTACATGGTACTCTGACTGCTTTTGAAATGAGACAAGGAGGTCCTTCTCAAGTAAGAGAAGCTGCTTTTAAGGCATCTACAAAAGGAAAGGAAAAGGAAGTTGTCAAAGAATCCAGCTATATATCCGATGAAGAAGAAGCGAATTTCGTGAAAAAGCTCCAACTAGGTACTGGAAGATTCAAAGGTAAGCTTCCCTTCAAATGTTTTGAGTGTGGAAAAGTTGGTCACTATGCCGCTAAATGTCCTTATAGAGAAAAACATGGTAAAGGGAAACAATTTGAAAAGAGAAAGAGTTATTATGCAAAAGAAGATGATGATGAAGTGTCCAGTGAAGATGAAGAAGATTCTGACCAAGATCTGAAAGTGCTCATGGCTAAGAAGCAAAAGAAGAAGACTACTCGAAACAAGAAAATACCTCAGAAATCTTGTATAGAAAAAATTGAAGAAGATGAACCAGGTATTAATTATGATAGTGAAAGTGACAGTATGGATCCAGAAGTTTCTGACGAAGCTCTACAAATACTCATGGCAAAGAAGGAAAAGAAGAAGGCCACTTGTAATACTCTTCTTTGTCCAAACAATAGTGAAGATAGCAAAAGTAAAGTTGTGGATCTACAAGAAGCTCTCAAGACTAAAGTTGAAGAACTACAAAGTTCAACTAATAAACAAGAAACTATCTACAAAGAGATGACCTCTCAAATGAAAGATCAAATAGAAATATTGAATGGATAGGTGGAAAAGTATCAAAGGTTTAATACTTATGCATCCAATCGAATTAAACAAATAGAAGCAGATCTTGAAAAATCAAGCAAGAAGAATGAAGGACTTGAAGCCGCAATCATCTATCTTCAAGCAGATTTAGAAGCATCAAGTAAGAAAAATGAGGAACCTCTACAATCATATGAAAAGGAAGGCCTTGAAGCAGAAATCATATCTCTCAAAGAGGATCTGGAAAAATCAAATAAGAAGAATGAAGAGCTGGAACAAACATGTGAAGAAAACGAAAATTGGTTGAAAGAAGAGATTCTAAATCTGAAGGATCAAGTAGAAGATGGAAGAAAGAAAGAAGAAAGCATGACAAAGCAATGTCAAGCCCTGGAGGTTGAGGTAAAAATTCTCAAAGGTAAATTAGAAGAAAAGGTTAAACTTTTGAGGTTTCAAGATAGTACTAATATTTTGGACAATATTCTGAGTAATCAAAGGTCTCCTGCTATCAAACTTGGTCTTGGTTTCCATGAAACTGTTAAAGGAGAATCTAGCTCACAAGGAAGTGCTAAAAATTCAGAGGATGTCAATGCAAAACCCGAAGTGTTGAAAGAAACAAAAGGTCAACCAACAATGATGAAATCTCAAAGGAAATCAGTCAATAAAGTTGAATGCTTTAAATGTCATAATTATGGGCATGTTGCAGCAAATTGCAGGAGAAGATCATTTCAGCCTCAATAAAACAGTTCCTACATAGAAAGGTACTCTGGTTTCTTCAAGGGATATTGTTTTTCGTGTAACAAGTATGGACATAAAGCAGCTGATTGTAAAAGGAGGAAGATTAGAAATACTCATTATGATTCTTATGCTTATTTCTCTGGTCACATGAGATGTTATTCTTGTAACAAGTATGGACATGTAGAAAAGGAATGCAGGTTGAACAGATATGAGAAATTGGATAACTTCCAGCACACAAATAGAAAGTTTAAACAAGTCTGGAAAAAGATGGAGGGATGGAATAAGAATCAATCTAGAGAAGAAAAGGATACCTTTGTGGATGCTCTAGAAGACAATGATTTTCTTGAAGAAAACACTCAATTCAAGGACCGATCAGAAACGTAGGGAATTCTGACCCTACTGCAGTCATCCGCTTCTGAAGCTGACTTATTGATCGCAAAAGAATGATGTGGGATACATTATGAGATTTAGTAATGTATCGTCATAGGGGGAGCAATGTATGATGTCTCTCATGGTTGATTTGATTATTCTGGTTATATGTATTTCTGACAGTGCATCCGGTGTGAAGAAAAGACAAGAACAGAAGGTAAATTTGCAGGAGGAGATGAAGGTGTGAAATTTTCTATATTTCACTTTCCATACACGGGTTATATGAAACAAAGTCGCGTATACACGCGAGTTCCAGCTAACACAACCATGTATGCATTGATGATAAGAAAATTTATCTGATAGCTGAAGATATGGAGCAGAGGTCCAGGGGGAGCATCAGTCTGACTGTTAATAACTGTATTATTGACTCTGTATCAGCTTAATTCCTCAGTTCTAAATAATGATGATATGATACTTGATGCCTTGTGTTGAAGATTATGAATGAGTCCTGTTTACTTTTGGATGATGAGATTGAAAGTCTTATATTTCAGAGATGAGGTCAGATCATGCAGAGATTGTTACTGATGACTTGCTGTTGAAGGTGCTTCAGATTGCAAGCCAAGGAAGAGCATTGGTTTAGGGGGAGCAACAGGTTGAATACTAATGATTGCATTGTTGGCAATATGACTGCTTATTCTTTGGTTCTTGTGATACTCATGCTCAAACAATGATGACTTGGTACATGGTTTATTATGATAAGTTTTTGAGCCCTGGTTGCTGATAAGTATCTTTTGTACTCTTACATGGATGAATTGGAAGTCTTATGATTCAGAGATAAGAATAGTTCCTGCATAGTTTGTTACTATGGCTGAGATCTTCTGCCTACATATGTTACTTCATGATTAAATCTTGAAGATCATGGTGATGTTGGACCAAATGGATGATTGCTTGACACCTATGTGAAGATGTTGTTCTGATATGAGAATCTCTCTTGGAAAGATTGTATTGATGCTGCAAAGAATCTGAAGGCTTGGATACTATTGTACTGATGCCACAACCGTTGGATGACGCTTGAAGACACAACTACATCGTTCTATCTATCTATAGTCCAGGGAAGCATTCAAATGTCTCAGAAAGAAGCTGAACATTGTCTTTGCCTCACAGAGAATCAGATCTGGTTGAAATTTAGAAGATGTCTTGGGATACGCGGGTTTCCTCAAACACAGTCGCGTATATACGCGAGTTCCTGCACAGAAAACCACGTATGTTTGGTTGCTGACAATTTTTGGTTGGTTCAGCTCTCTTCAGCACAGCTACAGTGTTGTTTGGAATCTCTGATACTGTTTGGTATCTCTGGTGGTGTTCCAGTTCTCTTAATTCTGTTTCTAATGTTTTGATGAAGATGCCTTGATGATTTGTTGGTGGAAGTTTTCAGGATGCACAAACTAAGGGGGAGCCTTAGTCATTTGGAAAGATTGCTTGGTTGCACAGTTTCAGGGGGAGCATTAGCTTTGCTGACTATAATGCATAGTTGGCATTATGATGGTTCAGTTTTATGATCTCTCTTGAGGTCCTCTTGGTATTGGTCATGAAAAGTCATATTTGTATTTTTGATGAAAAGGTCATGTTGAGACCCTTGATGTAAAATCTGTAATATTCAGTCATGTATGAACTTGTCAAATTTGTAAACCCACTTGGTTGGGTAGCTGAGTCAAATTTGTAAACCCACTTGGTTGGGTAGTTGAGTCTCATATGTAAATCCACTTGGATGGATCTCTGATGTAAGTATGAGTCATTGGTGATAGGAAATTCATAGAGTCATGTACTCCATTGGAAAATATGTTTGAAGATTCAGCATGAACTCAGGGGGAGCTTGGTCACTTCAGTATATATCAGATCTGCAAAACGCTTCTTCCACATGAGAAGAAAAGGGGGAGAGTGTGTTGGTTTTGATCCACCCTTTGCCCTTGATGTCAAAGGGGGAGAGTGACATGGTGTTTGAATGAAGAGAAAGAATGGTGTCAAAAATGGAGAGAATGACATGGTGTCATTGTATTCTTAATGTACCTATCTGTTGTGGTAACCAAACACCATCGTGGTTGCCATCAAGTCCAAAGGGGGAGATTGTTGGAAATATGATGCAGAAGTGTTGTCCTTGATGGCAACCCACTGAGTGAAGATGAAGACATGCGACTGTTGACATGTGTTGTCCTTGATGGCAATCCACCTGATGAAGTTATTCTTGACTTGATGGACTTGGTAAATGTTGTAAATTGATGATATGATGCTGAGTGTTGTACTTGAAAGGCAACCCTCTTGATGAAGATGATGACAACTTACTTGATGAAGTTGTCCTTGAGAGAATATGTTCCCGATGAAGAAAATATGATGAATCTACAGTGTGTACAAAAGGCAATGAAGAAAGGAATTCAGAATGTGCTCAAAATATGATGAAAAGAGTATGTCTCTTTGTATACGCGGATTGGCCTAGGGGAAGTCGCGTATGCACGCGGAAAATAACGTGCCAAGTCGCGTATGGGCAAAAGCGCTCAAAAAGTGCAAACCCAAGGGTAACCACCATGGTATTAACCCATTGTATTGGGTAATGATCCGCCTAATTGACCCCGTCCAGGTAGTTTTGGGCTCATGGTATTGTTTTGGCCCATGGTATTGAAAAAGGGGCTCATGGTATTGAAAAAGGATAAACCTATATAAAGAGATGAAATTCATTATGAAAATCATGAGTGTGGTGCAAGATGTCTGAGCTTGAATGAATACTTCTCTCTGAAGTAGATCTGATTGGAAAGGGTTACACTTGAAGATAAATCTGAATGTATGATGCACAAATGATGAAGAAAGGGATCTAGATCTGAAATGCACTTGTATTTACTAGATCTGCTTATGGAAGGCCTAGATCTGTGATGAGGCGAACATCAAGGCGAACATCTGTCTGAAGTAAAAGGGTAAATCTGAGCTGAATATCTGATCTGAAGAAGTATGCTGCTCTGTAATGATTGAAGATCTATACGCTACTTCGCCGCGGAGGAAGCGCCTATATACGCAGCTTCGATGAAGTGAAAGCGCGTATGCGCAATGAAATATACACTGAGGTATACGCTGGTTTGTGTGGACGGAAGCGCGTATATACGCGACATCAGTAAAGGGAAAGCGTGTATGCAAACTAGGGTTTGCTGAAGCAAGGGGTATGAAATATCTGATCTGTTCTGCTGTGTTTCTACTATCTGATCTGTGTTGATATGTATCTGTTGGTGATGTATGTTTGGGCTTAAAAGTGTGGAAAGGGTCCAGTATGAAAATATGATGAAATGTGGCCTGCAAGTGGTGTTCTATTGAAGTTGTTGGATCCAGTGTGAAAATTGATGAAACGTGGTCCAAGGTGGTGCTGAAGGTTGTAGCCTTCAGTCAGGGGGTTGTAGCTCCCTTCCAGGTGAGGCTGGTAAACGAGAGCAAGGGGTCGTAGCTCCCTTCCAGGAGAGGCTGGTAAACGAGTCAGGGGGTTGGAGCTCCCTTCCAGGAGAGGCTGGTAAACGAGCGCAGGTGGGTGCCTGCGTGCTGGTCAAGTCTGCGCCAGCACATATGTTGTAAGATGTTTTTCTCTATAATAAAATATTGAAGGCTGAGCAACTGCAGCGGTGGTTTTCTCCCGATTTGGGTTTCCACCTAAAAATCCTGGTGTTCATGTGTGATGCTTTGTGTGATGACTTATTTTGTTCTTACTGCACATGTTTACTGTTTATTAAACATCCGATGAATGAATGATGGAATAATAGGAGTGAAGATTTAATGACATATCTAGATCTTTGTGTATACGCTAGTTTCATAAAGGGGATCCGCGTATATACGCTAGTTTACTGAAGGAAAGTAGCGTATGGGTTTTAAGGAATGAAAAAGTAAAAGGTTTTGATTATGCAGTAAATACTGACTCACCCCCCCCCTCTCAGTATTTTTCCCAACACTCAGTGCACTAATGCTGTTGTGCATTGCCCACCAATCTCCAACTTGAATTTTGCAAAATGGTGGAAAATTTTTATTTTGCAAATTCTATAGCCAATGTGCCTCCTTGACGGCCGAATGTATAGAAATTTTTCTTGTTTTTCCATAATTAAGCCTTTTAGGGGATTATAATTTCAAATAACCTTAAAATTAACCATTTAAAAGAAAAAAAAATTGTCGCATGGTGTGCTCAAACTGTTCGGCTCACACTAGTTTCCAGTGTTGCCTATAAATTTACAGGTCGCACATCAATTGGTGCTAACAGTATCCGAACTGGTTCTAGGGTGGTACAAATGGGTGCACCGTGTTATTTTAAAAAATTCTAAAAGGTGCAGTGTGGTCGTTTACCATACCGTACCGTTGACACTGTGGAATAGCAGCAACATGGTGCGTTGACAAAATTATCCACCCCGGGGCATGTAATGTTGTCAGTGCACCACATATCGCATTTTGACAGGGTCAATGGATAGGCCTAGTAAACCAGTGCTAACGGTATCCGCATTGGTTTTGGGGCGGTACCGCAAGCACACCGAGTTATTTTAATTTTTTTTTTAAATTGCGGTGCAGTCAGTCACCCGGCCGCACCATTGACCTAGTGGAATAGCGACGACACGGTCCGTTGACAAAAATAGCCACCCCGGGATGGCTATGTTTTTCAGTGCACCACTTTCTGTATCTCACTTGAGTCAATGGTGCGGCCTTGTAAAATACCCCACCGTTCACTATGTAATGATGGCATGAAGTCGGTTCGCTGACTTAACTATATGCCCCGGGGCATACAGTTTAGTCAGTGCACCGCCCTCCTAACACCATACATAATCAACAGTGTGTTACAAAATTTTATGTAGCACCACCCCTGGTGCGATGAATATTATCAGGTGTATCGATGCCGATGCACTCTATAGAAAGATGCACCAGGACCAGTGCGTGACTGTGTTTTTGGTGCATCGACTGTTTTTTTATTCCTTTTTTCAAAAAAAAATTATGTATGTATATTTCTAAATACATGTCTCATTTAATAAAAAAATTGTGTTTAATATGTCAATCATTCAAAGACGTGAAAGGAGAGAAGATGGGGAACAACAACAACAATAGGCAGAGCAGTATAACATGGTTCGCCTGTGGGAGGCATGAGAGAAGGAGAGAGATGCGTACCCTTTCCCTATTACAGCAGCTACGCAGGGGCTCCTAAGGAAGGTAGGCCTCCTCAAGTTGTATGAGGAGGATAATTCCCTAAAGGCCCATGGCTTGTTTTTGAGACATCTTATCTAAAGGTGGAATGCCCACCAATAGGCTTTTTGGGTTGGTATCGACCATTGGTACATGACCACTGAGGAGGATATACATTTCATTATAGGGATATTGAGGAGAGAGGTGGACTTTCCCTAATTCCCAGAGGTTCCAACTGGATGTGTAGGAGGGAGTCATTTAGTTTACTCCTAGAGATACATTGGAGAAAGTGTTATGTCTCCTGCACAGTTTCAGGTTGTTGGAGGTCAATTACGTATTGGTGCATTTTGTGGTGAGGAGGTGCAGTGTCTCTCACTTATCATTTCGACCATTTCACACAACACCAGTGATGGGTAGCGCATTATTTTCTCACTTCTATATTATTTTGATTCTTTAGTACATAAGCCATGACTTTTCAGGTGGTCTGCCATTTTTTTTTTGGTAGTTTTGTACAGCCTTAGATAGATGTCGTGCTTATGCACAAGGGAGGGTCAACTTTGCTTTTGCTTCAGAGAATTTTTTTTTTTTTTTTTTTTGAGAGGTTTCCAGAGATAAGGCCTAATTTTTTTCGCTAGCCTCATAGGCCGATGTTTGAGGCACATATGCACATGTGGGGGCAGATGATGCCCAAGAGGGACGAGACTCTGTTTCAAGCGAGGATATCGCATGATGCACTGGAGTTGCTATCCAGTGTTGATGATCATCCCTTCATTATTGTCCCCTGTCCTTATGCGGGTTTGGATTGGCGAGGGTGAGCCAACATCTTCTTCACAGATGATGAGCCACCAGATGATATAGGTAATATTACTGTTTTATTTAAATTTATTCTAGCATGTTCTTTAACATTTTTTTATTAAATTTTGTACTGAAATTGTCTAATTATTGTTGTGTACTTGTATATATTTTGTAGACATTGGCTCTTTTGATGGCAAGGACATGCCAGCACCACCAGATGATCCAGATGTGGATCCTGATGATGACCAGGGCATGCTAGATGTCAAGGATCATCAGGAGGCCGGTGCAGGGAGACCTGCTCCTGCTGGTGCACTGGTACCTCCTTTTGCTAGGCGTGATAGAATTGATGCTAGATATAGGATGGAGTTGGGAGACCAACTCAATGAATTGATTGTTGAGGTAGGCATGAGGCCCGCTCATTACAGAGACATACAAGTCGAGAATAGCCTAGATATTTCAAATACATAGATATATCAATAATGGTACAAAACAACAATGGGTATGAAGATCTCATCTCCCAAAGGCTACCTCATGTCAATCCTGGAAGGATTGGCTATGAAGCACAAAATCTGCAAAATGTCGGAGTTGCTGGGTAGCAGCAGCAACTTAGAAATAGAACTAGATGGAGAAGACTAAATATGCTACAAAAAATGACAAGATCTCATCCAATGGATCTCTAGAATGAAATGTTGATCCTCTCACCTAAGATCTCACCCTCCAAAAGTATCTGCAAAGCCCCACTGCAAATGCTCCACTAAAATAGCACAGTCACTGGATGAAACTGCACTGTATGGCTAGGGAATGAGTTGGCCTTGATGCCAAAGTCTTCAATAAGCTCTGGAATTCCTTCAATATGATCTCTAAAAGAGAAGTGAGACTCCTCCTCTAAAAAATAGCTGATGGAGGTGGTGTAGTGAACCCTCACTGCAACACCCAGCAACATAGTATTATTCTGCTACAGAAATAACACTGTCTTGATGGAGGATGCTTGGCCTCAAGCCTAGATGTGATGAAAATTAGTCCAATCCCTCAAGAGGCCTCTCATGAAGGAGAAGGAATCCTAAACAGGAATTCCTCCTGGAAACTCTTGTTAAATAGAAAGGAATGCACAATTGTCTGAATAAACAATGAGATGAATAATACAAGCATGAGAAAAAATGGTTGCCTTGCCCTCATTTTAAACAAGTGAAAGCTCTTTCTCCATGGCCCCATCCATTAGGGTTTCCTCCACCAAATATCCTCTTCCTCATTCATACTGCGATGTATTCCAAAGTAAGCCACTCCTCCTATGGCAACGCTATTGACTTGGTCAAACTTGACCTTGTCCACTTGCAAATAACCCTATTCACACATGAGGGTGTGAAAACCAGCTCCAATGATGATCCCCATTCATAATAAGAGGGATTTTATTGAGAATATCACTATTGATGGGCCTCCTTACCCATTTATTCTCCTCCTAGATGAAATCAGTGAAAATTAATATCCCAAATTATTGTTGGAAAATTTTGGAATATTATAGCATGACATTCACAGCCCGATGCGGCATGTCATAGGAGCTACGATAGTTGTTACACGGCTGAGGAGGAATTTTGAAAATTATAAGTGTGGTCGAGCCAGAGCACGTGATAGACAGTCCGCGAGTAGCGACTTATCAGCTCATGATCGTTCATCTCGTGCCTCGCCAGATGGGCATGAGCCTCCACTAGCATCCAACAACAGTCATCATGGAGATGAGCCTGGACCATCAGCCACGTCTAGTCCACAACCTGCAGCATCCATCAGTACTCATGATCATGAGCAGTTTGGACCATCGATCGTTGAGGCTGCACCATTGACTGAGCAGGCCTCCACTAGTACTAATTTTGATATTGTACTACCACCAACTGATCCATGACATTTATATTACAGTTGTATATTTCTAACATTATTCAGATATATATATATATATATATATACATATATATATATATATATATATATAGATATAGATATGGTCCATATATTTTATGTTCATGTTGCAGTTGTACTTAATTTACATGTTGGTGATCATCATGATGTGTATATTGTTAGGTCATGTTAAATATGTTCATTTAATGTGTAGCTTGCAAATAGATTTGTATGTGATAGCATGAGTTATTTGACATGAGATGTATATTTGATGTTTGTGTTGTGATGATGTTAATATATAATGTTAATTGTGTTTTGTTAGATGATCATGATCACGATGATGTTAGCCATTCTGAATGTGTTTTTTAGTCAAATATGATGTTTTTACGATGGTCATCATGAACGTGATGTTTATTAATTAATTTAATATTAAATGATCGTCATATTGTTAAATTGTAATATTTGTAATTCTAATTGTATATAAAATTCTAAAATTGTAATTGTAATTGTAATTTTTTAATTTGTAAAATTGTAATTGTAATTCTAATTGCATGTAAAATATTTGTAAAATTTTAATTGTATTACTGTGAATTGATTGTAATTGTTAAATTGTACTTTTATGTAAAATTCTAAAATTGTAATTGTAATTTTAATTGTAATTGTATGTGAAATTGTAAAATTCTAATTCTAATTCTAATTTTAGTTGTAATTGTATGTAAAATATTTGTAAAATTTTAGTTGTATTAATGTGACATGATTTTATTACAATTTGTAAATTTGTAAATTTGTAAATTTGAAATAATTGTAAAATAATAAATCTAGAATAATATGAATTATTGTAACATAATAATGTTTAGAAAATAATGCAAATAAATTCATGTACTTTAGAATTATCATTATTTTATTATGATCTTAGATACAAAAAAAAGAACTAATTTATACAGTACACCATTGTTTTTTAGATCAACATAATTGCAAATTATCAAGTGAATTATTGATTTTAACGTTAACATAATGCAAATTACCAATTAAATCTAAAATACATATTATAATGTTTCGAAAAACCCATCTTAAAAACTATAAATATTGATGAAATAATACATGTACCATATCACTCTCCGTTCTCATGATCACCCTCATTATCTTCCAGCTCGCATGGCATGATAACACTATTGTTCTCAAAAATATGTTTTGATCTAGGGTCATGTGTCAATACGAACGACCAATCCCTGTCCGACACATACGGGTAAAAAAAACCCCTGGTTGCAGTGCTTGGGGAAAACATAGGGCTCCTTAGCTTCATCCCACATCTTTCTAGAGTTGATACATATCAGCCTACTATCACGATCTTCCTTTACATTATTTCGATCAAAGGTGTCCCACCACTTGCACCAAAAAATAACACATTTGAAAGATGAGAAATCCACTTCAATGATCTCTTGTATATTTCCAACGTAACCTAACGTCCCTTGTACTAGGTTTTGATCATGGTGGCTCGATCAACTAGATTGATTGAACTCGACTTCCACTCCACAGTCTTGTGTGATGTTTCCAGCATTAGCATTTTCTATGTGAAAATGGTGTCCATATGCCCACATAGATGGGAACAAATTCACCTATTATAAAAAAGTAAAAAAAATCATAGTGTCATGTGTCTTATAGTAATCCAACAGTTAAAATATGAAATATTGATGTATTATAAGTTTCAAATTTACATATAAATTAAAAGATTATTACTGAGTTTTTATGCCCAATCCCTACGTTTAGCACATCCTCTTCAGCACGCGGGTAATGATCTGTAGCACCATATTTCTCTCTGAATTGGTCAGCAACCTAACTGTTGGGCATATTTTTGGCATATTTTATTTTAAATGATCAGGATAAGGCACACTTCTACAATTCAACCATCTGAATTATTTCCTGTCACTATCCCATTTCATCCTCTTTTGTTTGTACAATGTGACCCACGGTTGTGTCGCTTCAAAATTGTAAAGAATGAATTTATTGATTTCTTGAATTTCTACATTTGCTGACGAAATAAAACCAACATTATATAGTGCTTAGAGATAAAAATATACATTATATCGAATTTCAACATTAATGTTAATTAATTTTTGTAAATTTGAAAAATTATAAGTCACTTACTCTTTATCAAACTCTTTTTTCCACTCGTTTGGAGCAACTCCCCTTCCCTTTTGTCTTCATCCCATTCACCATCCCAAATCACCGCACCTGGTATGTTGTCAATCTGCTTGATGTACTCACTAGCATAATAGAAAGACTCATACAATATGTACCCCTCTACCATAGACCCCTCGGGTTTTTCCCTTTGTCGATCAAACCTTTCAATTTCTTCATGTACCTCTCTAAGAAGAACATCCAACGACAAGAAACCACCCCAACTAATTGAACCTCATCTACTAGGTGGATTAGAAGATGAACCTGTAAGTCCATGAAACTCGTCTAAAGTTCCTTCTCAAACATAAAAACAATCTCAACTATCTCTTGAAGCCACCATGGAATGCTAGCCACATGAATATCCTTTGACATGATCCAATGTACAAATGCAGATAATTTAGATATGGCACATCCTAGGTCTTGAGGAAATTCATGTTTCACACACCCACACATGAAAAAAGGATAATGACACTACAAAGTTATAAACACGTGCAATAATATACAAAATTAGTTATGTTTTATGATCCCCAAATGGGATAAAATTTATTAATATAAAAAATAATAAAATCATGCTTTTGACATTATACGTACTCTTAGAAGATTCAAATGGTCATGCGATTTCAACCCTGACAAATGGTCATCCACAGTGAAGAAACATTGTAGTGAAGACCCGTATGAAGTTGGCACCCTCACACCCATTATAACTTCCTTGGCCAAATAAATATCATATTTTTCTAAAATCCATGGGACATCACCTTCTTTGAAAAACCATGAATTAGAGGGACCAACACCTGCCTTCGATCCCATACTTTCTAATAGTCTTGGCCAATGTTTCTTTTTAGTTTTTGAAGTAATAAGATCCTTCCTAACAGCCAATGTGTCAATGTGTCACTTTGTTTCGATGATATGTGCCTCCATAAAGAAGTTGAAACATTTTTAAATATATGCATGTGATCTAATAAGTGGGTAATCTTAAGATGCTCCCAATATGGGAGGTTATAAAAGATAGATTTACTTTTCATCCCAATGGGAAATTTATCAACATTGGTGTCAAATAAATCTGGATCATCGAACATAGGCTCCCCATTTGAATCGAACATTTCTATGAACTCCTTATCCTCCTCTCTCTCATATGTTATAAGCCATTCAACACGTGTCATTATTGGAGGACTTTGGGTTCTCTCTCACTTACCATTGAAAGTGGATGCTGCTCTTCTGTAAGGGTGTTCTTCTCGTAGGAATACCCTGGAACAAACATACACTGGCATTCATAGGTCCTTGGACCATCTAGCTTTTAGAGAAGGTCCACAAAATTTACATGCAAAATACCCTTTTGTTACAAGATCTGCGAGATTATATTTGTATACATTAATTAATATGCATGACACGTTAAAGAATATCATGCAGATCAGAAGAAATAATACAACAAATTAAATAAATAATATGTGAAAGAATATTGTTACGTATATAAACAAATCAATAAATAAACATGTAATTTACTAGAGAAAACTCCTAAGCCTGGATAATCATGTGTCGTGTAAGCACATATTCCATACAATGTAAAACTCCTCTCTGTTGTGATGGGTTTTGATACATCATATGCATTTATCCCATCCCATAATTCCTTCAATTCATCTATCAGTGGTTGTAAGTAGACATCCATATTATTCACTTCTCTTCTTCTAGGGACTATGAGAGTCAACATAAGATGTTCATTCTTCACAGAAAACCATGGGGGGTTATTGTTATTTATCACTACTACAGGCCAAATAGAATAGTTGGTGTTTTGGAGGGAATATGGGTTGACTCCATCCATGGCTATGCTGAGTCGTAGACTTCGTACTTCATCCTTGAATTTTTCAAGCCATGTATCCTCTATATGATTCATGGCTATTGAATCAGTTGGGATTCACATAACTCCCAACTCACTTTTGTGTGAGGCATGCCATCCCTGCAACATAGCTAATTATTTTCAATGAAAGAGCCTTTGAATCCTTGGTATTATATGCATGTGCCTCAATATCTTAAAAGGAGGACTAGTACGTGATTTACCCTTCTTTTTTTATTTATCATACCTTTCATGCCCACATTTTAGACACATATCTTTTTCTTCATATTCTCCTCTATATAGAATACAATCATTTGGTCATCCATGATATGATATGTACTCAACACCCAACATTTTCAACAATTTCTTTGCCTCTTCATAGCTACTGGGCAAGACATTATCACTCGGAAGAACCTTATCTTTGAATAACCTGTAGTTGGTGATCATGGAAAAATATATTAATAAATGTACATTAATGTTGATAGAATTATTAACGTTCATAAAATTTACCATTTGTAATGTTCATTGCAGTGTACTAATTATATTTCAAATTTATATAAGGGAGTACTTTATGGTAACTTACCTCAAAAGTTCTGAGAAACATGCATTCGACAAGCGAAAATTTTCTTTCAAGTTGTACAGCAAAATCGTTTCCCCCAACTGGGTAGACTTTTACTGACCTCCAAGTCCAAAGAGAGGGATGGTGGAAGAAAATTTAAGTCATTCGAAAAAGGTGTCAGTGATATGAGCATCATCCCCTAGATGATCATCGTTTTGGAATGCATCTAACAACATTTTCTCAATGGCAGTCATATCCCTTAATTAAGCATCCATACCAACCTCTATTTGATTTCCTCCATTTCCATCTAGTGAAGAACTACTATTGTTGTATTCATTCCTAATTGGTGAATCTAGACGTAGCGGGAATTGAATCAGTGGTTTATTCAACCATTCTTGGTATCGTTCCTCTCTGATTTTTTTCTCTTAATTCAATCTTCTCTCAATTTCACATTGTCATGGGGTGCAACAAAAGATGGTAGGTATTTCATTCATCATCACTATAATCCTAATAATTAAAAAAAAAAATGAACATGATTAGTACAAAATATATGATATAAATTAGTAACCACGTTGGAAATATTGATGATTATAAATTGGTTTGACGTAGAGATAATTACATATAATTAATATATATACCAAACAATTAAAATTATTACTATCATTTTCTAGGGATTGTGGCTAGAAGATGCAATATTGTAACAACTGGTAGGGTGAAGCTGCTGTCCATTTTCATCTACCAAATGCGCCTTGTGGTATGCAGCTCCTGATAAGAACTTCCAACGTTTTGGAGTAGTTTGAATATTTTTTGCATCTGAACTCGATGCTGAATTTGCATGAACCTGCAAATTTGTATACATTATAAATTTAATTAAGTTGTGCATGATTGACTGCATGGATAAAAAACATAAATTCAATTAGATAGCGAAAATATAAATAAAATTTGAAGTAAATATTACGTCTCGAGATGGATAGGGAGAACTCCGTGATGGACTTTGAGAAATATTATGGAACGAGTTGGATTTGGAAGAATTGTCCATTCTATATAATTATGATATTTTCTCCCTGCATTTGAGCAAAACAACAGTAAATTTTGGTGCACACACCTAAAAGTAATTCCGGTGCCTAATGTACAGATCACCGCACCGGTGCATTTTTGGTAATACGCACTGGTGCCATTTTATACACAGACGCACCAGTGCGGTTCG
This sequence comes from Pinus albicaulis, assembly GCA_034641835.2. Lineage (NCBI taxonomy): Eukaryota > Viridiplantae > Streptophyta > Pinopsida > Pinales > Pinaceae > Pinus > Pinus albicaulis. The sequence goes on from JAXQQM020068271.1 coordinate 33,578, forward strand.
ATTAAGGGGCACACCAGTGAAAAATAACCCCAAATAAAAAAAGCGCAACTCTATTTTCTTTAAGTGAAAAAAAAAGTGGTAAATTGAAAAATGGGCGGCAAAATATTTTTGAAAATTTAATTTCATAAAACATTTATTTAAATACTAAACACTTTTCATTATTTCACTATTTTTACAAAAATAATTTTTCAGCTGGAGATTTGCAAGAGACATACCTAGAGAAAACAGAGCACGAGAGCACTGTGAATCAGGGAAATACATTGAAACATAAGTATTTATACAATCAGAATTCCAAACCTCTGGTGATTCAAACCCTGTAGCATAGAATTTCAATGATCTCATGAATAGATTTTATTTTATTTTTTTACTTTTTCAAGAGTTGTTTTATGTAGTAAAAGAAAAAATCAAATTTTATTGTTTTTTTTACTTTTTTCTGTAGTTTTTTTTACTTTTTCTGCAGTTTTCAAAAACAAAATTAAAAAAAATCCATTTTTAGAAACAAACCCTAGATTCTTTTTGTTTCTGCCCTTTCTTCTCCCTCTTTCTGTGATTTTAGAATTAGGGATTTTCAATTTAGATTTATAGGGTTTGTATTGCTAAATATAGGTGTAAGACATCCAACCCACGGGACAACTTGCATAGTCATATCCCAATCCATGTCGGCCCTTGTGTGAATTTAAAAAAGGCAGATTTTTTTTTTCCTTAGTGCGTCATGCGTAACCTAGTGCACCGGTGCGCTCTATTATCCCAGTGCACCGTGAAAGTACTGTGATAAAAAATAAAAATAAAAATATATTTTTTTATCAGTGCGCCACATGTAAAATATGGCACCAGTGTGCTATGTAATTATGGTGGACTGCGAACGTGTTGTTTCACACACACACAAAAAATCCATTTTAGAAACAAACCCTACATTTTTTTTGTTTCCGCCCTTTCTTCTCCCTCTTTCTCTGATTTCAGAATTAGGGCTTTTCAATTTTTATTTATAGGGTTTGTATTGTTAAATGTAAGCCTAAGACATCCAATCCAAAGGATGACTTTCATAGTTGGATCCCAATCCATGTCGGCCTTTGTGTAAATTTAAAAAAAAAAAAAAAAAAAATTTCATCGGTGCGCCCTGCGTAACATAGTGCACCGGTGTGCTCTATTCTCCTAGCGGACCGTGAAAGTATTGTCACAAAAAATTAAAAAAACAAAATATTTTTTTCTCAGTGCGCCATATGTAAAATATGCCACCGGTGCACTATTTCATTATGGTGCACCCCAAAGGTTCTGTTTCACACAAAAAAAAAATCCATTTTAGAAACAAACACTACATTATTTTTGTTTCTGCCCTTTCTTCTCCCTCTTTTTGTGATTTTAGAATTAGGGCTTTTCAATTTAGATTTATCAGGTTTGTATTGATAAATATAGACCTATGACATCCAACCGATGATACGATTTTCATAGTCGGATCCTAATCTATGTCGGCCCTTGCGTGAATTAAAAAAAGTAGATTTTTTTTTCATCGGTGCACCCGACGTAACCTAGCACATCGGTGCTCTGTATTGTACAAGCGCACCGTGAAAGTACTATGATAAAAAATTAAAAAACCAATTTTTTTTATTAGTGCACCATATGTAAAATGTGGCACCGGTTTATGCTACAAAGACTAACATTGGACGATTTTTATTATTTTATCATGGTTAATCGATGCAGTGGTTGACATGTAATGCACCGGTGCTCCTTTTGACATAGAGCACTGTACAGTCTATTATATCCTTTATGCAGTGCATTTATCAGACCCCTGCGCACTGGCATCGGTGCATACACCATGAATGGCGCATTTGTTTCTTGAGATTTTTTTTTTTTACCTTAAAAGTTGAAAATTTATTTATAAATATATTAATGAATGATATGGTACATGTTTGAGATTAATAAATAAATGACTAAAAACATATCAAGTAAAAAAAATACTGATAACACATCAAGAAAAGCAAAAAAGGCAAGTTCTTTGTAAGTTCTTTACAAAAAATATTATTTTTGAACTATATGTAAGTTTAACTAACATGTATTATTTACTGTGTATCATGTACAGCCACAAAATGATGAAGCTCGATAAGATTATTTCTGATCTAGGACTAGAAGAGCGTAAAAGCTTGATGGAAAAATTGCAAAAGGATGAATCAGGTGAATGAAAAAAATACTATCGATCCAATATGAGTTTCTTTTTTTAATTTTCATTAATAATATAATTAGAATTATTAGATAACATGTGTCAAACAGTCTATTAATTCAGATATGTTTAATGTTTTATAGGGACCAACAACCCAGAAAATGAATGTTGTTCTAAGAAAAGAAAAGAAAATAGAACATGCAAATGAAAATGAATTGCTCCTTAGCTCATTTGGAGTGGTGCTGGAGGTTAACGAAAGGGGGAAAATATTTTACAAAAGTTTGAGGGATCTAGTGGAACAAATGTATAGATGTTCTTTCCACTTACAATACAAAAACCAATCCAATGATTCCAGGAACCAAATTTTATCTAAACTACATGAAGAGTTTCTAGAGAATTTGTCAATGAGACATGTCAGACTTTTAATAGCAAAAATGTACAACAACAAAAAAGAAGGAATGTAAAAGTAATATTCCTTATAATGTTTGTCTAGAATTATTTATAATATCACTTTTGTTATATTTACTTTTCATATATCAATATAAAAATTAGATAGTTTATTTTCGTGTTAAATTTTCGGGAAGATTATGAAAATCTAAAAAGATGAACGAGTTGATATCAGAAATATGCTAGTGGGAATGTCCAAAAAGATGTACAAGGATATGGTCAAAGAAATGGACAAAATTGTATCGTAGGAGGAGCCATCTCAACAACAACGTGCTTCTAATGTAATATGTAATCATTGAATTTTTTTATCATTAGGCATAATAAATAAACAATTTAGCATTAAATATTAATTTTCATGTATTTTCTTGGAGAAAAGAAAAGAAAATGGAACCCATTCAGCACATCAAATAGGACGACAAGGAAGAAAAGTGTTTATATCTAAGTTTGTGAGTAATTGTTACTTCCTTATAACAACTTAACTAGATTTCATTTTTGTATTTTTTAAGTTGTTTTGCAAAAATCATCATTGAATGTATTTAAACAAGTGCTAACATATAAATAAGAACCATCAGAAGAATTGATTGAAATTGGGTTAAATATGGGTTGTGAGTATGTGTTGGCATATCAAAACTTAATTGTGGAATTTGTACGCATTTATCGATCTTGTTTTACTTCGCTTCACCTATAATTAATAGAATAAAAAAATATTTTATATTAAATATATGATTTTTTATGGAGTATAAAACTTGCAAGAAACAAAGTATGGAACTACGCCAATAGATGAAATCTTGAAAGACGACATGTTACATGGTTTTGAAAGAATGTTTATAGTTTATGAGTAAATTGTTGTAATGGTACGTCATTTTTTTTCGATTTACATTGATGTATATTATTTAATATTGAAATTTTCATTATTTTCACCAATGTATATACACTCATTACAGTTTATTTTTATGTTTGTATATGGAAGGTGAAGAAGAAGAAAACAATCAACACCGTGAACAAAACATTCCTGAAAATAACCCAAGTCATGGAAATAGCTCTAGCAGTTCAAGCGAAGAATGATGATCACTATGTTTGGATATCAAAGCAAGGTGTTGTATTTTTTGAAATATTATCCTGTGAAATCAAACATTTTGTTTAATGTAATGGACATAGTGTCCCAATTGAAAGACAAAGGGATACCAATAATTGTCCCATTTTGTATAACAAAGACTGTCTTATATATATATATATATATATATATATATATATTTTAATTTATTCTATTGTGTTCTCCATTGTCGCTGTGAAATATAACACCATTGATTACATTTATGGATGATTAAATATTAGAATAAAGAGATGTGAAATTTGATGATATGATATAACAAATTAATCCAAACATCACATTCAAATGCATTAATAAAATTTTAATTAATATGAATACTATTATAATATGTGTCGACTTTTGATGAATAATGAATTTTAAAAAAATCACAATAATTGCACTGTCACAAGTCGATGTTTCTAAACAATAAAAAATGAAAACAGGTGCGTGTCAGTTACTGTACATAGGTGCATTTGTATTCTGAACCGCACTGGTGCGTTTCTATTCTGAAGCCCACTGGTGCATTTATACGACCTCTAGGCACTGCAAAAATACTGATACCAATTATAATTCTCAGTGCGTTTCTGTGATACTGTGCACCGGTGTGTTCATGTGTCTATATGCACCGGTGTCGTTGTACATCCTATGGGAACTGCACGAATACCGATACCAATTATAAATCTCGGTGCGTTTGTGTGATACTACGCACTAGGGTGTTGATGTGTCTATACGCACCGGTGCATTTGTACAACCTATGGGAACCACATGAATACTGATACCAATTATAAATATTGGTGCATTTTTCTGATACTGCGCACTGATGCATTTCTATAATTGTACGCACTGGTGTGTTGATATGACCTATGGGCACTGCACGAATCCCAAGACCAATTAGAACGGCATCGTGCTTTGTATCACCAACACTATGCCTGGTGCATTTTTATACCTTAACAACTTAGTGCATTCTCCTTCGACCACCCTGGGGCACCTTCTACATGTACGCACTGGTGCGTTAAAGCCAAATTAGTGCATCAATGAAAAAAACATCCATAATAACCTCCGACCGCCCATTTTTTTTAGTTGTGTTGAATTTCCGTTAAAAGGTCTGCCAAGACATCCGTAACCATAAAAAAAAGTTGTAGCAAATGTTTTTTTGACAATTTTGGCCAATTTTATAACACTAAAAACCTCCTTTATAACCTCCGCTAGAGGGTCTTTTCCTTGTACTGAAATGAGTCAATACCGCTAGTATTACATCGAGAATTAGTTCCGGATTAAAATTCAGTCAAAGTACCGCTCTCATCTTCAAATACTCTTTGTATCACATAAATCAAATTTGTTGATTGTTCATGCTCATATACCTTATAAAGTTTATACCTTAAATTCAGGCATGATTATATATTTGTACTTGATCCGTACATGGCTTCATTGGAAGTTTTCTTTCACTTGAAGGAGGACATATTTTCTTCAATGTAGTAGGAAACTTATTATTGTAATAAATAAATAAATGAAAATAGTAAAGAGAAAAATAAGTCATTTTTTGAAAACTAGCTTGTCTAGCGCAATTGGACAGGGACTTTGCTTGAAAACCACGTAACTGGCGGGAAAGGTTCCCAATAATGTTTGTAAATTTGTATAAGTTCTTCAAATCATGTATCTTTTGAGTTATTATATTTGTACTCGAGCTCGTTGATGTGGGAATCCTTAAGGCCGACCTTCTAATGAGCTTTGTCCCATCGACATCAGCATATTATCTGTGACCAAGGTTAGGGTTAGATAAGGTACCTGGGAGCCTTCATCCCTTAATGGTAGGTACCGTTGTCGTCTACTAAGGAAATACATCAATGTTTCTTGGTGGATGAATTTTGCAGTCCATTAGACTTCGACAAATCTATTCATGACTAGTAGAATGTACATAGTTCCTTGATTCCCTTTGACATCAAATATGGGATATATCAAATTGGTTAATGATATCATAAATGGTCAGTAATCCTATGATTACTTCCTATGTTCGACATCGACACCATTTATTCACAAAATAAATATTTCACGTGGGTGTGTAGCGGTTGAATACTATATGGTTTTGAGATCTTGACACAGATTTGCAGTAGTTTGGATTTTTGTATCATCATTTCCATTATCATTTGCAGTAGCAATCACCTTTCCTCACTTGTTTGGGGACATACAACTCCTCTGGCATGGGGGAGGAGGGGACCTTTAGTCCTTCAGTTCATATCTTCAGCTCATCCTTTAGCCTTCTTTAGCATATCATATCAGTAGTCACATCAGTTCCAGCCATTCCATCCTCCACTTCATTTTGCAGCATCGAGCATAACAATGACAAAGCTAAAACTTGAGGTAAATTTGGCTAATGATTCTCTAATTCATTAGAAGGTTAAAGAAGTTTAATGATCCATTAATTCTAATTCCACGCATTTCATCCTTCATAAACCATTATCCTTCTATTTCCTTCCTTTCATTATGCATAAACTCTGACAACAAGACCATGTTAAAAGAAAAAACCTTATGGTACATTAATAAAAGCAGTCTCTATATTGTCTTCTTCAAGAATTCTATTCACAGGATGAATTCATTACTGCCCTGAAATTATAAAGGAAACCACCTATAAACATTGGCCTTATAATGACAGAGTATGCAACCACCCATTCACCATCTCCATTACCACCTCATTTCATCCATCGTCTCTCCCTCATCCATTCATTTCTTGTCCTCAATTTGAATTTCTCAATAAAATTAGTGTGATATACTAAATGTGAAGAATGTTTATTCACAAGAACCAGCACCTCCAAGAATTCAAGCAGTGCCGCTCCACAAGAACCAGCACCTTTAAATATCCAACCAATGTTGTCCCACAAGAACCAACATCTACAAAACAATGTTAAGAATAAGTCAATGACCAAGATATTTGTTTGCATGAGTATATGAAAACCCTTAGGAATGGGGGGATTTTGGGCCTAAAATATGCCTAATTTTCCACTATATATTCGCACCATTCATAACCTAAATTCTGACACCTTTACACTCATTTCACACCATAATTCCATCATTTGACACTAATTCATGACTTACACCTCTTGGTTGATTATCATTAGTTTTATTGTATTTTATATGATTAGATATTATTTAGTCATTATTTTCTAACGATGGTTTTTCTAAGTCCATTTTTTGCAGGGTTCCATTGTTGAAATTCTTTACACGCCAGTTAAACTAGTTACTTCAACTAGAGTACGGAAATGTCCAATTTGGAGTTTCGACATCCTGACATGGTTTCTGGGAAAACAAAGAAGGTTATTGACCAAAATAATGTTTTAATACTTTACCATGCATTAGATTGCATCCTAGTCACACATGTGGATCCATAGGAGCTAATTAACAAATATGATCAAAATGTGGAAAGTGTCCAAACTACCAAGTTTGACCTCGATATGTATGAATCTTGAGGTGAATATGGAAAATATAAGAACATGGGTTTATTAAAAATATAACCAATTATGTATATCCAAAATGGTTTCTCCATATTCAAATTATTCTAAAAGTTATACGTGGGTTTTTGAGGCATTTTGGTAAAAAATGACTATTTTTCCAGAATTCTAGAACCTTGCAAAAAGAACCAGACAACCAACTTTGGGCACAATTTCCTAGGAGATGGATTTGAATGAGACAAATACAAGAGAGGTTTTGGTTTCCAATGTAACAAATTGGTCTCCCTCCAAACTTTTTTCCAAATTTATTCATGGTTAGGAAGATATGCCAATGTCTTTAAGGTCAGCTTGTTATAATTGTTCAATTTTCTAAAATTGAGAAAAATGGCTAATTCGCCTTCTAAATCTGACAAATGGCTGAGCCATGGTTTCTATTGTAGGCTTTGGGAAGTTTTTGAAGGAGGAGGAAGACAATGTGTGAATAAATTACTGAAGGAATGTAAGTAATTGAAATTATGATTTGAATCTTAATAAAATTTGACTTTGCCATGAATTCTTTGTAAATGTTATGGTTTTGCTTAATCTTTAGGCATTGATTTAGTTTAGACTTGCTCCAGGAGTGGAAAAGGCCTACCATATCCTGGAAGTAAGTTATGTAAAACATCACAGGATAGATTTGGGTCTAGGGATTCTATTTTGAAAACATTTTCTAATTAAATGTCATAATTATGATTTTGTACTCAAGACTAAAATTTATTTTCTTGAAATTAAATAGATACTTAATCTCCAACTCGTTTCATACCAAAATGAATGGTGTTGATCAATGATTTTATTGCATGAATAACCCCTTGGTTACATGTTTATGATTGGAATATTTAAAGGTGCTTCTTAAATGGATAAACAAGAGATCGATAACTCCTTTTCTTTCAAATATGAATTGAAAGCGATTATGTACCTTACTGATCCACTATAATTTCTTGTAACATAGTGTTTTGGAAACCAAGTATTTGAAAGCAATGCAACGAGACCATTGAATCATTGTTTGGAGTTGTAGTTCAGTTTTGCAATTCATTATAATTGTAATTAGTTATTGGTAGAGCCATTAGTCAATGTGCTTATGTTTGAATGATTTCTTGTGTTTGATTAAAGTAATTGAAGGATAAAATAGTTTCTTATTTTGCAGTGTTTTAGATCTGAAATCATTTCATTGAGAATCTTGGTTTATTTAGTTTCTTTTGAAGCAATTTCAGAGTGGTGAAACAAGCTAGTTTGAATGCTTATTTGATTTGTTTTATGCATCTCGGGAGCTAGATTAGTTGAAGACTTGTTTGTTCATTGCCTTAGTTTAAGATCATTTGAATGAGAATGAATTTCATTGGGATTAAGATTTAACATAAGTTTGGTATCATTTTGAATTAATATTGATTGATTTAAGATTCTTTTATTTAGATTAGATAGATATTAGTATTTAGATTGAGATTTCCATTAGATTGAAATTAATATTGTTTAAATAGTTATTTTCATTGCTTGGATTGTGATTAATATTTCTCAGATATATATTAGAGTTATTTTTATTTGAATTTAATTTAATATTGATTCAATTTGGTTGATTTAATTAAAGGGAGAGAGAGATGAGTGCTAGTTTACATAATTGATAGAAGAGTGTGTACTTAACGATCATTAAAAAGGAATTTATATGCTCTGATAATGTTGTGCTTGACTCCAAAAATAGAAAAGAGATATGAACGCCTTAGAAATAAGCCACTTTGAGGGCAACCTCCAATACATTACATAAATGAACTCATAATGGATCACCTGATTTTACAAATTTTCCTTTCTATATAGGAATGTAGGGCCATAACAATCCTAGTAGAACCACAATGTAATCCTGGCAAACCTAAAAATAATAATGTAAAGACACAATAATAACAATATGGGGGTTACGGGGTACAATAATAACAATAAGGGCTACAATAACATAATGAGGGCTACACTCATAATATAGGGACTTAACATGCCCCTCTCCTTCAAACAAGTGTTGTCCTCCAACGCTTGATTATTTCTTGAAATGTACGTATAAAATTCTCATCCTCCCATGTGAGAGTATTCTACGGAAAGTTATTCCATAGCGAGATACTCTGGTGATCGTGCCTCGAGTTCTTGTTTCCTCAGCCTTCATAACTTCTTACGATGTGATGTTGATCTTCCTGTTGTTTCATTAGATTCTGCACCAAAGTTGGGTTATCCTTTGAGAGTTGGAGAACTTGTTGTTGATGCTCGATGTGATCTTCCACTAATTTATCATCCATATTTGCTATTATTTGATCCTTCAAACAATCCAACTTAGCCTCCATTTTTTCTTTTAAACCATCTATTTCATCTTCAATTGCTCTTCGTAAGATTGAAACTTGCTGCACTTGGTACCGTAATTTTGATATCTCATACTGCAACTCTTCCTCTTCATGCGTCATAGAATAGCTTTTTGAGGGATTAATGGGTATGGAATTATTTTTTGGAGGCATTATAGAACCCAATACTGATAAAAATTCTAAAATATGCACTTGGAATCACTTCAATTGTTTTTTCAAACAAACGTTATGCAATTTTAAAAACCAGATACACACCTTTCTCTTGCTTTTGAGGAGCTAGATATTGAAATTAAATTATCTCTATAATTACAGATCTTCAATATCTGAAATTCAGCCTTGTAGTAGTCCTCTGAAGCTTCTTCCAAATGCCATAGGTCTGATCTGATTTGGATTCTTCAAGACAAAGTTATGTCTGATCTTCCACAATCACCTAATTATGGACTAGTTCAGTAGAGCGAACTTGTACGACTTGCCACGTGTCACTGTTTCGTCATTTGCCTCTGAAATTGATAGCCAAAAAACTACAGTCCGTGTACTTGTGACTACTTTTTACGGCACTCCAATCCGATGCTCAAAGAGAGAGTTATTGAACTTTTCCCACGATCACCTCTTTGAGATGAAATTCAGGAGCCTGAAAAAGCACTACCTTCCACAGATCATATCTCCAAAAATATTGCGAACCAAGCTCTGAAATTGTTTGAAGAATTTCCTCCGGATTTCAGCTTCACACCATACAAATTTCAGATTCTGAACCTTCGTAGAAAAATTTTTATAGCGAAAATTCCACGATGACCTGTTTAGGAGCTTGAAAAAAGGCCTAACTTCCACAGATGATATCTCCGAAAATATTGTGAACCAAGCTCTGAAATTTTTAGACAAGCTTCCTCGAGGATTTGACCGCACCCCAAAGAATTTCAACCACGACGCCCATTAGAAACAAAGTTATAGCGAAAATTCCACGATGACCTGTTTGGAGAAGCGAAACCCTAGAATCCCAAAGCTCTGATACCAAATGTTGTGTAACCAGCTCCAAAGAGAGAAGAAAAGAGATATTCACGCCTTAGAAATGAGCCACTTCGAGGGGGCAACCTCCAATACATTACATGAATGAACAATTCTTGGATCATACAATTTACAAAACCTCCTTTCTATATATAGGAGTCCATGGGGCCATAATGTAATCCTAGTGGGCCACAATGTAATCCTAGCCGACCTAACAATAATAATGTAAGGGCACAATAATAACAATATGGGGGTTACAGGGGTACAATAATAACAATAAGAGGGGCTACACTAACATAATAAGGGGCTATACTATTAATATAGGGACTTAACAGAGATAATTGGATAGACCAAAAATGTTGTACAACTTGAAACTTACGAGCCTCAGATTGAAAATTAAATTTTAAGAGGTTTAATTGCTAATTAAAACTCTGAATAGCCAGAGTGAACCATTGACAAGGATGGAGAAGAAGGGGGAGGATAGCATACTCATGATCCATCTAATCGAGGTAGGACTGAAGTCGAAGGTCAGGAGAATATGTATGATATGCATCCAGCTGCGTTTAAAAAAGGATTTGGAGAGATCAATTTTGAGAAGCATAACTTGTTTTTTCTGCGTGTTCAGAGAGTGGATGAAATCATGCGTTAGGATGATGCCGTCCAAAATTTGTCTTCCTTCCACATATCATATTTTCTCCGATGATATGAGTAGAGGGAAAAGTGGTTTGAGCCTGTTGGTAATCACTTTAGATATGATCTTGTAGATGACGTTGCAAAGATCTATGGGTCTATACATAATTGGAGTAGTTTCTTGTTACTCTTTTGGAATCAAAGTGAGGAAGGTGGCATTGAGGGTCAGTAGAATCCAATGCATGATTTTATGTTCCTCAAACAGATCCCAAATTTCCTGCTTTATTTCATCCCAAAAATAGTGAAATATGTTGGAGATGAAGCCATCCAGACGTGGGGATTTCCCATATTTGAGCTGTGACATTGCTTGTTCAACCTCTTGCAGAGTGGTGGGTCGCATCATAATTTGATTGTGTTCCTCCATAATTATCCTTGGGATTTCCTAGGTAATTTTGTTAATGGTAGGTTGGCGATCTATGTTGTGTTCTTTGAAAGTGTCCTTGAAATGGCTTAGAAACTCCTGCTCAATGTCATTTTGTTCCTCCAGCATGTCCCCCTATACATTCTTGAGGATTGAGATGTGATTATGCATTCAGCGCTAAATGGTTGAGAGATGGAATTTTTTTTTGTTTTTTCCCCCTCTTTGAGACAACAGACTCTAGATTTAGGTTTCCAAAGAATTTCTTCTTGCTGCCTGGGATCTTCCAATTGGCCCATGAGATATTTCTCTTGGCTCACATTAACCTCTCTGAACCCTTCCAGAATGATCTATTGCTGGAGACAGGCCATCTAGGCTTCCAGCTCCAAATAAGTTTTAAAGATAATTTTTAAAGATGCTGCTTAAGGATGATTGATTCCATCGCTTGAGAGGGATTTTGAGAGCTTTGAGTTTCTGCTTGAATTGGAACATTTTGGAGCCCATCAGTAGGACAATACTGTACCACCAATTAGTAACCAATTCCTTGAAGCTAGGATGAGTGAGCCAAAAAATTTCAAAGAGGTAGGGTTTGTTGCTAGCTGCTCCAAGTTGAGACCACTGTAGTTGTATAGGCCAATGGTTAGATCCTTACCCAGGTAGAATGGTGGAGATTATGTCACCACCAAGATGGATGGATTTGTTAGAAATGAGGAATCTGTAAAGGTGCGAGGAAATTTGGTGGGATCCTCCTTAGCGAGTGTTACAGGTGTGGGTTCTATTGGAAGTACGGAGGTCAATGAGCTGGTTGAGTTGTATGAATTCCTTGAATTTGTGGCTATTTTCTTCAATATTGGAGTGCCTTCCTCTTTTTTCCTCTGCATTGGTGACCATATTTAAGTCCCCTTCCAACACTCACAGAGGGTAGGTTCGTTGAGAATGAATTCTCTTAATGGAGTCCAGGAGATCAATTTTTTGAGCGATTGCTTGGGGGAAATAAAAATTTGTGAGATGGCCATGAATTTTGGTGCCAAGGAGATGGAATGAGGCTTGAATGAAATTGTGAGAAGCTTGAAGGTTGGTGAGGGTAATTTGGAGAGGGTTCCAGGAAATGCCTAAGCCTCTTGAAGAGCTAAGAGCATCGATAGAAGTTGTACTGCATCCATTCCATAATCTAGATATAGTAGTTTTTAACGTGGTGATGGAGCATTTGGTTTCTTGAATGAAAAAAATGGTGGGTTTTTCTTGAGCAATTGTTTTATTGATCAGACGGTACTTGGAGGGGCTATTCAACCCTCTGATATTCCATGACATGAGTTTCATTGAGAACTATGAGGGATGGTGGTGTAGAACCTGGTTAACTTGGGATATCTTCCTGATTCAATGAGCTAGCCTCCAAGCATGATTAGGCATTGCAAATCTGTTCGTCTCCCTCTTTTTCTAGATTCTTTCATGTTTTCTTTGTATCTAGCAGGGTAACTCATTGGATGCCTAGAGTTAGAATTTGTTGGGCTCTGGAGAGAACTTCCTCAAGGAATTGGATCTACTGAGTGGGAATCATGTGATATTCACAAATTTTTCATGCTTCCTCTAGGCCTAAGATATCAAGCTCACTGAAGTCAATGCTCTCTGGCTCATGGCAGAGGGTTTCTCCTGCTTAGATTTTTTACCTTTGTTGGAATTATTTACATGCGAGGCTAGAGCCTAATTTTATTCAGGGGAAGGGGACATGGAGGGATGAGAATGAGCAGATAGGAGATGAATGACATCTAAAGAGGGACTGAGTGGATTTACAAGAGGCTCACGAGATGAAGAGGTGGGGGATTCCTAAGAGGGTTAGCTAGCAAGAACATCTAAACTATTGATGGTAGAGGGGAGAGAGGAATTGGGGGTATAAGTAGGCTTTCTTGTATGTTGTTTGCGACTAGTGATCTTGGTGAAACCATCCGGATCTAATTTTTACGAGGCTGAGCTGGGTTTCGGGATTTGATTAAGGGGGGAATCTTGGAAGAGGTGCCCATGCTCATGAAATTTGCGACAACGAAAGGGCACATGTTCATAATGAATAGTTTTAACCCATTAAACATCATCATGGAACATAATTATTGAGCAAGGGAGGGCTTTGGCTAGGTGCATGTCGACGTGGATCCTAGTATAGGCGGTGTATCGATTGAGCTTGGTTTCTTCTGCAATTTTTATGAATTCTCCAATATGATTGCCAATGCCTTTGAGAGATAGATCATCCCAATAGTCTTGAGGGCGGGAGTACAACCTAATATAGAATAGTGCCCAATTAATGTCTTTTTTTTCACGATTGAATCTTTCCACCCAGTTTCTGAGGAAAAGTCCTAGAGAGTTGAAGACGTATGGTCCCCCGTCCATGATTCAATTTTTTTTCTCTAGGCATATGAAGATGATGTTGAAGAAACCTTTTGGGCCTACTTGGAGAGCAATTTTCCCTCTTGGCTTCCACTTTAAGGTGATCTAGCCCTGAAGGGATTTCTCTGTTGGCTAGAAGCCAATGAATTTACCGATGAGCACATGGTCCTTCATGCAGTGGATTTTTTGTTGATGCATTGTGTTGGAAGGTCATTATTTGGTATTTCACTCGCTATATGTATGCATGTGGACAATGATGCTTTCCTATGAGAATTTTTGTCCTATTGTGAGTTGGTCAGGGGGTCTGGCTTCCCTGAGATATTGGCTTGCGCATTCATGTCATTCTAAGGAGTAGTGTCAGATCCCATTGTATCATTGTTTGAAGGTGAGTAAGATGTAGGGGGGAGCCTCTTCCCCCCCATCGTGAGCCTCCATGTCTAACAACCTCTACACCTCACAGAATCTAGAGGCGTCAATGCAGATATGGGTTGAAAGAGCCCTTGACGGCTCCTGTCTTTGGATCGATGGAAAACCCTAGGCCTCTATGGGAAGTAGCTCAGGTTCCCAATTACAAATTATCACACACGTGAGTTACCATTATTTCTAATACAAGGTTGGCACAATTTAAAATTCTATCACCTTTGCAACACTACTAATATTATGGATGAAGATGAAAAACCCTCTTAGATCATCTAGTTTATACTCATATTGGATTCAAATTTCAAAATATTTGTGGCACTACCAACCTTATTTATCTTTTAACAAAATAAATTTATGATGATCTTGAAACACTTATTTTAATGCTTTTTTAACATAACAATAAAATTCTAAAGAATTTTGAGTAATATCTTTATGGCTTCTTATATATCATATTTGGTCTTACTGGATGATAATCATCATTATCACCATCATCATTACATACTATTGTAGGAAATTTGAACCATTTTAGAGTTGACGGGATTTATTTTTTTTTACAATTAATTTAAATGTTGAATGAGAGTAGTAGTATAATTTATTTATTATTTATTATTTGTACTTTTGTGTTAAAAACTAAGTTAATTAAGACTTAATTGATGAATATAGATCAATATGCAAGATATATATTAATTATAAAGTTATTTAATTACAAATTATCATAGTAATGTATCCAATATATACCATCATAGATCCATCTTAAATACAGATTTAACTTGAGCCTAGAGGGACTAAATGTTGAATGAGAGTAGTAGTATAATTTATTTATTATTTATTATTTGTACTTTTGTGTTAAAAACTAAGTTAATTGAGACATACTTAATGAATAATAGATTAATATGCAATATATATACTAAGTATAAAGTTATTTAATAACAAATTATGATATTAATGTGTCCAATATATATGATCATAGATCCATCTTAAATACATATTTAACTTGAGCCTAGAGGGATAAAATTTCTTCACGTGCAAACAATTTTTAAGTGCAAAATACAATGTGTTATTTTTCATTGTTTAACTTTCATTTTTAAATTCTAAATAGAGTATATATAAGACCAAACAATATTTTTAACCATAAATACTTAATTTTTTTTGTATATATAGTTACATATGAAGTTGATATCGACATAAATTAGTTAACATAGATCTTCAAATAGTTTATTTGAATCTTACTAGGATGTAGAATACGTCTAGCCTCTCGACTCAATTACTAATCATTTTAATTATCAAAATCAATCATGAATTAGAATAGTAACAAAGTAATACAATTTTATTTTTTTCAAATACAAGAGGAAAGAGAAAAAAATTACTAAACTATTTATTACAAATGTTTAGTTTTTATTCCTCGAGTGTATAAGGATATTATATTGAAAAGCACATATTGACATTCATCTAAAACTTAGATTCCTTACATTATTTCTATTATCATTAATATTTATATCTATGTATTAAATTTGACTCGTGAATAATAGATTTTGTAAAAATATTCTTACCTATAAATTTATTTAAGAATATATTAATATTTTTTTTCTTACTATTATTAACCATTTTAAATTGACACTAACTATTTTTCGTATGTTGAGTACAAATTTATTATACTAGTACAATGCTCTCACCACTTCAAAATCTATACGAGGAAATATTTTAAATGTCTAGTTGTGTTGCTCAATGATCAAAATCAATTTTTTATAAATTAGAGTGAAAAAAACAAAAAATTTGATTTATATCAATTATAATAAGGGATATTAAGGAAAACACACTTCAAACATTATTACAAGTGTCTATAATTTTTTCATTAAGTGTTTAAATGGTTTATATTAAATAGAATACAGATTAGCTACTCCACTATTTTTTTAATGAACCAAGTTTAGAAGATGTTGTTTTTAACTGCACTATTGAATTTGATTATGCATATTTGATATGGTGAGAAGTCATGTTGGTCAAACAAAGCTTTGAAAACTTAAATATTTTATCGCACCTTCATGTCATTTGTATCAGCACATGATTACATCGAAATACTAAATAATATAAAACTCCTCCAAAAATAATATGAAGAGAATATTTGATATACAAAAAATATTCAAAAGTGTGTTCGAATATATATTAATAGATCCTTAAAAAAATTATATTCTAACTTACATATCCCCTCATACTAGGTTGTAGAATGATCCTTGCCTCTCGACTCAATTACTAAACATTTTAATTATAAAAATCAATCATGAATTAGAATAGTAACAAAGTAATAGAAGTTAATTATTTTCAAATACAAGAAGAAAGAGAGAAAATTGACTAAACTATTTATTACAAATGTTTAGTTTTTATTCCTAGATTGTTTAAGGATATTATATTGAAAATAACATATTGACATTCATTGTAATATCCTCAAATGGGAAAAGCAGCAATATATCTCACAATAATGGAAATAACAAAAAGTATTAACACATTACATATGATCCAAATGATAGATCCATGTTATTAAGGATAACAACAATAAATGTATACAAAATATTGGAGAACAAACACCTCAAGCTAGGCAAGAGAAGGCCCCATCAACCAAAAGCACCAATACATGAGTTGCAGCTACTAAAAAAAATGTCTGAAACAAGTACAACATAGTTTTTGTGACTAATACTATAGCTGGGAAATGTAAATATATGGATCTGTTAATACAATTCTCAAATAAGGCCAAAAATGGAGATCTATGCACCCATCCACATTTCCTAGATAACCTAGGAAGGGTTTCTGGAAATACACAAAATACAAATCGTGAAACTAAAGCCCTAGGGTTGAAGAATCACTACAACTAAAGCAAAAAGAGGAGGTGGATGAAATAGATGTAGATCTGAATGGAACTCCTCCAATAGTCTCTCTCAATGAAGGGTTGATCCCTTCAATGAAGATCTACCCTCCCGAATATGGCACTGAACCCTCCTTTGGATCTAATGCATAAGATAACGCAGTTAGGGAGTAATACAGCGCTGTAGGAGATGATGTTGCCTTGACATGATGCCAAAATATCATATGAAGCACAAGGAAATTATTTACTAATCTCCCAATGGAAATAAATCTTCCTCCACAAAACACAAGCTTAGAAATGATCCAAAGAAATCCTCCATTGTTGCACCCTGCAACTCAACACATATTTAAATAGAATCCGCACTGTAGAAGAAATTTGTAACTTGGCCAAATGCTAAAATGTGGAAATAATGCTCAAGAAATTCTCTTGAGTAGGCACTCTAAGTCCCCCGAGGATGAAGGTGGGATTCCCGCTCGGGAACACCCTTGTGCTAAACAACACTGCAATCTTAGCTAAATAGCTAAAGAGAGCCAAAAGTCTTAACAGACCGTAATCAAATAATAATCCAAAAAATGCTCACAATGTCTTCCATCCTCTTCCTTATATTCTTGGTGAGCTTCCTCCCCCTTAGCCCCACTAATTAAAGGTACTACTTCCATGCAAAGGATATCCCTCCAAAATTACACTCTCCCTCATTGAATGTCCACTAATTCCATCCAACACTGTTTATTTGGTCAAAGTTGACCCACTACACATGATTATTCCCTTGTTCACACATAGGGGAGCTTTATCTAACTCTTTTGATTCCCTCCATTCACATTTGTAGTGGTTTTATTCCTACTAAGGAGATTTATGGGTCTCTCTACCCTCATATTCTTCTAACTAGGAAGAAAAATTAGATTTTAGTATTTCAATTAGTTTCATGCTAATTTAGGAATATTACAATCCTCTCCTCCAAAATGTTGATTATCCTCAAGAAACTGCAAGGATATATCTAAAAAATGTTTGGAACCTTCATTCCCATGTCAAGCTTCAACCTCCAAGCTATCATCCATATAAAATGAATCACCCTCCAAAATGGTAATTCATAGAAAAACTCCTCCCACATGCCCATGAGACACTCCTTGACCCAAAGACTCAAGTCAATCATATGGATCACTTCATAAAGAAAAAAAAAAAAAATTGTAGTAGCCATATAATGTCCCATGTTCCCCTTGAATCATGCAGAAGTGTGGGAAGTTTCATTCCCAATGGACACATCCAACCAATGTGTCATCCCTCCAATCATGCTCCCAACAATAATAAGAACATAATGAACATATGGGATCATAATCAAAGTAATGCTAGCTGCCATGTGTAGTAATGGAGAAGGAGAATGGTCCCTCATGTGCAACCAATGTAGTTTTTCTCCTAACTTCATCATAATATGGCATGATGAGTGGTTTCCCAACCACTTGTTCGTTGTCCCAATCTCCTCACATGCTTGGAGAAGGTGTATGATGTATGGTGAAAATTGAGCACACCCTTAATAAGATATCATCTCCCCAACATCTCTTAGGGATTGGTCATCATCAATGTTGCTTATGGCCTCAAGTAGACTATGAATTATAGAATAAAGAATGCCCCGTCTTGGAGCAATGCCCTGCACATGAATGGTAAGGAGATGCAAATACATAGTAAGTGAATCATGATGTACATAAATAAAATATTTACCATGTACTTGGTCCAAGATGGTAAGGTGGCTAATGGATGGGCCTCCTCTCACTCCCAATGATAAAGGAAGTGGTTTTGATAACTCTACTAAATAGTTGTGTCTCTCCTCATTATCCAAACAATCCATGCATCTCCTCATATGATGGTGGATCTCCTCTTTGAATCCTTCCCAAATGAATCCCTCCAAGACAGTATGGTATGCTCTTATAAAACTAGTGGGTGTGGAGAGAAAACCCTCATATGATGCATCTAGTAGTTTCTCCTTGATCTTAGAAGCTCTAGTCAAGAACATCCTACTCTAAAAATATATGACCCCATCTCTTACTTCATATCTCCCATCAGATAACTGGCCATCAAGCACTCTACATGAAAAGAGATCCTTGGAGTATTCCACTAATAGCTGGGATCTCCAATAAGGGTCAATACTCAATAATGAAAGTGCTACTAATCTATCATGTGAAGCACATTTCATATTGTTTCTCTCTTCTTTGACATATCTCGTGCCAAAGTCATACACCGAGGTGCTGCAATCTTTCCTCTACTGCTCCTCCTATAGCTGCTCATGCTCTAGTGAAGGTGGAAGTTTTTGGAGGCTAGCTTTCCATGAAGAGCTATCACCCATAAAAAAAAATATGATTTTGGCTAATGTAAGCATGAGTGGCCACCAACCTATACCAAATATGGAAGATTCCTCCCAATGTGGAAGTATCTTCTGATTCTTCAAAGCCATGTAGTGGTCTCCTTCCACCATGATGGTGCCATCCATCCCTAAAACATATTATCTCAGTGTAATATATTTGGTGAGAGAGGGTAATACTGATATTGGGAGAACGAATCCCTCCTCCTTGAGCCTACCCCAGACTCTCAGCAATGTGTCAAGTCCTCCCAAGTTTTTCATGCCTCCGGGATTAATGAGTGGTTCAACCAGATGTGAAGCATCTCTCATCATCTCCTGATCTGGTGGTCTCCCAGGTGGAATGCCTCCATGCAATGAGAGATCAATATCAAGAATAGACTGCATATATGAGTGGATTTCTTTGTCCTTTCTCTCACAGCACAAATTAGTCTGTCTAATCTGTGTATCAACCTTCTGAAATAGATAGGGATGTGTGCTCCTAATCTTATGATGTTGGTCCTCCTCCCTATATTCTTCTTTCATATTCAAGATCTCACAATCTATCAATGATTGCATGTGTTGCTCATAGATTGTGCCCTGATCTCTATATGTGAGATTCTTTGGAACTTTTTACATGGGTACAAGAATTCCTCTCATTCAAGTAATTGCCCCATCTTCCTCTTCATGAGATACTAGATCTATTCCTGATGTGATAGTGTTGTTACCTCTTGTCTTCTCTTCATCATTAATGGAGGTTAAGTCACCATATTTAAGAGGCTTTTTGTCTTGTTCCTCTTTTGAAAAAGATATTTCCATGTCTTCCTTTTTAGAAGGGAGCTCTTCTTGAGGTGGGGATATTGCCTCTAGCAAGGTATTCTGCAAGTTTTTAACCCCCTCAATAACATTCTAGAATGGAGTTGGGTTTATATATCCTTCCAAATCATGCAAAGGTTTTGTTTGTTTAGGCTTGGCTAGCTCAACCAAGGATGTTTCAGAATTTTTTGCATCAAATCTTTTCACTAACCTCCTAGTGAACTTTGCATAAGTAGATACATTTACATGATTCAAGGAAGAAGTTTCATAAAACCACCAAGCATAAGCCTTACCTTCAAGATATAGTGCTACTACTCTAATGTATTCATCTTCTAAAAGTTGGTGTTGATGTAAATAGGTGTCTAAATCCTTCACACGAGCCCTAGCTGAACATTTAGGTGACCCATCAAAAGTAGATATAAAGAATCTACCCACATCATGCCACTTGCATCTCTT
Source organism: Pinus albicaulis (assembly GCA_034641835.2). NCBI lineage: Eukaryota > Viridiplantae > Streptophyta > Pinopsida > Pinales > Pinaceae > Pinus > Pinus albicaulis. Next base: position 54,380 of record JAXQQM020068271.1, read on the forward strand.
GCTTCTATTGTGATTGCTAGGTCTTCTATGCTCCTTCATCTTGCAAAAACCTTGGAATTTTAGACGATCTTTGAACCTCTGAGATTGAGATTCATACTCTTGAAGATAGTCACTAAGAGTCTCATCCTCTGGCACATCTCCTTCCTCCATCTCTCTTGCTATGAACATAGGCATGGTAGAGTGTTGTAGATCTGATTGTGTGGCTGAATTCTCACACCTATAATATGAATAACTGGATTTTTCTTCATGTGCAAATATTTTTTAGGGATCTTCATGTCTTTCCCTCCTCATTCCCTTGATTTCTCAATTAATATCATGAATAGTTTGAAGAAGAAGTTCTGAAAAATTCTTTCCCTCCATTTCTCCAAATAATGGAGACTTGCCTTTGTCTCTTCTATGAGTCTTCTCCTTTTTGTGAGAATCTTCTTCTTATTCTGATAACATAGATGTAATGTCTTCTGAGGCTGAGCCAAGATTATGCTATGATACCACTGTAATATCTCCAAATGGGAAAAGCAACAATGTAGCTCACAATAATGGAAATAGAAGAAAGTATTAACACATTACATATGAGCCAAATGAGAGATCCATGTTATTAAGCATACTAGCAATAAATGTATACAAAATATTGGAGAACAAACCCCTCAAGCTAGGCAAGAGAAGGCCCCATCTACCAAAAACACCAATACATGATTTGCAGCTACTGCACAAAATGTATGAAGCAAGTACAATGAAATTTTAGTGACTAATACTGCACCTGGGAAATGTAAATAAATGGATCTATTAATACAATGCTCAAACAAGGCCAAAAACGGAGATCTATGCTCCCATACACATTTCCTAGATAACCCAGGAAGGGTTTCTAGAAATACACAAAATATAAATGGTGAAACTAAAGCCCTAGGGTTGAAGAATCACTGCAACTAAAGCACAAGGAGGATGTGGCTGAAACTGATGTAGATCTAAATGACACTCCTCCAATAGTCTCTCTCAATGAAGGGTTGATCCCTTCAATGAAGATCTAGCCTCCCAACTATGGCACTAAACCCTCCTTTGGATCTGTTGCATAAAATAATGCAGTTAGGGAGTAATAATGCACTGTAGGAGTTGATGTTTCCTTGGCCTAATGAAAAAATATAATATGAGGCACATGGAACTTCTTTACTAATCTCCCAATAGAAAGAAATCTTCCTCCATTGAAGACAAACTCAAAAATGATCCAAAGAAATCCTCCACTACTACACCCTACAACTCAGCACATATCTAAACATAATCTCTACAGTAGAAGAAATTTGTAGCTTGGAAAAATGCCGGAATGTGGAAATAATTCTCCAGAACTTCTCCTAGGTAGGCACACTAAGTCCCTCGAGGATGAAGGTGGGATTCCTTCTCGCGAACATCCTTGTGCTAAACAGCACTGCAATCTTAGCTAAATAGCTGAAGAGAGCCAAAAGTATTAATAGACCACAATCAAATAATAATCCAAAACATGCTCACAATGGATGTCATCTTCTTCCTTATATTCTCAATGAGCTTCCTCACCCTTGGCCCCACTCCTTAAAGGAACTACTTTCATGCAAAGGACCCCCCTCCAAAACTACGTTGTCCCCCATTGAATGTCCACTACTTCCATCTGGCGTTTTTTATTTGGTCAAAGTTGACCCAGTCCACATGCTTCTTCCCTTGTTCACACATAGGGGAGCTTTATCCATCTCTTTTGGTGCCCTCCATTCACATTTGGAGTGAATTTATTCATACTAAGGAGATTTATGTGTCTCCCTACCCTCTTATTCTTCTAACTAAGAAGCAAAAGTAGATTTTAATATTCCAATTAGCTGCATGCTAATTTAGGAATATTAAATTCATTTAAAACTTAGATTCCTTACATTATATCTATTATAATTAACATTGATATTTATGTATTAAATCTGACTCGTGAATAATAGATTTTGTAAAAATATTCTTACCTATAAAGTTATTTAACAATTTATTAATATTGTATTTCTTACTATTATTAACCATTTTAAATTAACACTAACTACTTTTCCTATGTTGAGGAAAAATTTATTATACTATTACAATGTTGGCACCACTTCAAAATCTATAAGACGAAATACTTTATGAGTCTGGTTGTGTTGTTCAATGATAAAAATCATTTTTTTATAAATTAGAGTACAAAAAAACAACAAATTTGATTTATATGAATTATAATAAGGAATATTAAGGAAAGCTCACTTCATTATTACAAGTGTCTAAATTTTTTTCATTTAGTGTTTAAATGGTTTATATTAAAGAGAATACTAATTAGCTACTCCATTATTGTTTTAATATACCAAGTTTAGAATAATTTGTTTTTTTAAGTGAATTATTGAATTTGATTATGCATATTTGATATGGTGAGAATTCATGTTGGTCAAACAAAGCTTTGAAAACTTAATTTTTTTATGGCACTGTCATGTCATTTGTATCACGACATGATTACATTGAAATACTAAATAATATAAAACTCCTCCAAAAATAATATGAAAATAATATTTGATATACAACAAATATCGAAAAGTATGTCTAAATGTATATAAATAGATCCTTAAAAAAAAAACTACATTAATGAATCATATAAACCTAATCTTAAGATATTTTCTCAAGTAGTTCAAGAAAAACTTCTACACCATATTTATTTATATTTTTCTTCTTGCAATGTTCTTTCTTTGGCATCCATGCCCAAACTATGGTATTAATTCGAATAGAGCCAAGTTTTATGTCATGAGGATTTGGCATCCAATATTTCTCTAAAAAGTATCTATTTTATTTCCCTGAAATAGGCTTCCACCAATCAACCTTTACATGAAGATTCTTACTTTCATTATCCCTAAAGATATCTAAGATGGATTTTTTCATCCAAGTCATCTCTCATGCATCCTCGTTTCCTGATCTAACTAGCAACATATTTCCTTTATAAACATCAATATTTGGATTGAATGTTTGATTTGGCTTGTTACAATTGGGTCCAACATACAGTGGTTCATCTATTGCATTATCAAAGTCTTCATACATAATAATTGAGATTACATGGAGTGCATTACAATCAACATAAAAAATGTGCCTTGTCTTAGGCTGGAAATCCTTAAAAGATGAATCACCTCCATCTATTATTCTATGATCATTATAGATTCCATCTAATGTATTAAGAACTCTTTCCCAATACACTACTTTATTTTTCCATTCTTCTGTAACAATTGGTGAATCCTCATTCCCAATAGTGACTTTCCAAATTTTTATGTATGATGTTATCCCTTCCTTTAGTTCTTTGAAATAGGCATCATTATTTTTGGAAGCTAAGAAAGATGGGTTCCCTATGGGAATTATAGGTTGACCTCATCATCTATATTCCATAACTCAACTTGTTCTAACCACTCAATATCTCTCATGGATTATTTGTACATTAGTACTGGAATATCATTGAGTACAAGAAATTAGAAGTATTGAATATTAATATGTCCAACTAGTGCATTTTTTCCCTCCTTGATTGTTGAAGCGGGGTCCCCTAAATGAAATTTTGATACAATTTTGTAATATTTTGAGTATTTTAGTCATGTGTAGCATAGGTTAAGGGACGTTAGGGCGGATCAATGTCCCTCATTCATTTTAATGGGAAAAAAGGTTTTATCTAGGGGTCACAAACCACGGTTTATGAACCCTAGTATAATTCAGGCTAAAAGTATAAGTAAGAGTCTAGGATGAGTCGAAAACTAGGTCTGTCGAGAAGCTTCTAATATGATAGATCTATTCTCAGGATTTTGTGTGAAGTTGTCTTGGTCAGGTCTCATGCTAGATGTGTGCACGGAGACCCTCAGTCTTTCTATGTGAAGACCCCACTAGAAGTGTGCGCGGGTATGTAGTGAGTTTGTAAGATGAATCTGAAGTATTAACGAATGAGAAGATGTTGATGTTATTTGAATGTCTCTGTGTTCTCTTATGGGTCGCGCTGCATGTTAATTCCTTGCTATTTCTATATTATCTTTGCAATAGTAACAACTCATTATTGATTAAGTGCGTACCTGTAATAGATGATTAGAAGAACAATGAATGCATAGATTTGAGTTATATTGCTCCAATTAAGTGATTATCTTAGGATTTACGAGATGTGCAAGTTATTATGTTATTTTAAAGGGTTTTTGGTTATGGATTTCTAAGCGCATGACTATTTTGATCTAAAGGCACTCACTTCATTAAATTTGTCTCTCTTAGGGTGCGTAAACATGGTTCCAACACCCTCCCATACTACTTCGGGTGAGACCTTGCCATGCGCAAGTAGGCCACCATCGAAGGGCCAGTAGTACAAGGGGTTTTTGGTTAACCTCAGAACTGAACCTAGGTCAAGACCCCTCAAACCAACAAATGGTTCTGTTGCCAGGACTGGGAGAATTTTGAGAGAGAGACCAGGTGATGAGTCAGGGTTTGTGGCATCCGAAAAAATTTGAAATTGAAGAGTGGTTCAAAAAATAGATCTAGGAGTTTGCCATAAAAGAAAATAGGAGTAAGAATATGTCTATTGAAAAGTGGAAGAATAATTATATCTTCACAGATGTACATGAGATCTTCTTTGTGACATTTGCACATGAGTTGTAGTAGTGGTTATCGAGATTGGCAAAGTTCCAGACCTGTTGGAAGAATGATAAGGTTAGGTAGTGGATGCCTGAATTAATCTGATAGTTGGAAAGAATTGATAACAAAATCACCTGGACCATAGATCACTGGGTTGATAGTATTTTGGGTGGATTTGTGACATAATTTGGGGTGGATCAATTTGTATCATACTCTGAAGCTGAGAGAAGATTTTTCAAGGGTTTGAGAGGTAATTTCTTGGGAACATTGCCTTTGCTAATTAATACTCTCTTAAGTGGAAAAGGTGTCTTGTGCAACCACACTGAGTGAATGAACTATGAACAGATCGAAAGCACCACATGGAATGGGAAGTGTTACCAGATCAATCAAAAAGGGGAAAGAGCTGCATACATCCCTCTACAAGATCCACAGAATCTAGAAACTAGGCTATGCACGCTGTAGGTATCCCTCCTGCTACACTGTATTTGAATCTGCGTAAGACCCAAAAATCTCCTACACCACCGCCACCCACATTGATCGACGATATGGTTGCGCACATGAATTTACCTACCTTTAGTGGTGTGGGGGATGAGGATATGGATCGGTTCTAGTTCGTGGCTAGTGCAGTATGGACTACACATAATGTTAATATTGATGATGTAAAAAGAGAGCAGCTAGCCATGGATTTTGAGGGCCAAGTGCTAGGTTGGTTTATGGGATATCTGAAACAAAATGCCACTCAAAACGCTGCTCTCCCTACTATCGATGATATCAAGAAGGAGCTGAAGCAACAATTCAAAAAGCCAAAGTCCTATGCATAGTTAATGGTGGAGCTAAAATACTTCAACCAAGGAGCAAAGGAGTCAGTCCGGGAATCTGATCAAAGGCTGAAGAAAGTCATCGGTGATGGGGGATTTTCATATGATGAAAAGAAACATAAGGAATGGTTCATAGCCATGCTATTACTACATCTACGCAAACCTATGGGTCAGCAAAAGATTTATTTGCAGGAAGAAGCCCTAGAAATTTCTATGAAGGTCAAGGTTGCGCCGAGGGACGATACCCAAATTGGGGCACTACAGATCTAGAGCCAGCTTGTGGCGATGCACCTAGAAATGTAGAATTTACGGAGAGATCGGGGTAAAGAAGCTGATGTATATTTCTATTGTATTCATTGCAAAGGATCAAGCCACACCAAAGATTAGTGCCCTATGTTTATGGATTACCTACGGGTCAGAGGACTAAATCTGCTATGTCCTAGGGAGGTTGGGGGCCCAGTAACCCCATCCTGTGGTGCGTTTATTGCTGGGTAGTTGGCTAGCATGATACTGGCCATTTCCCAAGACCGGGAATGTATGTGTCGGAGTTGAAGAAAAAATATTGCAAATTCTTCTCCTCGGTTGGTCATGATGAGCACCACTACCGAACATATGAGTTGATGATAGACAATGCAAACATGTACAGAGTGCAGGCTCAGACCTCTTCACCAACATCTCCCTTTGGATGAGTGTTACACCAATTTTTTTTCATCTAACCTGTTACTATTAGATGGAATAAAGTACACCATGTAAGACCAGCTTTACCATAGTAAAATTTCTTTCACTATGAGAAATAAGTTAATAACCCATAGTTTATTAAATTATTTCTGATCTAAATAGGAAACCCCATGAGGAATAATTGAATAAATCCCTATTTGTTTGATTTTCCTCTGGGGATAATTAACTAAACCATTGTTTAATTAATATTCCTTGTCATATTTAACCCAAAACATGAGAATTAATTAGATAAATTATTATTTATCTTATTATTTTCAAGGAATCATTATTTAATAATATTCCTTGTTGAATTTGACTAAATCATTTCTAAATAATTAAATAAATCATTATTTATTTAATTATTCCTTAACTCGTCCTTGAAATAATAAAAAAATAATTTATTTATTTATTATTTCTAAATAAAGGGATTTAACCAATTCTAAATTCCTTTTCCCTTCACCAAAAATAATAAAATATTCTAGGTAAGTTGGATCTAGATTTGGTTAATAATATTTCAATTATGCACCAATACCTAGACTAACTCAATTTTTGGTTATAAATAGAAGGGTTTTCCATTCATTCACTACCTTTTGTAACCTTTTTTATCACCTTTTGATGTATACTTTTGGTTTGACTCTAATCCTCCATCATTATCATAATTTTTCTACTTTTTCTTGTGAGCTCCCTTTGAGATCCATTTTATCTGGGTTTTCTACACCATCAAGAGAGAGAGAACTTGGATCTGAAGTGCTGAGGAAATATAAGAACCCATCACATTGAGGGGGATTGGTAACATCTTTCTGTGTTCCCTTCCCAGGTGTCATAATACAAAAAAAAAATATAAATTCTTGCCTTGTCTATTAGATGTATGGAGCAACTCTTGTTTATTTTCCTTTTTTAATGTCTTTAACTACATAGATCTGGATTTTTGTAGCATTTATTTTGATCACCTAATACATATCTAAGGAAATTGACAGCCACATTTGACGCTAGGGTTGTTTTTTATGCACAACTAAAGTGAGTTTTTTTCGTACGCTTGCGATTAGAATTTAGACTAACAACTAGCGACTCCGAAAGGGTTTTTAATTACGACCGCTGTCTTTTTTTAGATCCCTGCATGACCAACTATTTCAGCCCCCAGGGTTTTTCTTTAGCTTCTTATTTTTCAGTCTTTGATGTTCTTTTTAACCTTTTGTACCCTAAAACACTAAAAATTATAACTTATGTGTGTTTCTGGACCATTTGGGGAGGTAACAGCTATTAGTCGCGAGAGAGACGACAATTTTTTCTGAAACCTGCCCCCATATAGTCAGAAATTTTAGTTACCCTTTTTGGCCCAAAACCTGTGACCTCGACTGTCAGGTGGCAGATATCTGCCCAAAAACTGCGACCTCAGCAAAAAACAGGTCAGAACCTATGACCTGTACTTTTTTGCGAGATTTTTTTTATGAATTTTTGAGGGTTTGTCGAGGGCACTGTTCACAGTTGTCTGACCTCTGTCTTTACCCATATTGGACCTTTAGTTGCTTATTTTTACTCATAGAAGTAGGAACCAAGCCCCTTTGGGCTTTCATACGCTTCCACCTTCTCAGGAGGATTTTAGCTGAAGCAGGTCTTTTGAGATTCTAGTATTTTTCAACCATTTTTTCAGATCTAAACCTACCTTTTCAGATCCATTTCAAATCGGTTATTTTCCCATAAAAACAAGTCTTTTCAGTTTTTTTTGGTCCTCCCTTTAGGGTCCTCGACGTTTCCCTTTAGGTTGTCTCCCTCCGCCACCATTTTTTCAACATTTTTCCCTTTGGTTTCTTGTTGTTTTTTGCACCTCTTTGCAGTAGATCTGACCTTTATATTCCCATCCCTCTTGACCTTAGATATGTTGGCTATATTGTGTGTTTTGGATATATTTTTCCCATCAATAGACTAGTTGTTGGGATGCCCTCCTTTTTGGGTTTAAATTTATGCATATTTAGCTGTTTATTTTACTATCGCTTTCAGTTTCATTTAGTGTTGATTTTAGTTTTATTTATAGTTATACAATATATTTTTTCTTTTTTCTATACAAAAGTTTGGGATTAATTAAAATTAACACACTTATCACACATACGCAAACGTAAAGCAAAGATCGTCTGGTTTTCACCACCAGGCCAAGACTAAAACATTATAATTAATTTATCTGCACCACTGTGCCCTTATTTACCTCTCTTCCTTATTGGTTCCCATGTCTATTTTCCATCATTGAGCTGCAAGGGTGTTTATCCTAGAGACTCCAAGGCCTTCATCCTCAATTTCATTTAGGAAGACTTTCCCCATCGCATAGGGTATGAGTTAGTCCTTCGTCAAGTCCCCATTCTGACTCTGATTCTGGTTCATCAAGTTCTCCTTATGTTTCCATCCCTGGTTCTCCTCCACCTTTCACCTTTATCATGTTTAGTGTAGGACCTACCGTTGGTTATGTTTATACCATCTTACCTGGTCTCCCTAGACCTTGTGGTGTCAATGCACTGAGGGAATCTCATGCCTCCTGTAATATTCCCAAATAGGGAATGCAACAATAATGAACAATTATGTAAGGAAATAACGTAGATCATCTAAGTAAGAGTAGGAGGCCAATATGGAGGCTCTTTATTTACATTTACATCAGAAAAATATATGCACAAGAGAGCCCATGAGATGTACAACAAGAAAGAGAAGACTTTTATGGAAGAAAATCCTCAAAATGAGGTGTTGCAACCATGTATTAAGACTGAAAGAGCTTGAAAACGTTATTTTATTAGCTTCAACAGCTGTAGATTACACTTCAGATCTAGATCAGATCTATGTGTAAAAATTTAGATCTTTATTAGATCCATACACAAGATAAGCTCTTCTTCATATTCCCCTTGGGGTTTTCAACAAAACATGAAGTACAAGGAGTAGATCTGAGATCTAATGCAGCAAATATGCAGAGATATTCAAAAATTCATGGACATATAGCTCTGATACGAAATATACAATATGATGATCCCCTCCAATGGATCTCAAATGTGAAGGGTAGATCCCCAACACATGAAAACCACTCCTCCAAAAAGTGTTCCAAAAGACCTTGCAACAGTTCCCACACAAATAATGCAGTTCTGGAAGCAAGAATGCGTTGTAGGATTTATAACATGTTTGGCCTGATTCCAAGATTTGAAAATGTATCTCCAATAATCTAATACTCTCTTGCCAATGGGATAGAAGCCTTACCCACTGAAAAAAAGCACTAGAATGGTCTAGATCTTAGTAGATCTAGCCTCCACTTGCTGCAGCTTTAAAAGACAACCAAACCCTCAATAGGATATGCGTTGTAGTTGGAAGAAGAAGCTTGGCCTTCAGCCAGATAGTGGGCAAGAAATGCAAAAATATTCCAAGCAGCCTCTCAAGGAAAGAGGTGGGATTCCCGATCAGGAACACCCAGTGCTAAACAACACTATTCTCTGCTAAACAGCAAGGAAAATGAGATATGTATAAACAAACAATATACTCTGAAAATACAATATCATCGAAAACCTTCTCATGATGTCATCCTCTTCCTTTTATAAATTGAGAGCTTGCAAACCCTAAACCACCTTCAATGAAATGACTCCTTTCACATGAACCATCTCCATATAAAACTGCTTTTTGCATCATTGATGGCCACTCCTCCAAGACAATGCTATAGATTTCATCATGGTTGACCCAGTCAAAAGATTCAGCCCCTTTCACAACTAAGGGTGCTTATTCAGATAGCCCAGATTTAGCCTTGTTCACATGTGGCATTGATTTATTTATTGTTTAGGAGTTTTATGATCCTCCTTTACAAATTTATTCGTGAAACAGAAAAATAAAACAAAATTGAATATTCCCATTAGCTTAGGACTAATTGGGAATATTACAGTCCCCCAATCCAAAATGTTTCTTGTCCTCAAGCTACTGATAAGGTGAGTGCTGCGACTCTTCTCCTCCTCCATTGGTGACACCTTCATGTGTTAAGCTTCCTCCATAAGCTAATTGTTCACCAATCCAACCCTCCATGAATTTTTCCTCCAAAGTTCTCATGAGATGTAAATAATCCATCCCACAAGGAGACAATAGCTCAAATGAAACAAACATGTCTTGCCCAATGTCCTCCCTGAAACATGTAGCATAAGATACATGGAGAACCTCTAGCCCATTAGGCACATGCATACCTCCCATCCTCCCTCCATAAATTCCCATAAAAAGTACAAGTATGTCATAAATGTATGGGAGCAAAACTACATACATACAAACAGAAATTTGAGCATGTGGAGGTGGGTTATAGTCCCACATATGGAACCAACGCAGTGCATCTCCTGCCTTCATCAGATGAAGATGTGGTAAGTGGTTTTCCCACCACTTACTTTCTGCCCATGTTATCTCACTATGGCTGAAAGTGTGAGATATGTTTGGTGCCTTAGGAAAGCACCCATCATGATGGAAAATCTCCCTTTTCTCATCAAGGGAGTGGCCAAATTTAGAAATTTTTGTGACCGAATGTTGGCCATGAATTTTACAAGATAGATCACTCCTCCTTGGAGCCATGGCCTACATAAACATGGTGAAAGAATGCATACAATCAGAAAATAAAACATGTCTTGCATGATTATCCTTCACCAACTATACTCCTCATACATATGGAGTGGTGCATAGATCTATCTCCTCTCTCAAAAGAAGGAAGAGATGGCTAAAATAACTCTTTCATAGATTCATGTTGCTGCCCCAACTACACATAGTTCATCCATTCTTGAAAATTTTGATGTAGTTCTCCTTTCAAGCCTTCCCAATCAAATCTCCTCATGATGATGTTATAGACCTTCATGGAATACATATGGTTGAAACATATCTCTTTGTAAGCTCTTTGTAGTAACTTCTGCTTGAGCTTGGAGGCTCTAGGCAAGAAGATCCTAACATGATGATAGATGACTCCTCCTTGGACTAAATAGCCCTCTTCATGTAGCTAGTCATCAAGTATCATACAAGTGTGAAGATATTTGGAATAATCCACCAACAGTTGGGATTTCAAATATAGATCTAAGCTGCTCAACAATGACAACGCTGATGGTGTATCAACATAAATGTCTGTCATGTTGTTGTTCTTCTCCTTGACATCTCCCATGTCAAAGGTGTGCCTTGGAAGGCCATTCCTTCCATTCTTCTCCTCCCATAGTGCAGAACTAGGAATAAGAGTGGGTGATGATGATAAAGGAAGAAGATCTCCCTCCTTCTTGAGCTTACCCAAGACTCCCAGCGCTATAGCTTTTTCTTCTAGTGCTCCAATCCCTCTTGGATCTAAGATTGGAGCATCATGTTGTGAGGTCTTCCCCACAAAATATGAATCAGGTGGCCTCTCAGGTGTTTTTACACTAGATAATAGTGTCCCATGCAAAAATATCATGAGCATGAGAGTTGGGACTGTAAGGTCCTTGCTTCCACTGTGAAAATACATCTCTGATTTCTATGTGGAAGTGGTATGTGATGGGTATGTATGCATGCCTTTGATCATTTGATATTCACCACTCTTCTTGTCCACCCATTCCATTTGTAAAGCCTCCCAATTAGTGGTGAATTTCCAAAATGTAATCAACCATTGAACACCCAAAATCACATTGGTGTCCGGTATGTCAACCACAAAGAAGTGATCAACCAAAGTATAAGTTCCCATGGTGACTGAAAGTGATGGAACATTGTGAATTCATTGCATTGTTCTATCTCTTGGGGCCAAAACAGAGAACCCCTCAAAAGTATCAATGGGTATTTCCCTCCTTTGTAGAAGATGGGCATCAATGAAGTTGTGGGTGGCCCCACTATCACTCAATATAGAAACCCTTTGATTCAAGATTTAACCTTGAACTCTTAAGGTCAAGTACTTAGGTACTCCTCTCAAAGATGAAAGAGTCCCTCGAATAGGATAAAATGCTCCATTCCCATCTCCTAATGGTGTTGGATCTCCTCCAACAGTGTCAGCATTGTGACCTCTTCTTGGTTCATCTTCTTCTTCTTCCTCCTCAATATCTGAGAAGACCTCTATGTAATGTGCTTTTCCAGTAGCACATCTATGTCTAGGTGCCCATGATTATTAGCAAATGAAGCATAACTTCATTTTTCTTAGATATCTCCAAAATTCATTATCAAGAGGATTCTTGTACGAGCTCTCCTTTGAAGGAGCAACTTTATCCTCCCTTTCCTTTAGAAGGAAAAGAGGGCTTGTGCTGAAAGTTTTCCTTTGCTTTTGGCAAGGCATATTGAAGGCCTCTAGCCCTCTCAATAGAATCATGCAAGGTAGTGGGCTTGGTAGATTTAACCAACCCATGAAGAGGTTCATCTAACCCATGAATGAACATGTGCACCCTTCTTGCTACAGACAAATAAGGAACAATAACAGATAATATCAAAAATTCAGAAATGTAAGACTCTGTATTACATGATTGTTTCAAATTTTTAAGGCTCATGAATGGTGCCTTTGGATCTCTTCTGTCAAATATTTCCACCAGCCTTCTAGTGAACTCTGAATAAGCAGTCACATTGGCATGACCCAATGTAGACAAGCCATGGAACCACCAGTCATCTGCTTCACCTTCAAAGTGTAGCAATGCAATCTTGATAGCCTGCATATTTGAAACCTTGTTCAACTAAAAGTAGATATCAAGTTTTTCTAACCATGCATGGCAAAACACTTGGATGACCCATCAAAAATGGGTAAAAATAATCTTCCCATAGAGTGATGTCGATCATGATTCTGAGTGAATCCACCCTCGCTATGATGATGCCTTGGTCTTCTTTTGGCCTTGAGGTGACCAAAACTCCTGAAAACTCAAATGATATTTGAATCTATGATTTTGAGACTCATATTCTTCAAAATAGTCTTCAAGGGATTCTTGCTCTTAAAACCCTTCATTTCCCACAGCCAAAAAGGTAGGCATGGTGGAGCGTTGGGAAACTTATGGCTGATCCACTAGTTGATCATTTGTAATATTCCTAATTAGCCCAAGCTAATAGGAATATTTCATTTTGTGTTAATTTTCTTAATTGATGAATAGAATGTAAAGGAGAATATAAAAAATCCTAAAAACATCCAAATAAATCAATGCCCAATTTCAATAGGGTAAAATCAGGGCTGTTTCAATAAACTACACTTGCATGTGAACAAGGGTTGAGGAGATTGACTGGGTCAATAGGATCAAATCACAACAATGTCTAGACACAATGTACCTCATGGAGGGATAGTGCAGTTCTAGAAGGAGGCCCTCATATGAAAAGGGATAATTCATCAAGGTGGTTTAGGTTTTTCCAAAACTCTCATCTTATAAAAGGAAGGGGAAGGCTCAAGAGAAGGTTGCTCATCATATTATATTTTCAGAGTATATTGTCTGTTTAGACATATCTCATTCTCTTGGTTATTTAGAAGAGAATTGTGAGGATTTCTTGTTTAGGGATTCTCTCTCCCTCCATTTAGTAGCTCTTGGAGGGCATTGTACTACTCTTCCACTATCAGGAATTTGGCCAAGCTCCATCTCCCTTAGACAGTGTAAATCTAGTTGGGGTTTACTTGTTTCAATGAGCTGCAGCAAGTGAAGACTAGATCTGCTTAGATCTAGATTATACTGGTGCCTCTTCTCAGTGAGTGTGTCTTTTAACCTCCTGGAGGAGTGTATTACAAGTTTGGGCTTTAGATCTTAATCTTGGCATCAAGCCAATTTGTGCTTCAAGTCTATAGTGCAGTTTATACTCTTGGACTGTGTTATTTCTAGTTGCAGAGTTCCAGGGTATTTCGGCATTTAGTTGGAGAAGAGATCTCTAGTGTAAAGGAGTATTCCTTGCACTGTGGTGATCCATGGATTGGCCAACCAATTCATGTATGTTTCAGATCTGATTCATTTCTATATCTAATTCATAATTTCTGAAGTATTTTGCAGATCTGGTGCAGTTAAACTCACATCTACTCCTGTTATTTCATGTAATGCTGAAAAACCCAAGGGGGGGTGTATAATAAAGACATTTTTACATATGGATCTATTGTAGATATAATTTTTTATGTATTATATTGCTCTATATCTAAGTTATAAGCTACTGCTGCAATATACTATGTTTTTGTAGAAATTTGCTGAATAATGATTAATTATCCACCGAGACTATCCTGATCACATACAATTCAAATTTATATGCAACACATAATCTCTTCCACTTAACCAACTCAGATCATCACACATGCGGAAATAAAATCAATTGCATGCACACATTAAAGCCATAAAAATTCACACATATGAACACAGTATTTCATGGGAAAGCTTAAAGCTGAAAACCCCCAACTATCTATATATTATACATGTCATGGAGATCATGTAAAAATCATAGTACAAAGCTCTTAGCAAGCTCTCATGCACTACCTCCCTTGCTACACACTATCAAGCTAGATCTAGCAAAACTCATGCTCCAACCTTTAGCCACTTGATAGCCAACCTGAATTGTCTTTTCAAGCTATGGGATGGCCTCTTTATATAGATAAACCACCCAGCCTGAACTGGGCAATCCTCATGGGTTACTCCACCCATCTGTGTGTTGCAAATAGCAATAGTATAGTCACAACTGATAGTTAACCTGCTCTTTCACCTATTTCTGCACTGGTCTCCACTGAAACTGTCCATGCACTGAAATTAACTGATGTATTCTTTAGTTGATTTATGAGTTTATAATTAGTGAATTAATTAATAATTAATTCACACCACTTTCACTAATTGTATCTATTAGTTAACTTGGATACAAAAAGCTCAACTATGTTTAGATTAGTTAAACTGAATACAACTCCACTAACTTCCTCAATCAACTCCACCAAACTCTCTCACATGAGTTCTAACTGAAGTCTTCATGTAATAGCTTCACTTAAACCCTAGGAAAAGCGTATTTCCTTCTGTCAGCTGCATGTGCCACATCCAGGCATCAAACTGAAGTGCTCCAAGAGAATAAGATAATGTTTATAGTCCAAATATTATTAAGAGCTAATAATATTTGACTTCCCTATTTTAAGGAGAGGCAGTCTAAAAATAGACTTCGACCTATAGGTCCAAAAAATAGAGGTCCATCTATTTTTACCAACATGACCAATACTCCAAGAATAACATACTGCAATCCCTGGACCATGCTCCATATGTTTAAAAATAGACATAGTCTAAAAATAGACTTTGCGCCAGAATTTGCCTGCGGGCCCACTTAGTGAAGGCGACTTCATTTCACTAAGCTCCATCATCTTGCTGCATTTTCAACACTCCCTCTCAGCAAGATATGGATTATCTGCAACCCCTATCCTCCCTCTGTGGAATTCGAACTTTCTCCTGGTGAGCGCCTTCGTCAGGATGTCGGCATCCTGATCCTCCGTGGGAACATATGAAAGCATCATGATTCTCCGCCGAACACAATCTCTGATATGATGGTACCTGATGTCGATGTGTTTGGACCTATCATGAAATACTGGATTAGCCGAGAGTTTAATGCAACTCTGGTTATCACAGTAGATCACTGTAGGCTCCAAATGCAACCTGAACAATCCTGCGAGGATCTTCCTCATCCAAATAGCCTCGCATGCAGCCAAGCTAGCTGCCATGTACTCGGCCTCTGCTGAACTGAGTGCCACGGATCTCTGCTTCCTGCTGTACCAAGAAACTGCTATCGACCCAATGCTGAAAACTCCTCCAGATGTGCTCTTCCGGTCCATTGGACTCCCTGCCCAATCTGCATCAGTGAAGCCAGAAAGCTTCGCTCCATCCTCCTGTCTGTACCATAGACCATATCCCGATGTGCCTCTGATATAGCGCAATACATGCTTGCTCGCCTTCCAAAAGAGCTTGGTAGGCTTAACCATAGCTTGCGAAAGCTGGTTAACTGCATAGCATATATCGGGTCGTGTATTGACCAGATACATAAGCGACCCCACCAACTGTCGATAGACAGTGGCATCCACTACCTCCGCTCAAGTAGCATCCTCCTTCCTCCAACCACCAGGAAGAGGAGTGTCAACAGGCTTGCAGCCTTGCATGTTGAACCTCTCCAGAATCTCCCGAGCATACTTGCCCTGAGAAACAAACAGTCCTCCACTGCGCTGCCAAATCTCCAATCCCAGGAAATAATGAAGGATGCCCAGGTCCTTCATCTCAAACTCTCGCGCAAGATCCTCCTTGCATGAAAGTATCAACTGCTCGTCGCCAGTCAAAATCAGATCATCTACATACAGTACGATGATCAACAGCTTCCCCTCCACCACAATCTGGTACAGGTTTGGATCTGCCTCACTCTTGGAGAATCCAAGCCCGGTGAAGTAGCTGTCTATCCGAGTGTACCAAGCACGAGGTGCTTGCTTCAGCACGTACAGTGCTCTCTTGAGTCGGCACACATGCGACTCACTGCTGAAGATCTCAAAACCTTCAGGCTGCTCTATGTACACCTCTCAAGCATCAGTTGCATGTCTTCCTTCCTCTTCCCAACAGTAGGAAGCTCCGTAGAAATCCCATTAACATCAAATCTATAAAGATTCTTCTGCATCTCCAGTTGTGGCTGCTCCACAACCTTCCGAGACTGATTCTCACGCTGCATGTTGAGAGGCTCCCTCTCAACCACCAAGTCACTAACCTCTGCTTTGCTCTTCAAACCTTTGCATGCATCTTGTACCTCAGTGCATGTATATTCTTGGCTCGCGCACATTGCAATTGTCCCGCCGTTGCAAAATTTTCTAACAAAAGAGTTGATTTTAAATCGATGATATCTCGCTCATCCGAGCTCCGATTCGACCGATTTTTTTTTTCAATTTGGGTATTTTTTCGCAAGGAATCCAAATATGCTATTTTTTTCTGAAAATATTTCACCAAAAATTTTCAGATATTCCCTACAAACTCGCGCACCAAAAAAAATTCTCGCTCTCATTCCATGTAGAAAATTATATACAATATGCATGTATATTTCCGGCTTTCTCCATCTTTATGTTTCTTGAGTTTATCCTAAAACTCAACCGCTTCAATGCTTTGAAATTTCTCCAATGATCAATATCACTCTGATACCATGTAGAAATTTGAATAACTGATATGTTATCCACCGAGATTCTCCTGATCACACACTATTTTAGCTTCATGCATAATACAGAATCTCTTCTACCATTGATCATCACATGCGAAAATAAAATCAATTGCATGCACACATTAAAGCCATAAAAATTCACACATATGAACACAGTATTTCATGGGAAAGCTTAAAGCTGAAAACCCCCAACTATCTGTATATTATACATGTCATGGAGATCATGTAACAATCATAGTACAAAGCTCTTTGCAAGCTCTCATGCACTACCTCCCTTGCTACACACTATTAAGCTAGATCTAGCAAAAACTCATGCTCCAACCTTTAGCCACTTGATAGCCAACCTGAATTGCGTTTTCAAGCTATGGGATAGCCTCTTTATATAGATAAACCACCCAGCCTAAACTGCGCAATCCTCATGGGTTACTCCACCCATCTGTGTGTTGCAAATAGCAATAGTATAGTCACAACCGATAGTTAACCTGCTCTTTCACCTATTTCTGCACTGGTCTCCACTGAAACTATCCATGCACTAAAGTTAACTGATGTATTCTTTAGTTGATTTATGAGTATTTAATTAGTGAATTAATTAATAATTAATTCACACCACTCTCACTAATTGTATCTATTAGTTAACTTGGATACAAAAAGCTCAACTATGTTTAGATTAGTTAAACTGAATACAACTCCACTAACTTCCTCAATCAACTCCACCAAACTCTCTCACATGAGTTCTAACTGAAGTCTTCATGGAATAGCTTCACTTAAACCCTAGGAAAAGCGTATTTCCTTCTGTCAGCTGCATGTGCCACATCCAGGCATCAAACTGAAGTGCTCCAGGAGAATAAGATAATGTTTATAGTCCAAATATTATTAAGAGCTAATAATATTTGAATTTCCTGTTTTAAGGAGAGGCAGTCTAAAAATAGACTTCGACCTCTTTCACCTCAAAAATAGAGTCTCATATATTTTTACCAACATGACACATACTTCAAGAATCTCAAACTGGAATCCCCGAATCATGCTCCATATGTCTAAAAATAGACATAGTCTAAAAATAGATTTTTGCGCCAGAATTTGCCTGCGGGGCCACTTAGTGAAGGCGACTTCATTTCACTAAGCTCCATCATCTTGCTACATTTTCAATAGTTTTTCAGATCGATATCCCCAGATCTACACTTTTATGCAGTGGATCTCATGAAACCCTTGCCGGGTTATTCTTTGTGATGTATACAGGAGCTTAATTTCCATTTTTCTTCATAATTTCATGTAATGAACTCCAGATCTGATATTCAAAACTATTTTTCATTCAAACCCTTCAGAAAATCACGCAGTCTAAGCTTCAGTAAATTTTTGTTGAGTCAAGTCATGGGGTTTGGGCATTTTTAAGCCATATCGAGAGTGGGAGACCTGTTTAACATAGCTAGAGTCATTTGTTTTTGCTGAAATTTGGTTTTTGATTCTCACATGACCTAAGCTAAAGGATCCCACCATCATTTCCCCTTATTTTTAAGAAAATCGTAGAAAATGACATTTTTAGGGCTTAAATAGCTACTTTTCCCCATCGTTTGTGGGTAGAATGAATCAAAATGTTTGCTGGTGTACATATTAGTGAAGGAAATATGATTTAATATCTTTTATGAGCTTAATGGTTGGATCTCCCACTCTGGAATACCTTAAGGTATTCTATTTGTTGTATAAATTCCCTACTTTGGGATATTACAGTGGTATCAAAGCATCTTTCTTGGCTCATCCTATGAGTCTCAGCCCAAGAAGATAAAATAAGATCAGAATGATGAAGAAGATGATATTACTCTCATCAGTTTTTAGATCCAGAAAGGACCTCCTCCAGGAGGTTAAGAAGATGAAGAGTTGCAGTGAAACTCCTAGAGGGTTTCAAGAAGAGGAAGAGCCATGCACTTCCTATTCTCAGAGAGGAGAAGACAAGAGACATAGAGGACACTTGGAATACGAGATTATAAGTGAAAACAAAGATAAATCTAGAGCCTCCAAGGAGACTCTAGCTTTACCTCATTTCATTCAGCTAGAGGAAGAAGGATCTACATCTTTGCATGCTGCTGATCTAGAGCAATAGAGTTGCACTGTCCTATGCAAAGGTAGTGATGAAGAAAAGAGAACCCATGCCTTATGGGAGCATTCATGTGGAAACTTCATTCATGAAGCATAGGAGGAAGAAATGGTAGATAGTAGACATCTTGAAGTGAGAAACCCTTTCTCCTTTCTAGATGACACTTTCTCAATGAGCACTCCCCAGCTCAAAGAGAAAATTCTACCTACAGCAGTTCTAAGGCCTCACTAGTTTTGAAAGACCATGCATGAGGAGGAGGTCTCATCAAGAGATCCCATGAAAGGTGCACTTCAACATTTCATGGAGTGCAAAGTTCTTCAACAGTCTGAGGAGGCTCTTTCCTTCTCACACTTGGATCTTCATGGATTCAAGGAGGAACAAATAGATGATGGAGGACATCTTCAGATGGATAACATATCTCATGTGTGTGTTGGACACTTCTTGATACATCCACATCATGATGGAAGGTTTTTTCCTACCACCTATTTGTATCCTTATGGGGTCAAATTGATCCTTGAGAATATTGCATTTCAACATCCCATGAAATGCAAGAGCAGAAATCTAATTTGGGATGATGATAGCCTTCATGGGAGGAGTACCAAGGTGGAGAATGGAAGGAGAAATCCACAATGGGTTGAGTGGATGTGGATGGAGAGCAAGAAGCTGGTGAGCTACTTGCAGATCTATGATACCGGACAACAGGAGGCATGGCTGTGTTGGTTACTCTTGAAAAAATTTAGTCATCATCTTCTTTCCAAGGGTATGTGGCAAGATACTTGCATCATGGGATAGCAAGGAGTATGGACACACTGTGTTGACATAACATTCTTCATGTCAATCACCATGTTTTCACTACATGATTTGGATGATGGAAGTATGGGGAGGAAGCGAATTATTTTGTTGCTCGGGATGTTCTTGGGAGAGAAAGGGCGGGTTTTCTCTCACAGTTTTCATGATGTTGCAGGAGTAGAAGAGGGCACTATCATAGTGCAAAGGGGCTACTCCTTGGCCTTATATGTTCAACAGGTAATTTCCCCATGGGAGAGACTTCTTACATATAGTAGCATTATGGGAGATGCCTTTGACATTCTGCATGTCAAATATTGGAGCCATGAGTTGGAGGGAGCCTATTTGCATAGGCCAACAGCGTTGCCACTTTGGAGCTGGGGTTTATTGATGGAGTATCCCTAGTATCACTTCACACTTGATGCACTTGATGGGCAAAGAGGAGGCAAGGAAGATGAAGTAGTAGATGGGGACATCTATTACTATGGTGTACTCTTCTTGTCTTGGGTTTCCAAGCATGAGGGAGAGGACTTGCAGGCAGCACTTGGTTCATTTCTCTCCATGGAAGTGTGCCAAACTACTATGGAGGATCCATTCATGGATCCATGTGTCTTCTTACTTCCAACATATGGTGACAGCTTTGTTTGTGCAGCACAATATTTTCATGCTCTTACCATCTCTTCGCAGTGCATTGCTCCAAAAGTAAGCAAGCTCTTGATTTCACTCCATGAGCAATGTTGGGCCAAACCATATGATGGAGGCATCCATTTCTTATGTGGCCTTGGGTAGATGTTTTTTCATTACATGTATGTTTAGTTGATTCATATGATTTACCATCTATCAAGAAACAATCTGCCACGTAATTTTTTGAAGCAGCAGTTTGAAAGACTACGCTGTTACCACTTGGGAGACTATTGGTACCTTCCAACACTTTATGAAACCATCATTAATTCCCCTGTTGTGATGCCAATGATGATCCCACTTGCTGGTGTCTTTTTTACCTTGATGGGAGACATGATGTGAGTGAGGCACATGGTTTGAAAGTGTCCTTTTGGGAAGGAGATTCCCACATTTTATGTAGTACATGTTCTAAGGGGAACATGAGAGGATTTGTGGCCACCATAGCCAAATATTTGTTTCTCTTGGAGGTGGGCCAAATTTGTGATGGGATGACATATGATGATGCTCTCCTATCCATCACATGTGGGATGCTTTGGGCCAACTAGTTTTACAGTATTGGAGGAAGGATCTTTACTGATCTAATATGCATGTTGCCACTTGAGGGAAATATCATTGCAGCCCAAGATCAGCAAGAACTCTACACTTCTCTTAAGTGGAGAGGAGGAAAGCATGGGGTAGGACTGTAATATTCCCAATCAACCAAGATTATAGGAATATTTCATTTTTTGTTAATTTTCTTAATTGATGAATACAATGTAAAGGAGAATATAAAAAATCCTAAAAACATCCAAATAAATCAATGCCCAATGTGAACAGAGGAAAATCAGGGTTGTTTCAATAAAATACACTTGCATGTGAACAAGAGTTGAGGAGATTTTCTGGGTCAACAGGACCAAATTACAGCACTGTCTAGATACAATGTACCTCATGGAGGGACAACACAGTTATAGAAGGAGGCCCTCATGTGAAAATGGATAATTCATCATGGTTGTTTAGGGTTTGCCAAAGCTCTCATCTTATAAAAGGAAGGGGAAGTCTCAAGAGAAGGTTGTTCATGATATTATATTTTTAGATTATATTATCTATTTAGACATATCTCATTCTCTTGGCTGTTTAGCAGAGAATTGTGAGGATTTCCTGTTTAGGGATTCTCTCTCCTTCCATTGAGTAGCTCTTGGAGGGCATTGTACTAATCTTCCAATATTAGGAATTTTTCCAAGCTCCATCTCCCTTAGACAGCGTAAATCTAGTTGGGGTTTACTTGTTTCAGTGAGCTGCAACAAGTGGAGACTAGATCTTCTTAGATTTAGATTATACTAGTGCATATTCTCAGTGAGTGTGTCTTTTAACCTCCTGGAAGAGTGTATTAGTAGTTTGGGCTTCAGATCTTGATCTTAGCATCAAGAAAATTTGTGATTCAAGTCTATAGTGCAGTTTATCCTCTTGGACTATGTTATTTCTAGTCACAAAGTTGCAGGGTATTCCAGCATTTAGTTGGAGAAGAGATCTCTGGTGTAAAGGAGTCTTCCTTGTACTGTGGTGATCCATGGATTGGCCAACGAATCCATGTATGTTTCAGATTTTATTCATTTATGTATCTACATCATAATTTCTAAAGCATTCCGCAGATCTTGTGCAGTTAAACTCAGATCTACTCCTGTTCTTTCATGTAATGCTGAAAACCCCAAGGGGGATGTATGATAAATACATTTTTACCTATGGATCTATTGTAGATCTAATTTTTTATGTATTATATTTATATAGATCTAAGTTATAATATACTACTACAGTATACTACATTTTTCAGATCTAGATCTGCAGATCTACACTTTTATGCAGTGGATCTCATGAAACCCTTTTTGGGTTATTCTCTGTGATGTATAAAGGAGCTTAATCTCAATTTTTCTTCATAATTTCATGCGATGAACTCCAGATCTGATAATAAAACTATTTTTCATTCAAACGCTTCAGAAAATCATGCAGTCTGAGCTTCAGTAAATTTCTGTTCAGTCAAGTCATGGGGTTTGGGCATTTTTAAGCCATATCGGGAGTGGGAAACTTGTTTGACATAGCTAGAGTCATTTTTTTTTGCTGAAATTTGGTATGTGAGTCTCAAATGACCTAAGATAAAGTATCCCACTCTCATTTCCCCTTATGTTTACACAAATCTTAGAAAATGGCGTTTTTAGGGCTAAAATAGCTGCTTTTCCCCATATTTTGTGGGTAGAATGAATCAAAATGTTTGTTGCTGTACATGTTATTGAAGGAAATATGATTTAATATCTGTTATGATCTTAATGGATGCATCTCCAACTATGGAATACCTTAATGTATTCTATTTGTTGTATAAATTCCCTATTTTGGGATATTACATCATTCCAGTGGTGAGACATGCCAAAGCTTTCTCCAAGATGAAATATCTTAGGATATTCATTGATTCTGTCCAATCTCATCTCTTTTATCTCTCTAGTAAGATCTTGCATGGCTATCAAAAGGATCTTTTCAAAGTCCTTTCCTTCTTCATCACTTCCAGATTCAGGGGCTTTACCCTTGTCTTTGTCATCATTTGTGTAATCAAATTTATTCTGTATTATTTTTAGATACCTCTTCTCTCTGTCAGTAAAAGGCTCTTCTTCTTCTAAAGACATATTGGCTTCTTATAAAGCACAAGATATGCCAATATGATTGCTCCAGTACCACTGTAATATTCCGAAATAGGGAATGCAACAATAATGAACAATTATGCAGGGAAATAACGCAAATAATATAAGTAAGAGAAGGAAGAAAATATGGAGGCTCTTTATTTACATTTAACTCAAAAAAATATATGCACAAGAGAGCCCATGAGATGTACAACAGGAAATAGAAGACTTTTATGGAAGAAAATCCTCAAAATGAGGTGTTGTGTAATATCCCAAAATAGGGAAAATCTACAATAATGGGAATATCTTAAGATATTCATAAATTTTATTTACAGCAAGCAATCAACTCATGAGAAGTGTATGGAACACATAGCATTCATATCATAATCACAGCAGAAAAACTATGTTTTCATACAATGTTTCCAAGTGGGGAAAAGTAGCAACATTTGCCCCAAAAACATTATTTCCTGAAGATTAAGTTATAACAGGGGGAATCAAAATTTTTTTAACTTAGCATATGTATTAAGGCCCTCACATGCAAAATAGAAATAGAAACAAATGTCTTTTTCATAGTTAAACAGGCCACCCATGCTCAAAACAAATTAAAAATGATGAAACCCAAAGACTGCAACACACAGAAATTACTGCATAAAGAGATAGCGTATTTTAATGGATTTTATACTCATAAAATGGATATAAAAATCATATCTTCTATTATATTGCTCAATGAGGCATAAAAATAGAGATCTAGTCTCTTCTTACATAGATCCATGATGACCCGGCAAGGGTTTCTTGGCAGAAAATATATACAAGGAAGAACTGCTGCAGATCTATGGCTGAATCATACTGTATAGCTAAAGATCTACATAAAAATGGCTGAACATGCAAAAAAATGGTTGTAGACTCTTCTTCTAGCTTTTTGGGGAAAAGGCTGATCCTCCTCCTGGGAAACTAGCTCATAAAAGTGGGGTTTTAACCCCTTCCACTGCACACCTTAAGAAATAACGCAGTTTTTGAAAGGGAATAAATTGTTACCGAAGGTAAATTCTTGGACCAACACCAGATAGTGGAAAATGAATCTCAAAAATCTCCTCTTATATTTCTTAAACAATATCTCCAAGAAAGAGTATGGAATCCCCGCATGAGAAAACCCTTGCACTAAACAGTGCAGAAAACTTAGCTAAACAACCAAAGAATGCAAGAAGCCTAAACAGACATATATAAAATATAATCTTCAATCATGCACCATATGGTTGCCATCCTTTCCGTTATATATTTGATGAGCTTCCTCACCAAGGATCCCACCCCATTATGAGGTTGCTTCCATGCAAAGGCTCCTCCACCAAAATGACATTGTCTTCATTAGTCCTACTCATATATTTAGAGCGCTATTTCATTTATTCAATCTTGACTAGATCAATCTTGACTGGATTAACCTTGACTGGATCTTCATGCCTTATCTCCTTTCACACTCAAGGTGTCTTCATTTTGACTAGCTAGATTGATCTTCATTCACATTGAGCTGTCTTTATTTAGGATCCACTCTTTAAATGTAAATGTTGTTGACTTGGTCAAAGTTGACTTTTTCCACACATTTTAGACCCTATTCACACATGTGAATTCTTGATCTGGTTATTACATGATCCCTTTTCGCATTATGAGGGTTTTTATTCCTACTTAAGCATCTCATGAGCTTCCTTGCCCATTTATTCATCTAACTAGATTTTAAAAGAAAAATTAATATTCCTATTAGCTGCATGCTAATTTAGGAATAGTACAATCTTCCCCTCCCAAATGTTGCTTGTCCTCAAGCAACTGCAAGGGTGCTGCAAAACCTCCCCTCCTCCTCTTGGGCCTCTTCCTCCAATAGTCTCCACCAATGCTTCAAATTTTCTGCAATAATGTTGTCTCCCAATGGTTCCTCCCAAGTGTGCAAGTTGGCCTTTGGTGGATAAAGCAAATGGCTCTCATCATGAAATAAAGGAAGGTATATATGAAAACCTTCTTGCTGATCAATGGCCTCGTCAAGATAAAAGTGATGACAATCATGGGGAATTTCATCATCAATGAAGGACTC
This sequence comes from Pinus albicaulis, assembly GCA_034641835.2. NCBI lineage: Eukaryota > Viridiplantae > Streptophyta > Pinopsida > Pinales > Pinaceae > Pinus > Pinus albicaulis. Next base: position 79,874 of record JAXQQM020068271.1, read on the forward strand.
CCACC
>JAXQQM020073859.1:0-12680 GCA_034641835.2 Pinus albicaulis
GGCCTGTTGGAAATATGATGCAGAGTGTTGTCCTTGATGGCAACCCACTGAATAAAGATGAAGACATGCGACTATTGACATGTGTTGTCCTTAATGGCGAACCACCTGATGAAGTTATTATTGACCTGTTGGACTTGGTAAATGATGTTTGCTAGCCATATGATGCTGAGTGTTATCCTTGAATGGCATCCCACTTGATGAAGATGATGGAAACTTAATTGATGAAGTTGTGCTTAATAGAATATGTTCTTAATGAAGTAAATCTGATGTATCTACAGTGTTTACAGAAGGCAATGAAGAAAGGAATTCAACATGTGCTAAATCTTGATGAAAAAAAGTATGTCTCTAGGAATACGCGGATTTGTCTAAGGGAAGTCGCGTATGCACGCGGAAAAGAACGTTCCAAGTCACGTATGGGCAAAAGCGCTCAAAAAGTGCAAAACCAGGGGTAACCACCATGGTATTGACCCATTGTATTGGGTAATGATTAGTCTAAATAAATAAATTCACAAGCTTATAGAGAATTATGGTAATTTCTACCTGTTACAGAGTATAAAAGGTTATTGAAACAAAAATCTGTGAAGTTTTAATTTTTATTCTTTCTATGGTGTTAACAAGGCATGAATGATTCAAGCCCTTCTACTACAGGTCTAGACCCTAACCAGTTCTTTGCTTCATTTTCGTTTAAGATGGTTTTATGCTTTCGTGCTTTGATAAGCTTCACGGCTTTTTACCCTTCTTCTTGTGTTTCATTTGATCTCTGTAGGTATGGTCACAAGCTATTGCAGTTTTGGATTTTGTTAATATGCATCAACGCCATCGCTTACTTCTTCGCATTCTATGATGCACAGGTACTCTGTTCTCAATGGGAGCCGAAACCCTTGGTTCTGGTCTTAGATTTTCCCAAATTTCAAGAGCTGGGTTATTTTCATTTCGAGCTTCTTGATAATGGGTTTAGAAGTTTGCGGATTCTCTGTAATAGATATTTTATTTGGTTACTATACAACCCGAAATCTGCTCTGAGAATTAACTAAAGGGTTAAACCTGAGAATTTATTGCTCAACATTTTATAGAGACGAAGGGTTTTTAAGTAACTTTACTAAGATTATTTTAAGCACTATAAAGTTCGGATTCAAAGTTAATTTAATATATTTCTATTGCTACTTTAATATATTTCTATTGATAATATTATGGAGGTTATCCCTCTTCCCGCCTCTAGTCTCCCTGATTTAGAACAAGTAGAGATCGACAAATTAAATATTGAATCAACCCAGGGAGCGCCTCCTCAACCTTCCTTAGAAATGCCACTATCACATTCCAAAACTAAATACAATTACTACATAAAAAAAAATTAATTGCCTCTACCTTACAAACATATATATATGAATAATGGGCGAATTCTCAAATTCTTATCGTAACCAAAACAAGTACTGTTTATTAAAAGGATGATTTATTACTTGTGAATAAAACTTTGATGACACATTTATTGATTGCAACCCTTGTACTAAATATTCGGATGGCGGTCATATGATTTACATGGTCAAGTTTATATATATATATATATATATATATATATATATATATATATATATATATATATATATATATATATATATATATATATATATATATATATCGCATGGTGTTATGTTATTGCTCTTATCTATATTCTCTACACATGTTACGAATTATGAAGACAATCCTTTTTCTATAGTTAAACCTAGCGTTAAATACATCCACCTGGCGTATGAACACTAACTCTGTGAGCTCGATGTCAACTTCGTGTGGTCCGCTGTACTGTGCATTTAACATTCCAGGACAACTTCCATGATTCTCTAGATTTCTTTGGGATTTGGTTACTGGAGTGTATCAGTTCTCTCGACTTTGAGCTAGTAGTCCATTGTTGCATTCGACGGGGAAGGAACTCCAGTTCTGCCTCCTTGTTCCCATGAACTTCTTCGTTATCTCCCTCCCTATTCACTTAAAAATGCTTGCCTTGCTGCATGGCCTTTCTCATGGGGTTTGAACTTGCATAGGGTTCGATTCGTCTCTTCTTAATCCTGCAAAGATGCTTGTGGGGTTATTTCTCTGATCTGGTCTCCAGATCGTGCCCAGATGCCGAAGGCTTTAGTCTCTTTCCAGTGTGGGAATAGTCTACTTCACCGGCATGAAACCTTCTTTGAGAAACATATCAGGTATGGCACATTTACACCAAATCTTTTCCTTATATTTACTGTAGCCATTTATCACTGTTTGTGCACTATACACATAAAATAAATTCGCAAGCTTATAGAGAATTATGGTAATTTCTACCTGTTACAGAGTATAAGGTTATTGAAACAAAAATCTGTGAGGTTTTAATTTTTATTCTTTCTATGGTGTTAACAAGGCATGAATGATTGAAGCCCTTCTACTACAGGTCTACACCCTAACCAGTTGTTTGCTTCATTTTCGTTTAAGAGGGTTTTATGCTTTCGTGCTTTGATAAGCTTCACGACTTTTTACCCTACTTCTTGTGTTTCATTTAATCTCTGTAGGTATGGTCACAAGCTATTGCAGTTTTGGATTTTGTTAATATGCATCAACGCCATCGCTTACTTCTTCGCATTCTATGATGCACAGGTACTCCGCTCTCAATGGGAGCCGAAACCCTTGGTTCCGGTCTTAGATTTTCCCAAATTTCAAGAGCTGGGTTATTTTCATTTCGAGCTTCTTGATAATGGGTTTAGAAGTTTGCAGATTCTCTGTAATAGATATTTTCTTTGGTTACTATATGACCCGAAATCTGCTCTGAGAATTAACTAAAGGGTTAAACCCGAGAATTTATTGCTCAACATTTTATAGAGACGAAGGGTTTTTAAGTAACTTTACTAAGATTATTTTAAGCACTATACAGTTTAGATTCAAAGTTAATTTAATATATTTCTATTGCTACTTTACTTCTGTATAATCAACCAGATTTGAAATTACTCACATTTTCTTTGTAATGATAACATCAGTAGAAGTTTTATATTTCCTATGAATGACATCAAATTCACGCACTCGCTCTTCTATATATATATTTTCATTAAAAATAGAAATAGATGTTATCAGACTTATTTTATGACTCAGCAGAGCATGTAAGGGTTCCACTATATTTTCTTCGTAAGTTTTTCTCATTATTCTGTAAACATAGTTACATGCAGTTGCTTGAAATTTTGCTGAAACTTCCTTTCTCTGTTTCTAATGTTCTGCGATAGCTTATTTAAATGGTGACCAGACCATCTTTACGAATGTCCGAGTATAGCAATTTTTATACATAACAGTTTCTCTGGGGTAGGCTTTCACCCCAACCCCGGACTACAAGTTTGAATTCTCATATTGTTTTCAGGGTTTATACTTGTTCTATATGTTAAGAACTGTTTATTGTATAATACGATGCATCATGCATTCAGGTGTTTAATATCACAGTTACTTCTCTGTATTTGCAAAAGTTTTATTTTATTACTGCAGAATATTATTTTTTTTTCTTTAAAATAGAGCCATGGTATTCCTCACAGGGTTTAACGCATAAATTTTTTTTCTGCAATTTAAAACAATTTAACTACATCTTCAACAATATTCTTACTCTTTTCATTTACATTAAAAAAATATCATCTTTCTTCGGTATCTTTCTCATTTCATTTACATAAAAAGAATATGAGAGTCTCAGTTTCAACTCTTCTGTATTTTTGATAGCGTTAATCTAATACAGTCAATTTTTCCACATTAATACCAATAACACAACAAACTAAACAATCTCTATACTTATCTAGTTTTAATATTTCAAGTTGTGGTCCTCGCAACCATCAAGGGAGGCTATGATGTCCTCCACTTGCCCCCTAGCTCCAGAATCTGGACGGTGCCCCATGTTAATAGTGGAATATATTCTCTTTCTGCTATGACCTCTGGATGGCCAATCTAGTCAAACTCAGAAAGTCTGGTTTCATAAGGGTTGTTGTGAGTTATTTTCAACTTTCCAACTGTTCCCAACCACCTCCTATTCTTGGAAACATTTTTACCAACATCTTTATGTAATTTTTTATATTGAAAGATGTTTCCTACCATTAATTAATTTCTTCTAATTAATAAATTAGCAAATTAAATAACTTGCTTAATCAATAGTAATTATCTGAGTTTTTCCTACCAGATAAAATAAAAAAATTGTCTTTTAACTAGTTAACACTAGTTAACTTTAATGAAGCTGTCACAACTTCCCCCCTGGAAGTCACATCGTCCTCGGTGTTTCAACCCATCTTTGCAAAGAGCTCTGGGTAAGCTTCCTGCATAAACTTCTTGTCCTCCCAAGTAGCTTCATCTGGTCCAAAGTGCTTCCATTGCACTTTTACTTGGATAACTACTCATTTGCGGAGTTCGGTTTCTCTTCGGTCAAGTATGCATTGCAGCTCGACTAGAAACTCTCTGTCTAGTTCTACCTGAAAAACAGGGAAAAATCTTTTCAAGTCAATATACATCAAGTTTGTGTTCCGAACTAAAGTTAGGATTTTTATTCCTATTCTACCTGAATATTTTGCCAATGAATCACATGTTTTTCATCATGAACATATCACTTCAACAAGGACACATGGAACACATTGTGGGCTTGAATGTGGCTGGGTAAGGCCAAACAATAAGCTACTGGTCTTACCCTTTCCAGTACTTGGAAAGGTCTACAGTATCTGGGAGATAATTTGGCACAAGAGGTCCACCTCGTGGTACTCCTCTTGGGTTTAATTCTCACGTAAACATGATCTCCCACTGCGAATTCACGATAAGACCTTTTCTTATCTGCATAAATATTTTGTCGATCTTGCACAGCCTTCACATTTTGTCTTATTATTTTTACCTCATCTTCCATTTCTGTGAACATTTCAGGTCCCAACATTAATTTTGTCTCAGGGCTACTCCAATTTATAGGTGTATGACACTGCCTACCATATAATGCCTCAAAGGGACTCATTTTCAGAGATTCCTGATAACCATTATTATAAGCAAATTCAACAAGATGCAAATAATCCTCCCACTTGGTTGGCTGTTGCATCACATACATGCGCAACATGTCTTCCAATATTTGGTTTACCCACTCCATTTGTCCATCAGTCTGGGGATGATAAGTGGTGCTAAAATTTATCTGAGTTCCCAGACCTAAAAACAAAGTTTTCCAAAATGAAGATTTGAACTTAACATCCCAGTCTAAAATCACAGTTTTTGAAATCCCATGCAACCTGAAAATTTCCTTCATAAATATATCAGCAATCTATACTGTCTTGTAAGTAGACTGTGCAGGTATAAAATGTGCAGATTTTCTTAATCTGTCTACCACTACCATGATTGAGTCATTCTGTCTTTTTGTTCATGGTAGACCTGTGATGAAGTCTAAGGAGATAACCTCCTACTTTCATTCAGGTATGGGTATGGGATGCAATAGTCCCGCAGGATGCTGGTGCTTCACCTTTACCTGCTGACATTCCAAACATTTTCTTAGATATTCAACAATATTTTTATGCATGCCTGGCCAATAATACACCTTTCTTATTGCAGTGAGCATTTTTTGATATCCCGGATGACTAGCGTAATTGCTGTGATGAAATTCATTCAATATTAACTCCTTTAGAGTTATGTGATTAAGCACATATATTCTTCCTCGGAAGGTCAGCATCTGATCTTCATTCTTTCCATGCTCAGATGATTTGCCTTGCCTCCTATTTTCTTCCATTTGTTGCCATAGAAATTTGTATTTCGGATCTTTCTGTGCCCCTTCTTTTAACTGCTCCATAAATTGTCTTTCTAGCTCATTATAGTATAACGCATAAATACCATGTAATTTTCTGCTCAACGCATCTGCTACTCGATTTTACTTTCCCTTTACATGCTAAATGTCCATATCAAATTCACTTAGAAAGGAATTACATCTTGCTTGCTTGGAGTTTAAATCTGCTTGCTTAAAATAATTTGTCAAGCTACTATGGCCTGTCTTAAATACAAACCTCTTACCCAACAGGTAATGCCTCCACACTCGGAGAGCATGAACCACTGTTGTAAGCTCCAAATCGTAAGCATAATATTTATGTTCATGGTCCCTCAGTTTTCTAGACTCGTACTCTACCACTTTACCTTCCTGGGTTAAGATTGCTCAAACACCTTCTTTACTTGCATCAGTACAAACTTCATAAACTTTATTAGGGTCAGCTACCTTCAAAACCGGTGCTGTAGTCAGAAGTTGTTTTATATTTTCAAAGCTGTTTTGACATTCTTTTGTCCATTTGAAGAGCTTTTCCTTCTTCTACAAATATGTAATAGGAAAAGCAATTTTAGAAAATCCTTCTATAAATCTTCTATAATAACCAGCTAATCCCATAAATGATCTAATGTCAGCCAAATTCTGGGGTACTCGCCATTCCATAATAGTTTTGATCTTTTCCGGATCAACAATGATTCCTTTAGCTGATATGACATGTCCCAGGTATTGGATTTTTGTTTTAAAGAAATCGCATTTACTAAACTTAGCATATAGTTGATGCTTTCTTAGCATCCCTAAGACTATTCTCAAATGCTCTTTATGTTCCTCCAAACTTTTAGAATATATCAGAATATCATCTATGAAAATAAGTACAAAGTTATCCAAGAATGGATGAAAGATGCCCTGCATTAACCTTATAAAGGTTGTTGGTGCATTCGTCAATCCAAAGGGTAACACCACGAAATCATAGTGCCCATATTGAGTGCGAAATGTTGTCTTAAAAATGTATTCATATTTAATTCGAATATGATGATATCTGGATCTTAAGTCTATCTTAGAAAACACCTTAGCCCCTCTTACTTGATCGAGTAAGTCATCGATTCTTGGTAGGGGGTATTTATTCTTAACAATTAGTTTATTAAGCTGCATGTAAGCCATGCACATATGCAAGGTTCCATCTTTATTTTTAACAAATAGGACTGGTGCGCTCCATGGGGACACATTTGGATGGATATAGCCTTTGTCCAATAGTTCTTGTAGCTGCATTTTCAGTTCAGTCAGTTCTGGCACGCTCATTCTATAAGGAGCTCTTAACACCGGGGAGGCTCCAGGCAACAACTCTATGGTGAAGTCAATATCCCTCTTAGGTGGTAAACCAGGAATGTTTTCTGGAAAAAATTCCATAAATTCCTGTACTACAGGGATATCCTCCATTATTGGTGACTTACATAACTCAAACTTGCTTTAGGATCTACCAAAATAGAAACAGGTTTAGTTAGTAAAGTACCTTCAAATTCAATCATTGTGGGTTGATAATCAGCCTGCTAATCTTCCAAAGCTGCATTGATACGGGGTATGTTACACGCCACATTCCCCATTAATAATGCTTTCTGCAGATTTGTTACAGTTTCATTTCTGGTTCATTGTCGACAGTTTTTATAATAATGAGCCTCCCCACAGCCCCAGCACTATAAAGGAGGTTTAGTAATTTGTCCTTGCTCTGGCTTAATAGATGCTTCTATGGGTTTTTCTTCCACTGTCCATTTGGTTCTTTGGTGATTTCTACCAAATTGCTTACTAATAGAATTTTGTGTTGCACCTTTAAAGTTGCCACTTTTACTACTTTAGAAATTGGAACTACTTTTCTAAATTTTCTTTGGCTGCCAGCTTTTTCCTCCTTCACCCTTGGTCTTGGACTGCTTATAGCACATTCGTGCTTTATGAATGGCTTCATCCATGGTCTGAGGATTAACAAATTATGTTCTTTCTCTCATATGAGTTGGTAGGCTACTCAGGAACCTCTGCACTTTGGCTTTTTCCTCTCGGAGATAAGGGACGCAACGTAATAGGGAAGTGAATTTAGTGACATAATAATCCATGGTCATTTGTCCCAACATTAGATCATGAAATTCCTTAGCTTTGTCATCATAAAATATTTCTGTCAAGTACTTGTCTTTAAAATACTGCTGAAACAATTCCCAAGTAATGTCCTGTTCATCAATGCTGCGTACATTTTTCACTTCTTCCCACCACAGGGTAGCCTTTTCTTGTAACTGGTATATAGCCAATCTGGCCTTCAGATTGCTGCTATATTCATATACCTGAAAGTACTTATTTATATTAATTAACAAGGCTTCAGCCACCTCTTCTGCCTCACCATCAAACGTTGGTGGTTTAATTTTGCGGAATTATCCCTGCAGTTCTACTTTCTATCTCTTTATGTCTTGCTGGTCGGACAAATTGCCTGATTCTACCTCATTATAATTCTTAATTTTACTTCTCTGAGAGGGACTCCTTTCAATTTTGTCCATAATATTAATTCTCGTCTGCTGATCTTCATTTGTTGGTAAGCCTCTTTCAACACTAGGATATTCCAACTCCTAATTTTGTTTGTTTGATAAAATCTTTAATATTTTCTCCTGATATTGTAACAATCGCTCATTATCCTTCCGAAATCTTAGCATTTCCTCTTGTAATTGTTGTAGTGTGTTCAACAAGAAACTATTTTGATGTTGTTGTTCTTCAAGTAACCGACCGGTCTTTTGATACTATTCTACACTTAATTGAACCCACATTTCTGGGTTCATGACTGTTGGTGTTGGATTTTCCTCTTGTTGCGATTGTGATGCTATAGCTCTTCTCATTATCTCTCTCTCTCTCTCTGTGCACTATTCACATACACAGCTTCATCATTAGTCGACCCTTTAGGGTCATAGCATAGTAACCAGCTCTGATACCACTTGTCACATTCCAAAACTAAATACAATTACTACATAAAAAAAAAATTAATTACCTCTACCTTACAAACATATATATATGAATAATGGGAAAATTCTCAAATTCTTATCGTAACCAAAACAAGTAGTGTTTATTAAAAGGATGATTTATTACTTGTGAATAAAACTTTGATGACACATCTATTGATTGCAACCCCTGTACTAAATATTCGCATGGCAGTCATATGATTTACATGGTCGAGTTTATATATATATCGCATGGTGTTATGTTGTTGCTCTTATCTATATTCTCTACACATGTTACGAATTATGAAGACAACCCTTTTTCTATAGTTAAAACTAGTGTTAAATACATCCTCCTAGCGTATGAACACTAACTCTATGAGATGGATGTCAACTTCGTGCAGTCCGCTGTACTATGCATTTAACATCTGGGACAGCTGCCATGATTCTCTGGATCTCTTTGGGATTTGGTTATTGGAGTGTATCAGTTCTCTCGACTCTGAGCTGGTAGTCCATTGTTGCATTCGACACGGAACAAACTCTCGTTCTGCCTCCTTTTTTGCTTGAACTTCTTTGTTCTCTCTGTCCCTGTTCACTTTAAATAACTTGCCTTTCCGCATGGCCTTTCTCATGGGGTTTGATCTTGCATAGGGTTTGATTCGTCTCTTCTTAAGTCTGGAAAGATGCCTGCGAGTTTATTTCTCTGATCTAGTCTCGGGATCGCGCCCAGATGCCGAGGGTTTTAGTGTCTTTCCAGTGTGGGAATAGTCTACTTCACCGGCATGAAGCCTTCTTCGAGCAACATATTAGGTATGGCACATTCGCACCAACTCTTTTCCTTATATTTACTGTAGCCATTTATCACTGTTTGTGCATTATACACATAAAATAAATGCACAAGCTTATAGAGAATTATGGTAATTTCTACCTGTTACAGAGTATAGAAGGTTATTGAAACAAAAATCTATGAGGTTTTAATTTTTTTTCTTTCTATGGTGTTAACAGGGCCTGAATGATTGAAGCCCATCTACTACAGGTCTACACCCTAACCAGTTGTTTGCTTCATTTTGGTTTAAGAGGGTTTTTATGCTTTCGTGCTTTAATAAGCTTCACAAATTTTTACCCTTCTTCTTGTGTTTCATGTAATCTCTACAGGTATGGTCGCAAGAGATTGTAGTTTTGGATTTTGTTAATATGCATCAACATCGTGGCTTACTTCTTTTCATTCTATGATGCACAGGTACTCCGCTCTCAATAGGAGCCGAAACCCTTGGTTCCGGTCTTATATTTTCCCAAATTTCAAGAGTTGGGTTATTTTCATTTCGAGCTTCTTGATAATGGGTTTAGAAGTCTACAGACTCTCTGTAATAGTTATTTTCTTTGGTTACTATACGACCCAAACTCTTCTATGAGAGTTAACTAAAGGGTTAAACCGGAGAATTTATTGCTCAACATTTTATAGAGATGAAGGGTTTTTAAGTAAATTTACTGAGATTATTTTAAGCACTATACAGTTCGGATTCAAAGTCAATTTAATATATTCCTATTGCTACCTAACTTCTGTATAATCAACCAGATTTGAAATTACTCGCATTTTCTTTTCAATGATAACATCAATAGAAGTTTTATATTTCCTATGAATGAAATCAAATTCGCGCACTCACTCTTCTATATATATATTTTCATTAAAAATAGAAATAGATGTTATAAAACTTATTTTATGACTCAGCAGAGCATGTAAGGGTTCCACCGTATTTTCTTCGTAAGGTTTTCTCATTATTCTGTAAACATAGTTACATGCATTTGTTTAAAATTTTGTCGAAACTTCTTTTCTCTGTTTCTAATTTTCTGCGATAGCTTATTTAAATGGTGACCAGACCATTTTTACAAATGTCTGAGTATAACAGTTTTTATATAGAACAATTTTTCTGGGGTAGGGTTTCACCCCAACCTCGGACTACAAGTTCTAATTCTCGTATTGTTTTCAAGATTTATACTTGTTCTATATGTTAAGAACTCTTTACTGTATAATATGATGCATCATGTGTTCAACTGTTTAATATCACAGTTACTTCTTTGTATTTGCAAAAGTTTTATTTTCTTACTGCAGAATATTATTTGTTTTTCTTTAAAACAGAGCCACAGTATTCCTCATGGGGTTTAATGCATAAATTGTTTTTTCCTACAGTTTAAAACAATTTAACTACATCTTCAACAATATTCTTACTCTTCTCATTTACATAAAATAAATATCATCTTTCTTTGTTATATTTCTCATTTCATTTACATAAAAAGAATATCAGAGTCTCAGTTTCAACTCTTATGTGTTTTTGATAGCGTTAATCTAATACAGTCAATGTTTCCACATTAATACCAATAACACAACAAACTAAACAATCTCTGTACTTATCGGGTTTTAATATTTCAAGCTGTGGTCCTCCCAACCATCAAAGGAGGCTATGACGTCCTCCACTTTCCCCCTAGCTCCAAAATCTGGACGGTGCCCTGAGTTAATAGTGGAATATATTCTCTTTCTACTATGACCTCTAGATGGCCAATCTAGTCAAACTCAGAAATTCTAGTTTCACAAGGGTTGCTGTGAGTTATTTTCAACTGATCATAACTAGCTCTAGAAAATACTCCCCTTTACCAAAATAGCACAAAACTCCTACTCCTCCCCTGGGATCCAGATTTATCCTCAGAGGAATAGGTAACTGTCTTTCCAACTGTCCCCAACCACCTCCTATTCTTGGAAACATTTTTACCAATAGCTTTATGTAAGTTTTTATATTAAAAGATGTTTCCTACCATTAATTATTTTCTTCTAATTAATAAATCAGCAAATTAAATAACTTTCTTAATCAATAGTAATTATCTGAGTTTTTCTTGCCATATAAAATAAACAAATTGTCTTTTAACTAGTTAACACTAGTTAACTTTAATGAAGTTGTCACATCCACTCATAAACCAACTCAAGTTTTGGGATTCTATTACCGAACTCCCCAATGAATTTCGCTCACCACATGTTGAAAAGTGTCTTGTACCTCCTTTATGTCCTAATACTCCCTTATGTCCTCAGGTTAGTTTTGAAAATGCGACTATGTTATAATGTCCCTAGCATGGTCAACCTTTCCAGTTTGGGTAGTATGAATTCCTTTCGCATGGCCCCGCCTTGGTGAGCCATATGGTTCCCTTACCCACCATGAGTTTGCGTATAGAAACCCTTGGCCTGTACCTGGATGTGGCCACACTTTAGCATGACCTACTAGACTACGTTGCACTTGTACATATTATACATAGGAGTGTGTTACTTTATCTATTTTTTGTTTGGTGTTTGATGCGAGTATTTTTCATGCCTTATTTATGAAAAAAATCCAAAAAAAATTATAAAATTTAAAAAATAAAAAATATATAGCCTTATTTTTACTTCATCCATGTTTATTTCTTTCATTATGTGATTTAACCATGGGTCGAGTCTTTCTGGATGGTTTCTATAGGTTAGGGTGGAATTTTTATTGCGACATTCATTGGACTTTAGGTGCATTTCTTTGAACCTAACATATAGGGGTAGGTCATTTCCGTCGTCTTCATATTGCATGTTGACTGCGAGTGCCAATTTTATGCCTTAGGTCCGACCCCATCAAGTTGTGACTTTAGCCACTCTCTTTTATGCATGTCATTGCTTGGTGGTAGAGCTTACCTACTCATGGATACCCTAGTTAGCACCTCTTTTTCGTCTTGGTTTCCATGCAACCATTTTTACACCTTCTCGGAATTCCTCTATATGACCCACCACGACTTAGAATCTGAGCCTCATGTCCTCTTCTTCGTCTCTTTTCTGGTCATACCCGTGGAGGATTCCACACTTATCCCTTGTGATTTCCATATTTATAAGCCTATTTTTGCAATTTGAGCATTGGTTTTTCTCTTCTATCGTCATCATCTGCTTGGCCCATCACTTG
>JAXQQM020080077.1:0-271165 GCA_034641835.2 Pinus albicaulis
AGCGTATAATCTGTAATGCCTTTATTGTGTGCTACAAATAAAACAACCCAAGAAGCGGCCCGATTGACTCTATTTGAACCATGACCCAGGAGAAAATTTGATTAGTAACTTTTTCGAATGGAGAGTTGCTCTTTGTCAGAAGCAGGGAGAAGACCATGGCCTAGCTCAAAAAAGCCCATGGTTTTTCACGGTTGATGATAGGAGGCTGAATAATTCTCAACTTCTTTACTTTTGGAGGACACTTGTGTTCATTTGTCCAATGGATAATCAAAGACGCAGTCAATGCTTTTGGGATAAATTTTCCATTAAAAATTGCCGAATTTTGAGCCCAACATATCCCATAAGAGAAGAAAAAGGGGAGGGCAGCGTAGGTGCTTACCCCAAGGAGCTCCACCAATGATTTTCTCAGGCTAGGAAATTCCCATCTGCATACAATTGAGCTGATGAAAATGCAGAGGCAGATTTGGTCCATACCGACTCTACATAAGAGAAAAAGAAAAGAAAAGAAAAGGTGAGGGTCTGTCTTAGAATTTTATCCACAAAGAGGACATCGACTCGGACCTTCCCATCCATGTTTTTGTAAATTATCACAAGTAAGAAGCTTATTTTTTTAAATCCAAACATAACACAATCTTGGATTTTAATTGATGAGGTGTTTTCCAAACAAGAGCCCACCATTCCTCTTTTGCTGTTAAAGAGGATTCCTCCATATATGCTTTATATCCCTTCTTTGCAGTGTAGGATCCATTAGTAGAATTCTTTGTCCAAACCGGCGAGCCATCCGCATCTTGGTCTAGATGAATAAAATGATTAACCAGTAGGTGAACATAAGAAGAACATTCCAAAGAATATTCCTCACTAAGTTGTAGGGAGCCTGCCGATTTCCAACCTGAAGAACCCCAAGCCTGAGGAAAGGAGGAGGCTACATCTTCTATGGTGAAAATATGTTTTGAGAGTAAAGTATTTCGAAGCCTCTCCGAGAGTTTAAAGTTATTTTCAGCCCCAACCCATGGGTCCAAACCGATTTTGACTTGATTTCCTTTGCGAATTTTCCACGCAGTCCATTCACCAATCATAGGAAAGGATTGAACAAGAGCCTTCCAACCAATAGAGCCATTCTTATGAGATTTTGATTAAGAATGGAACCAATTTGAGACAACTATACCAAGGATGTATTTAGCACATAGAATTCTTTCCCAAAGAGAGTCAAGATTCTCAGCAAGTCTCCACAAAGATTTTGCAGCTAAAGATAGACAGAAAATAGGTAGATTTTTTATTCCCCAACCTCCTAGCTCTTTAGGAAGAGCTGAAGAAGACCATTTTGTTAAAGGGATACCTTCATTCTTTTTATATGCAATCCATAGAAAGGAGAAGAAGATTTTCTTGAATTTGTGAAGAATGCCTTTTGGAATCGCTGCAATGGTAGCCCAATAAACATGAATGCTCTGTAGAACGGATTTGAGTAAGGCCAACCGTCCTCCTCTGGAAAGTCGTCTATTGGTCCATAGCAAAATGAATTTTTCAATATTCTGATAGAGCCAAAGCCAGTCCTTGAAAACATATGAATTAGGCTTGAAGGAGAAACCCAAATACTTGAAACTAACTCCCCACTCAGAGAGAGGAAAGGGCAAAGAAGATCTAAGGTCTGATAACAGGGGATTTGAAGAGATGTTATGGATCAGACAATACTTTTCACGATTTATCAGCATTCCAGTGGCTTTTTGATAAAGGTCTAGAATTTTTGAAAGGGTACTAGCATTTTCTTTTGTAGCAGCTCCAAAGAGGAGAATTTCATCAACGAAAAGGATATGAGTCAAGAATTCACCTCTCGCTATGTTAATACCTTTGAAAGATACTGAATCACAAGCTTGTTTTACAAGACGCCTTAAAGCTTCAGCGATTAAAAGGAACAGAAAGGGAGACATAGGGCATCCTTGACGCAGCCCTCTGGAAGGATGAAAAAATTGGAGGGAGATCCATTTCTAAGGATAGCAAATGATGTTGATTGAATACATCCCATGATCCATTCAACAAACTCTACAGCAATCCCAATTTGAATTAATAAGAATCTGAGAAAGGTCCAGTTAACCGTGTCATAAGATTTTGATAAATCCAATTTGAGTGCAAAGGATTCCTTTTTATTGAGATGGACAGAGTGTAAGACTTCTTGGGCCAAAGACACATCATCATGTATTTTTCACTTATGAAGAAAATCAAACTGTTCCTCTGAAATAATACTGCTTAGGATGGGCTTTAAACGTTGAGCAATAATTTTTGAAATGATTTTAGAGATCAGGTTGCAGCAAGAGATTGGATGGAAATATCTAAAATTTTAGGGGTTTTGATTCTTGGGAATGATGGAATTAAAGGTCAAGTTTAAAGAGCCCAGGACCTTTCCTGATTTTTGGGATTCCCGACTACTTTCAGGAAATCATCTTTTAATAGATCATAAAAACCCAAGTAGAATTCAATTGTCATACCATCCGGGCCAGGGCTCTTGCCTTTTTTGAAGGATCGAAGAGTTTGTTCGAGTTCTACATCATCAAATTATTTTTTATGGATAATATTCACATCTTCTGAAATCATACTGGGAAACAAATTAAGGACATGTAAAATTTCCTAGATCGGAAAACCTTCAAGAGTAGTGAAAGCATTTTTAAAATGTTGTAAACTAGCATTTAATTTGTCCTTAAAGGAGCTGACTTTGACACCATTTGAATTTAGAATTTCGTGAATAGTGTTCTGACTTCTTCTGTCAGAAGCATATCAATGAAAAATCTTTGTGTTATTATCACCAGCCTGAATCCAAATTGCACGACTTTTTAAACGCCATAATTGTTCCTCCTTCAAGAGAGGGTCATGTCGTTTGGACTCCAAAGATTTTAAGGATTCAAGATCAGAATGAGAGAGACGCCCAATTTGTTTTGTAAAGAGATTGGCTAAATCAACTTCAGTTTGTTTTAAAAGTTCTTGATGACTGGCTCGAAAATTATGAAACCATCTCCTCATCACCTTTTTAATGTTGGCCATGTTTGAGGCCCATTGTTTCATAAAATGAGAGGGATGATCAGAAGAGAGATGTGTCCATGAATTTGTGATAAGAGACCTATAATCCTCCTCTAAAAGCCACGCCGAGTTGAATTTAAAAGGAGAGGGGGGTTTAGATTCAGGGACATCAATAGAAAGAATAATGGGAAGATGATACGACAAACCTTTTGTTAGTCATCAATATTTTTCACCTGTTGATGATGAATAGTTTTTAAAGGCAAGTTTTCTAGCAGCTGATCTCCAATTTGTCAAAATTTTCAGCTAGAAAACACCCCTAAACATTTTTCCCTCCTACCTTTTCAATCAGCCTATGATGAGAAAAAACCTAATTGTCAAGCCCTATCTAGTCTCAGTCATACAAACTTGTCCATCAGCTGTCATAAGCTAAAGTCATCTGCTATCATTCACCCTCATCCCCAGCTTATTCATTAACCAACTGATTGATAAGAATGTCAGCTACCCTACCTTTGGTCATATCTCATCTTGAGATCTGATCATACCAAAGAGAATACTCCAAATCTGTCAAAAAATCTCCCCTAAGTTAGGTAGTGGCGCTTTAGGAAATCCTCCCTTGGAAAACTATCCTAAACCAAAAGAACCTCTGTCTAATACCAACCAGTCATAGATGGCCCTCCTATTCTGCAAACAAAGCTTGATACACCCTTAGGTCGCGCCACTAAAAAGACTTGATGTCTAAGCAGTGCATATGCCAAAATCCAAACTGATATTAGGTGGATTTACAATGTTTCAGTGTCTTTTTCAAAAGCAGAGATGTTTAGGTATTCCAGAAGACATTGTCAAGAAAAACATGAGAAGATAGCTGCTTCTCATATTGTTTTGAGCCTGGGATAAGAGTACTGGACGGAGAGGTAATTCAATGAGCTTCTGTAAACACAGTAAAAAAGGTTAGTGACTAATGAATAGCAAGTAATACTCTACAGATACAAGTCATGTTGATCCTAGGGTCAAAAGATGCATAAGGGTATTATATTAACAAAATACACATCTTAGAGCATGCCCCTCATGGCATATTGTCAATTTATCACTTTTTATTACTTATTGTGAAACACCAAGCAGAGATAGGAATTACAAGGGAAGATGACACAGTTTGAGAAAGGGATGAAATGTCACTTGGTGTAAAACCTCCTCCAAACATGAGCAGAGGGTTGGGTCACTTGTTGAAAACCTCCTCCAAACATGAGCAGATGGTTTGGAATATTATGTTGGCCTCCTTCATTTAACAAGCAGAGGGTCAGGAACAAAGGTGTAGCCTCATTCAAAGAGCACAAGGCTAACAATGCTGCAAATGGCCTTAAAAACTTGTTTACACCTTTTTCTCCAATGGATGAAACCACTAACACAGCCATGGCGTTTCAAGGGGTGCTTACATAGTTTCACTGTTGAAAGACAAAATTGAAATGCAGTGGGAAAAAATTGAATGATCATTAGTAGAAAATGATGTTAAAAAGAGGACAAGCAGTGGTACTATGATGAGTTAAGAAGCTTTGTTTGTCATGTCTACAAAATCCTCCTTTGAAGAGTAAACAAAGGCTAGAATGCCCAAGCTTACAACAACCTCATCAAAATGACAAAGAAGATAGTCTAAGCCTTGCTTCTGAAAGATACTTTTGCAAATGAACACACAGAGACAGTATGTGTGAGGAAAGGGTATGACAAATGTTTTAAATTCAGAGACAACACTCAAAGAAATGAAACATACTACTGTCATAAACAAAGACCTTTTTATGAAACATGTGAAAAAACCTTGCTGTTGCATATGATTGCATTAAGGGTCTCTAAAGGCCTCTTTCCTTGAACAACAGATATAAGTCAAGCTTCGGTGAATGCAACTAAGGTTTTACCCACAGTCAAAGAGAAATATCATTATAAGGATGCATCAGCAGTCTTTGATATTTCTCCGGAGCAGTTTTCCTTTTTTAAGGATAGAAATGGAAAAAAGGTGACAGGGTTATTTTCTTATGAAGATACAGTGAAAAGATCTTGCTTTCTAAGGAGTTTGCTTTACTTCAGAAAAGTCATGACGATGGTGTCCTAAAAAAGAAGTTGTCCACATCACTTTGTTATTAACTTGATCAAAGATGGGTTTTTGTAATGTTTTAAAAGTGATGAAATTACAAAAACAATGATTCATGTTTTGACAAAACAAAAAAGGGCCTTTTCAAACATATAAACCCTCCAAAGCATGATATGAGAACATTTGAATTTTCTTTCATATAAAAGGCGGAGGAGACCGTTGCAAAGTCCCATTTGAATTTCTCAAAACCACGAAAAAAATGCTCCCCTAGCTGCCCACTGGAGAAACGAGGTTCTCAGGCAAAAAATTTAAAAATTTCAAGGTTCCAAGACTGCGCAGCGTGCCTGTAGTTTTGTGTGGCGCGCTTGTGAGTGCAAATACATAGGGCTCCAACTGTTGCGCGGCGCGCCTGTGCGCCCATTCACCCACCGCCCGAAACCGACCCAACTGCGTGACGCTCTCTTTTGCAAGCGTGCCGCTCACCCAAAAGGTCTCCAAAAATGTTTTTGAAAGGAAAATCAAGGACCGACAAGGCTCATAAACATTGCTCTAGGTATTTTCTATGACCTCTTGGTGAATTTTTGGGGTTAAAGGGCGTGTTTTTTCTTTGTTCTATAAAAAGGAAACAACAATCTTAAAACCACTTCATCATCTAAAAACAATGAGATAGACAGTGGTAAAGAGACAGAGTTTTGTCAAAACTGGAGAAAGATTTCTTGTGTTTGGGGGTCTCATCAATTTGGAAGGTGTCTTAACATTGGTTTTAGGGGCATCTTATCATATAAAAAGCACAAGAGAAAAGCAGTGATTAAAAGTTAGGTTTTTGGTCAAAATCACATGGTTTTTGTTGCTGTGAATGCCAAGGATTAGTACAACGATAGGTGGGGTGTTTTTATTAGTTTTAAAGAGCCCTAACTGCCTTTAAAAAATAGTGATAGCCCACAGTTGCTCGACAGATAAACATGGGGTTGTAGAGGTCTCAAGTTTGCTGAGAAAGTGTCCTAACAGTGTTAAAACAAGAACAAACCTTGTCTGCAAAATCAAAGGGGAAAATAGTGATTATAAGGTGAAGGATTGTCATTTAAAAAGTCTTCTCTGTATTGTGGATTAGAAAACTTTTTGCAGCCACTAGAGTTCCAAAAAAAGAGTGTGTTGAAAGGTTTTTCAAGTCAGCTGAGGGTGTCCTGTTTACTTTGTAAAGAATAGTGAATAGTAAAAGAACATTGTTTGGAGGAAAGGTGTTGTTGTTTTTGTCAAAACACAAGAGTTCTTTCTTCACCAAGAGACCACAAACACATCTTTTCAAGACCTTGCCCAAGCACAATGATAAATTGAATTTTTGTTTTTCATTTGACAAGCACTTGTTGATTGGCATCAAAGAGGCACAATGACTTATAAGGAGGACAAATTGTGGTGTTGGGAAACTATTTAAAAAACCATTTGAGCAGCTTGTCTTGGTAAAACATCAAAGAGTATTCAAAGCAAAATGCCTCCCAGGCAAGACAATAGAAGTGGCCCTCACAGGAGATTTGAACCTGTTTCAACTGAAGAGGTAAATGCTCATCCATCAATCCTGTTTAATTTTCATGAAGTTGGATGTCTAGAGTTTTGTAAAAGGGTGTAGGAGGAGAAAAGCTATCTCCCCTTGACAAATATTTGTGCTTTGAGATTGAAAGGGAAACACTTTCAGCTGACAGGCTTGGATTTCAAGTTTTCTCCTGGATCCATTTCCAAAGCTACTAAAATCCCTTATATCGGGGAAAAGTGGTTTAAACAGAGCTACCTAGACTCAGAGCAATACAAACCCTTTTTGAAGTCGGAGCATCGGGATACATGTCCATCCATCTTTCCTTTCTCATATCTGTTGACTAGTTATGCTCTCCTCATGAAGATAATCATGAAATATTTCACATGCGAGGGAAGATTTTCCCGAGTCTATGCTTACCATGTCTGGTTGCTCATGCATTTCACAAGAGCCCAGTTGTTAAATCTCCCCTTCTTCCTCCATAGAAGTATTGAAAATATGGACTCCACTGTTCAAAAGAGACCTCCCTCTCAGCAGTCAGCTTGCCTTTTCCATCATTCCCTCATCAAGATTGTCATTCTTCATCAACTTGAGAAGAAGGGAATCTCTTGGGACACTTTCATTTCACATCCAGATTTCGCCAATGTCCCTTCATCCCATGCATCTCCTTCACCTTTCACTCAGCCTCTTTTGCCTTCTTCAAGTAAGCCCATTCCCAAGAAGCTAAAATTTCCCATGATTAGTGAAGAAGAGTAGCATGATGAAGAAGGGCAGCATAGTGAAGAAGAGCAGCATGATGAAGAAGGGCAGCATGATGAAGAAGGGCAGCAAGGTGAAGAATAGCAGCCTGATGAAGAAGATCGGCGGCTGAAAGTGAAGAAAAATACAATGATATGCGCCTGATGATAAAGAGCGAGCGCCATGAAAAAGAGCAAAACAGTGAGAAGGGAAATGATGAGGAAATTGAACAGTTTGATGAGGCTATTGGTAGCCCTCACAGCAGCAAAAATGATGAATATGAAGCCCAAAACATTGGGGAGAAAAAGCCTCAAAGTCCTAAAGAAAGCAAAGACAAGAGTAAAGAGGGCAACCCTCAAAAAGACATGCAAAATGACAGTTAAAGAATTCATGAAGAAACTCAAAACAGTGGCAAGGATGATGAGGGAAGTAACAAGGGCAAAGAGAAAATAGAGCATGTGCTAGCTGCCTCTCCTAGGCAAGGGGCCATGCTTTCTTCTCCAAAAGTGGCAAAGCCCCGGACATCAAGGAAAAGGGTGCCTCAAAATATAACTCCAAATGTTACTAGGGCCCTTCGAAGCAAGGGGAAGTTTCCCAAGCAACCCATTTTCGAATTACCCAAGAGGAGGAAGACCAAGAAGGCCACCCAAAGCAAGGGAAAGGAGAAAGAAGAAAGCAACCATGAGAAGGAGAGGGACTTTGACATAATTCAAATCAAAAGTGACGATAGCAATAATGAGGCCCGAATCCTAGAGTCTCTCTTGATCAATAAAGAAGAACAAATTGATGCTTTGAGGGAAGATCTAGAGAGGTCTAGAAACTTCATTCACTTTTTGCAAACACAAAATAAACATATGAGTGTCCACATGGCGGTATATGAGACACGGGCCATCAAATATAAAAAGGAGGCCTCCAAGGCGCAAGTTAAATTGGAAGAACTCATGGGTGATTTCAATGATAGCGAAGATGAAGATCAGCCTAGGAGAAAGAGGCCAAAGACCATGGGACTCAGAAAAGCCCTTGAGAAACAAAAGGAGGAAGAAGTTGCCCTTCTCCAATCTTTTCCTCTCACTACTTTGTTCACCCAAGATATAGAGAACAATCGAGAAGCATGGCTTGACAGGGTGAATGATCACTTGGAAAAGAAGTTGGAAAAGGCCAATAGAGATTTGGACCTTCAAAGGAGGATGACCGGGCACTATAAGAAGCTCAATCAGTTTGCCCGATGGAAATTGAAGGCCACACAGGAAAAACTCAAGGAAGCTCAAAAGAGGTGCCCGACACCAAAAATGAAGAAAGACACCTCAAAGCTCCAAATTTTGGCCTCAGCTTCTCAGCATGTTTCTGAAAACCCTTGAGGGTCATGATCGCCAAAATTGGGAAAAATTCAACAAGTTTTGGTTTTTTATCATTTTTGGGCTTTTGGCTAAAAATCATGGGCATCGCCATTTCTGTTTGGGGCATCCTCAAAGGATGAAAATGGTATCATTGGATGCCATAATTTTAAGGGCATCTACTCAGTGATTTTCAGATCATTTGAAGATGATTTGGTCCCCCAAAATGGCGAAAAACAATCACTTTTTCCACACTCTGCCCCGTTTATCAGCAAAGTCTATTTTTTGTGTTTTTACACACATGTCAGTTTTTGATAGACTTATATTGATCATTTTGGAGAAAACTAAGAATTTTCAGAAAATAGACATTTAGAGCTTTCCAACGAGCCATCACGAGTCTTGTTTCGACATCGGGAAGACATCCAAAAGTTGCCCGCAAGACAGAGGACTTTCTACTGATATATTTTTCAAGTATTTTTGTGAAAAATGTACTTTTCTAAAGTGACTTTTCCTCATGTGCGTTTAGCTATTTTTGGGCATGGTTAGTTAGGAAAAGTCAATATATTTTCCTTTTTTAGCATTTTTGAGATATTTTATTAGATATTTTGTGCCTTGGGCTTTGCAAAGCCTCAAGGACAAAATCAGATATTTTTGATAGGCCAATGAGATTGCAAGTTGCACTAGGAGGTTTTCCCTCATCTTGGCCTATATATTCCAAGAGACTTCATTGTAAATAAGGCTGAACTTGATGATATAGAGCAATATATGGTTATACAAGCTTGGAAGAAACACTTGTCTCATGCATTGGATAGTTTCTTGAATGTTTTTGGATGATGAAAGAGGATTGTTGTTGGATTCCTTGACTTGGTAAAATGGTATAGTGTCCCTCTCTGTTATGCTTCTTAGTTTTCATTCATATTCCATGTTCTTGCTTGCTATAAGACAGTAGAGAATAGATTTGAGACATGCCCTTGGAGGCACCTCAAATTTCCTATTTCTTTATAGCTTCTATGTTTTCTTCCTTCTTAGTCATATCGAAGAATCCTTGATTGCTCTTTGATAACTGAAGAAATTGTTTTCTTGTTTCGTTTATGGTTTTATGCATGCCAAGTATGATTCATGGTATGCCCTGCTTACTCATGGCTAGTCATAGCTCCACCTTTGAAACCTTTCTTTGATTGTTTGATTGTCATTTGTTGAACCAAGGAGGTCTTGTACTAATCTTGCCCTTTGCCTAAAACTATGCAATCTTGCTTCAAAGTGCCCAATAGCTTGAAATACTATGCTTAGGCATTTCCTCATAGTGATTTGAGTTGTTTTTTTGTCTTAATTGTATTTCCCCAAAGTCTGATAACAATTTCCTAAAGTTAGAGAGTCATATATCTCTATGTATTGCTTGAATGTTTATTTCTATGCATTGATCAGTTTATAGTTACATTTCTCATGATTAATGGTTAGCCCTACCATGTTTATGTCAGCTATTAAACTATTTATGTTTGAAATCCTTTGTTCTTCACAAATTTAATGTCCATCTCACTCCATTTTACCCAAAGATCCATTTTACCTCGAATCAAATCGGCCCTTCAGCAACCTTGTATCACCATCTGAAAGCTTTCTTGACCTTTTCGACCCCATAGCCCAGTTGATCTGACATCTTTTTACCTATCTTAGTCTTTGATCAGTTCATCCCTCACAAACCTAAAAACAAAACCAAAAACCTACTTCATAACTAGCCTAAAATCAGAAACACAAGAAGCAAACACACATATATCCCTTACACAAATAGAGAGAGCCCTCTTTGAGTCCAAGATAGGTCCTTGGGCTCCAAGATTGGTTTGATGTTACCACGTCCATTTGTATTGCCGATCATCCAAATCACGGGACACTAACAAAACCACCGATGCCACCATCTTGGACTCTAAACTACCCATCAAAAAAATCATCCGAAATTAAAAATTTGTCCAACCTTTTTTCTACAACTTCATCACCTTTGCGCTTATTTTTCTAAATAGGGGATAGTTTTGGGGCATAACATCCACCAATTATGGGATTCCATCAAGGAAAGAAAAAAAGGGGCCAACGGATCAACTCTAGCCGACTCCTCCCAAACCTCCTGTAGAGAAAGGGTAAAATTTAGGTCTCCTCCCAAAATCAAGGGACGGGGAAGATCAATATCAGAGGAAAGCAAGGAAGACCAGAAGGTCTTCTTATCAGAGTAAGGACCATAAATATTGACTAATGTAAAAGGTAACCTGGATTTCTGGTCAACGCACGATGAAGAAATAAAATCCTGGTGGAAATTAGAGGAAAGAACATAAATGGAGGGGCAATACGCTGTCATAAGGCCACCAGCCTGTCCCACAGCATCACTGAATGCAAAAGACCAATCCTTTAGCCAGCTAGATAGAAAGTCCACAACACGAGAACCAGACATTTTTGTTTTTTGCAAGAGAATGGCATTAGGGGAAACAGTTAGAATTAACCATTTGAGGGCTAATTTAGAGGGGGACCCCCAATACCCCGCAAATTTAATAAGAGAAAGATCATAAAAGACCCTTTTTAGGGCCTTTCCCAGCTCCAAGGGCCCTTTGAATAGTTTTTTGTCTGCCCGCACTGATGTCAATCGAGGCTTCATTCTGTGCTTTAGACATGTGTGATTTACAACCTAAAATGATTTTAGGTGTCAGGTCGGCAACCAAGCCACCCTTTACAGCAGTGTCAAAGGGAAGAGAGGAGTGGGAGCGAAGCTTTGAAACATAGGAAGGAGAAGGAAGGGGAGGGGGAGGAACATAGGAGACCATAGGAGACGTAATCCGAGGGGGAGAGGGAGGAGAAGGTATGGGATAGGGCGGACCAAGGGAAACATGCAGAGGCGAAGAGGTGTCTAAGGGGGAAGAAGGAAAGCCTTCATCATCCGCACATAAAGGAAAATTTTCGTTGGAAGGAGATGGGGGAGGACAGAAGGGCATACCTTTGTCAGTAGGAGAAACGTTTGCATTATGCTGATGGAGCGAATTATTCATCTCTTCCAAGTCTTCAGACGGAGAGACAAGAGATAATAACCTTGACTTCGTGTCTACGTCAATCTTTTTCCACACTTTTTTATATCTGGGACGCGAGAGGTCTGGTTGAGTACACTGCAAGGCAAGGTGACCAACCTGTCTACATAAGAAGCAACGGAAAGGCAACTTCCAATAATTGAGCTTCTGAGTCCAAAAGCTACCATACATTTCAAGAACAATGCCTTCATATAAACCTTCACGGACATCCAATTCAACTTTGATTTTAGCACATCTACGGTCCAACTTCGAGTCCCAGTCTTCTTCAAGAGCGATCAAAGTGCCCAACTTGTTTCCAATGGCTTCAAGCAAGGGACGTTGCCAAAATATCTGTGGGAGGCCCAGAAAAATAACCCAAACTCTCTGCAAGTGTTGGGGGGCCTTTTCAGCGTTGAAATGAACGTCCCACTGCTGAAGCACAAGCCCTGTCGGACCCCAGTTCCACACACGATCCGTCAATTTTAGTTTGTCATTTGCTGAGGATAATTTGAACAGGAGCCATCTGTGAGAAAGTAAATGGAAGGAAGGAGAGTATCCCAGCAGGGGTCTCCAGTGTTCATTGATCCAAGCAGCAATTGCCTTAGAAGATGTCATACGACTGCAAAATCGACCCATAAGCGCGTTCTCCGGGAAGTCTGGTACCTTTGAAATGGCAATGTCCTCACCAACAATAATCTTGGCGATACTAGACTTTGGCCGAACACCTTTCCTGACCTATTTGTTTTCGCGACCGCCTGTCTGAGGATCCTCCCTAGAGCGAGAGGTACGATCACTGTTAGAAGGTACAGAGTCGTCATCATGGCGAGGAGAGGAGGGATGAAAAGGGTCATCTGTCTGAGTGCCTTGAGATGAGCATTGAAATGAATGATTAGCTCTGTGCATGAAATCAAATTGACCTGGGAGAACACGACCGTCCTCCGGGCTGTAAATGAGATCTACGTCTTCTAAGCTCATGGTGACATCAAAAGGGCCAGCTGCCCGCACAAGGAGGAGGAAACGAGCGAAGGACGTCAGAGGGGATGAGGGAGAAAAGATGGCGGCGAAGTGAAATAGAGAATAAAATGGACACGGGTTTCCCCCAGGATCCTATGGCAAAGACTACCTACCCCCACAGAAGAAATCCACCGGTCACATGTGACACTACAAGGTTTGAAGGTCGTAGGGGCCGAAAAAAATCCTCAACAATACTCATGTCTTACCCACACATGAAATTACATTTTGATTTCAAGTCAACCTAACTCATAGGATTTTACCTCCCTATTTACCCATTAAATGGTCTTCATAGATAAATTTCCAACATTATGGCTCTCTTTTTCAAGGGATTCATCTTTTGCAAACTTGTTGTTATGAGCACGACATGCAACATGTCCTCCCACGGAGCTGAACTAGGAAGTATTAACTCTACCCCAAAAAATCAAAAGCAAACCTTATGATTTTCTCTTTAACTTACTTAATCCATGCATTTGTCCACATGTTTCAACAAATAAACATACATATGTACTCATCTATAGGAATGTCATAACCACATCCATTAGTTATTATTTACATAATTTTTTTTTATTAATCCCACTTCAAGGATCAGTGCTTTTTCCACCTAGGAACCGATCATTGCCTTCTAACACAAGCTTTTAAAATTCACATATGTTGCAAGGACATTTCATATCCCTATTCTTTCTAGCTTTCGTTGCTTAGGTTTTTACCATTCACCAAAATTCCCATCTTAAAGGGAATTTTTCCTAATGTTACACCATCCAACCATGGATGTAATATTCTTAAAGACCTTTAAGTATGATTATTTCCACACCACCCTCGCATAGAGGGCTTATTTCTTAAATCATCTCCAAGATGGTCACAATATTCAAGACAATGTTACTCGGCAATATCAACATTACCCAAATTTCAAGCAAGTCAAAATTTTACTTTCAACTAAACCCATAAGCATCCATTGAATGGGATATATTCATTTACACTTACATCCAACGATGCACTCCAATATTTCTATTAATCACTGCATCCAAATATGGTATCCAAAATTGCCTCCACACACCCCCTCGCATCACACACACACACACACACACACGTTCATATGTTTTCAACATGTATACAAGTCCATTATATACACTTTTCAAATTTTATTTTTTCATATGCATTTTGAAATATACATCAATCATATGATTTCACACTCCTTTAAATATCTTTATTTGAGGTATGGATCTCTTTTCAAGAGAGAACCTTTCTACATATTGACTTTATTTCAAGAAACACACCTCTATCTCGTAGTTAGATCTAAGAAGTATTGGTCCCATCAAAACATAATAGTAACTCTATGCCTTTCTCCCATGCATCTTTGTGGTGTATCTTTGGCCCTTCGAGCCTATTACTAAACTGAAACTCTGACACCACTTGGTAACACACCCAACCCCCTAGGTTAGCTTAAGGAGGTGGGAATTATAAGTTTTTTTTTCTTTTCCTCACTTCAAACCCCAATCCTAATATAAACATTTTTTTAGCTCATCAAGATTTTTTTGATGATGTTAATTTCACTTTGATGTGAACTTAGGGAACAAATATATGACCCTTATAAAAGTTTGTACCATTTCCATGTCATCGTGACCATACATCTGACATGTACTACATTATGTGGAACTTTTTGATGAGAAGAAAAGTCCAGCCAACAGTATGGGTCTCCCCGACAAAAATTCCCAGTTAGACTCTAAACCTTTTGTGATGGGGATCCCGTCTGGGGTGTGGGTCCAGCTACCGCTGAATATACGTTTTCTCGGAAGGAAAATGAGCCCTGTAGATCTGTGAATACACAATTACTCGAATGATACAAGACAAATGATTGATGAGTCTTACTGAAAATGAAACATTATAAATAAAAAAGCGAGATTCAAAGCATGCAGCCAAAAGAAATGTTGTTAACAGCATATCATGAGGGTCATGCTTATAAAGTTGTTTGACCACAAAATAAATAGTTCTTTATGGTCAAAACATCCTTCAATTCCTTAAGTGTTTCCCAAAAAGATGAAATGACGTTAATAATGAAGTCGCTAAACATCTCTCAATTAAATATTCTCATACCATCAACGCATCAAGTAAGCTTAAATGTATAAATGAAATGAGAAGAAAACGTAGATTAGTCAATTATAAAAGATAACCAATACAGAAGACAAAATATTCATAATGCTAACACACATTAGTCCTCATCTGATCCAGTAGTGGAACCAAAAAAATTGTTTGTATTCATTCACAGAAATATGCATTCAATGCTATACAATTATCTCTGCTCCTTTTGGAGTCCCGAAAAAAGATCCTTTACAATTCCCTAGAGGGAGTACTTATAGAAAAAAATTGACCCTTGGGTGTCCCTAGCCCTTCATATTCCCGACTGTTGGCATGCTCTGCAACCTAGGAGGCATTTGCGACTTGCGACCCAGCTCTGGATGCGACTTGCGACCTCTTACCTGTTGCGACCTGCGACCTGTGCCATTTCCTTGGTCAAGGAAGCAGTTGTGTGATTGAGAGGTCCGGTGCGTCTATCTGCTGCTGATCCTTGAGGTACTTTTACCACGCTTGATAATCTGTAGCGACTGGAGTGACCTGGGGAGTATCTTCCCTTAATCTATGAAAGCACTCAAGAGCATCCGGGACCAAGGTGCACCTCTTTACTGTGATTTGATTGGATAGAGAAGCCAGCTTGGTGTAGATCCAAACTAGTGTAATGATGAACTGAATAAGATTTTCCTGTGAGGCCAGAAGATCTTAGGAAGCAGCTGCTTGCCTCATGGGTTGTAGGAATGTTTGAATATCCTGGGTGACCTCTTCCCTTGTTTTTTCAGTGTCCAATGCACCTAGAGAAGGAATGTGGTGTACTTCATCCATTGAATTGATGTCGCTAATTAGGTGTTCATACGCGGACATCACTTTCTCTAGATCCTTGACCAGTTTATCTTTGGATTGTATCTTCATTCGGATCTGAACTTTGTCATTCTGGGTGCAAATCCAATCCTTCCTGGGCAGGGTGTCAGGAGCCTGCGGGTATATTTTTGACCATTCTAGCATGTTGTCCAAAGCAGTGGAGGCCTCCTTTAGCTGTGCCGATCTTCTTTTCGTTTCTGCTTGTGCTTTCAGCAGTGGTGCAACTATCTGTTTTATCATAAACATCTCGTCGTACACTTGCTTCATGGTGGCTTCCAGAGTGACCAGCTCCCTCTGAATGGTAAGTCGTAATTCGTTGGCTTGGGCGGTTGCGAAATGAAGCCTTTGGATTTCTTCCTCCAGTACCTTCTTATATTGTTCCGACTGAGCTGCCTTCTGCTCAGATATAGCCTGTTTTGTAGAGACAGAATCTCTTTTCTCATTCTGCTAACATTTTCTTCTGTGGCTGCCACAAAGGCGATCCCTGTTGATGCGATCATAATTGGATTAGTCCTAGTGTCCAAGACTATGTCCTTTTCTGTTGTAACTACAAGAGGTGCGATCGAGTTCCGCGCGAGGAATTTTATTTTCTCTTGCCTGATCTTGTGCGTGAACTGGTCGTAGGTTAGCCTTGTTAGATCTAGGACCTCATCTTCCTATTCCTCCGAGGTGCCAAGGTTTGAGAGAGGAAAATGCACACTCGTCATAGGGTTTGTCTGAGGTACATCAATGTGCGGCAGCTTTGTCTGTTCTCCCGTCTCTAGGGGAGGTGTCTTGCTTCCCCCTGCTTCTTTGGAAGAATATTCTCGTGATTTCTGGATTTCTTCCTCCTTCCTTCTCTCCTCAGCCTCTGCTTTGTCCTATTCCTCTTTTACCTTGCACTTAGCCTCCTTACGTTCCTCCTCTTCCTTCCTCTTGTGTTCCTCTTATTTTTTCCTGCGGGCCTCTTTTGTGTGCTTCTTCTTCTGTTCCTTCCTTAGTTGTTTCTTTCGTTGCTCCTCAACTTGCTTCTTTTGTTTTTCTTCTTCTTGCTTTTGTGCTAGGGTATCTTGGGTCCTTTTGAGTTCCTCTTCTTTTGCCTTCTTCTCATCTTCTTGTTGTGCCTTAGCCTCTATGTCTCTTTTTTCCTGTTGCTGTTTAGAGAGACTACTGCCCGTATCAGTCCTTGGCTTCTTGGCTCTGGAAGATGTGGCTCCTCCTAGCGTGTCGCCTCTTTCCTCCATGGTTTGATCATCCTACCCCCCTTGATCAATTGATTCTTCTAGTGCGGCCTCCCTATCCTTGTTGTACCATTTCTTGGTTTGTTCTTCAAGAGGGCATTCCGTGTGTTGGTAATTCCATTTGAATTTGGCCCATTTGCAATGTGTGGGGATGATCCTTTCATGATCATATGATCTATGTGCTAAGGGCGGAAAATGAAAGCCCTTGGTTTCTTCAGCCTCTGCTTCTACTTCTTTGAAATCCCTAACATTATAAGTGCCGATAGTAAGTGGGAGAGTAGGCCATGGTTTTTTTCTTGCCCTTGGTGAGGACCTTGGAAAACCCACTCGTCATCTAGTAGCACACTTCTTGCAAGAGTAGTTTATCAGTGTCGAACACAGGCAGCGCGTGAGGTGCCTTGAATGACCCGAAGATCCTGATGAAAGTATTATCTATGATGGGAAACCAGTTGGCCACTTGGGTTATTGTTTCCATGGCTCGCCTGGACATGCATGAGGCATCTTTGCCAAACAATTTTTTGTAGAGCACAGGAATGAAATTGTGCGAGATCGACTCTATATATTGTTTGTACTTGGAAGCCCAGAACACCTTTAACTCTTTATGGATTGGTTTACCATTCTCCACATCCCAGTTATGCAGTCATCCTTTAAATTGACATCTTGCACATACTGCGTCCAACATGTAGGAAGCCATATAAAATTCAGATGTGCACCCTTCTTCAGGTGCTTATGCTGCTGATATGTTCGACCTGAGGGCTGCTACTATTAGGTTGGCCCAGTTGAAGCGGGTTCCATATGTAGTGACAGTGTACATGAGAGAGACCCGAGTACCATTGAAAGTAGTGGCATCTGGTCGGTCGTACATCCTGCACATCATTGCTGCCACCAACTTGTAGGCTTTCCTGAGGCTCTCTGTTTTATATTTCTGGTCCTTTTTAACCCTAAACTTTTCGGGGTCCTCCCACCATCCCTTCAAGGTCTCTGGTACAAGAACTACATGAGTGGATGCCCATTCAGCGTTGAAAGTTTTCTCTTGGGTGGAGAGTGCATAGTAGACTTCCACATCCTGCCCTTTCAGGTTAGCAAATGTTTTACCCGAGTGATCTCAAATGACCCAAATTCTGGAATCGACCCTTTGCAGGATCCATTCAATAATCTCTGCACATGGAAATATGGGTGGATGGGCACCTGCATAGTGGAGCTTGGACCTCTTGACCTGAATATACACCTGTCGATCTGGGAGATCTTCTGGAAACTTAGGCTTTGTGAACTCCTGATATACCTGGTACCAACTCATCTTGTCCCCTTTCCCAAACACACCGGCGGTGTCTCCATAGATAGGGGGAGGGGAAGGGGGAATTTCTTCTTCTGAGATTTCTATTTTCGGACTCTTGTTTCTCTTTCAGACTGTCGGGGGGCCCATATCGCTTGAGGCCGAAGAGATGGACACAAACTCGAGCTCAGCTTCGATGTTCCCTAGCATATTCATGAAACGATCCCACGATAAGACAAATGACATAATTATAAATATGTTAAGACCAATGAATCTTCCAAATGACTCCTCTGGTTAGGTTGTTGCGACCTCTGCCAACTATTATCTAAATAAATGGATAGACCTGCGACTTGGCGTCCTTGCGACTAGGTCGCTAGGTCGCACCGGCGTAAAATTTCAAGGAATGGCGATTTTCCGACTTTGCGACTAGGTCGCAAGGTTGCATGATCGTGCTGGGGTCAAAATTAGGGGAACCGTGACTTGGCGAATTGGCGACTTGCGACTAGGTCGCGAGGGTGTCTGATGATTAGTTATGAGCGACTTAGCGACCTCGCGAACCGGTGACCAAGTCGCGGGGCTGCGAGGTTGCTTAGTCGTGGAGTCACGGGGTCACGCTAGGGCTCCTTTGAAGGATTCTGCAATGATGAATGGTGAGGAAGGCAAAAACATCAAGTGGAATGGACAAATCTGGTTTATAAGGATTTCCCAGGTAGCTAGGAAGGGTGCTTGAGACATATTGGGGAAAAGAGAGGCTTCAGAGAAGGAGATAGAAAGGTATAAGCCATGAGGGGAGGTGCAGACTCTAACCAGAGCTATTGAGGAGCTTAAATGAGGCCAAGGCAGGGATAAATAGGCAAGGGGCAAGGGAAAGCAAGGCAACAATTAACCAAAAAGGAAACAGCAGGAGGAAAAGGCAACTTACCCAAGAAAAACGCACTCCAGGTGGCTTGTCAGAGGCGTTTTCTTGCTCTGTCGCGCAGGTCAAATGCGACCTACGTGACCCTTTTATTTATAAAGGGGTCGCATGTGCGGTCATTTAATGCAGGTCGCAGTGTCGTAGATCAGGGTTGGTTAAGGGATGTGCGACCTTATGACCTTGCGACTTTGCGACCTGGAGGTTGCATGGTCGCGAATATTAAGTTTTAGACCAACATGCGACCTAGCGACTTCGCGACCTAGGGGTCGCTGGGTTGCACGGTCACATAGTCGCAAATTTTTTGGTTTTATGAGTTTTGCGACTTCGCGACTATGCGACTGGCTATTAAGAGACCAAGCCCTAGATTAGACTTTGAAGGGATAATGCATGGAAAGGACTCTCTTGAGGCTCTAGGCCTAGGCCGATCAGAATTTATCTTTATCGAAAAGTTAGGGGCTCAGAAATTTTAAAAGGGGCAAAATTTTGGACAGTGTTGTAGCGGCTACAACAAAACCCTACCATTAGAGAAATTTTGAGGTCTAAAATGAGCCTTTAAAAAAAGTACGACCAAAATTAACTTTATAAGAACCAACATGATTCAATATGGTGATGTCAACTATGGGGGATGATTCACCATTTTTGGAGTAAAAAAGTAAAAAGATTAATAAAAAAAATCAATTCATATTTTCAACTTATCACCGTACGGTTTTACTAAAATTTTGAGCAGAAACACTCGTTGGATGTAGAATTCAATTCCTCATCCAAGGATTACCCATGGTACATACTTTCAATGAACCCTTTTACAAGAAAAATGAAAAATACATGAAAAACGTGATTCCAAACATATTTTTTCATGTATTTTCATTTTTCGTGTAGAAGAGTTCATCAAAAGTATGCAACATGGGTACTCCTTAGATGAGGAATTAAATTATGCATCCAACGAGTGCTCTTGCTCGAAATTTGAGTAAAATAATAGGATATAAGTTGAAAATACGAGTTGAAAAAGTAGTTTCTTCTTTTTTCCCTCTAAAATTTGGTGATGTAATCTAATCTTATTTTATTATTTCTAATTTTATTTTATAATATTCCTTCGGAGGCCCATTTTAGACCTCAAAATTTCTCTAATGGGTCCACGTGTCATGCCAAGGTGGGGCCTCATCAACACGAGGGATTCCTAGTCATGTTATGTCATTTCAACATATTAGCATAAATACTTTTAAATTCTCCATGCACACACGATTATAATGACTAAAACCTGATATCAACAATACAACTACTTATATATTAAATCAAATTATCACCATTATTATCATTAATATCACTTTATTAATATTAATTAGGCCTAAAAAACCCTAATTATTATCAACATTAACATTGAATTTGCAATTAATCTTATACGCTTAACATTAATTAGATTCAATACATAAAATCACAATTTCTTGTCATTTTTCCCAAAATAATTTCAAACCTTTCCCTAAAACTCTTACTATTTATTTTTTATTATTATGTTAGAATCTTGGCCCAATTTACAAAATAAATAGTATTTTATTATCCTCCTTTTTCTAAGACTTTATTAAATTTCCAATGTTGCAGGTGCAAAGAACTCTCAGAGACTACTTTACTCCCCATGAAATCTCTCATAACACTACACTCTCGCATTATTACCCACAAAACACTTATATTGAGTCTATTTTCAAAGAAGAGAACAATCCACAAGACTTTCATTCCCACAATACTTTACTCCCACTACACATAGTTTCCCACATTCCACATGGTATTCACAAATATATATTTTAATAAATATATTAACATTTTCATTAATGAAATACCATGTTGGGGATAGCAATTATAAGCGTATATATACTTATTTTCTTGTATTTTACATTTTTCCTCAAACATCATAATAATAATACTAGCACAACTATATTAATAAATGTGGTTAATATAAGTATTAATAATAAAAATTTAATATTTATATTTATATTTATATGTATAAATATAATTATAGTAATAATATTATAATAAACAATAATATTTTAATATTTTAATTAACAATAATTTGCTAATAAAATAATATATAATGTTAATATAAAAAATAGATATATTTTATTAATTTTAAATATCTGAAAATAAAATGTATTATATAATAACACTATTACCTAATAAATTATAAAATTATATAAATAAAAATATGGTATTAATTTCCTAAATAAGTTATAATCATATTACTCTAATTAGTACATTTAAATACTAAAATAATTATCCATAATGTATTAAATGCAGCTGAACATATATATTCCATATAAATTCCCATATAAATGTTGAATGTAGATGTTGGACATGTAAGCACTACTACTCAAAATGTGAAAATTACTTTATCCTGGTCCAACATGAATATCCTTGTTGGCATTATCACATTATTTGACTTTATATCTGAACTAATTTAATTCAATGTATATAAACTATGTCTGTATTGTAACTAAAACGACCACTGAATCTGATGAGTAGGGTGGGCATCTTGGGAGACCAAAGACGGAAAGGAGTAAGTAAAGGCTCATCTCGTAAGGTGTAAAATTCACACCAATTTTTACTAAGGCGAAAACATGAAGCTTACTTTTAAACATATGGCCTCTTTCACGCAATGAATAATAGCAACACTAAAAATAAAGGAGAAAGGGACCAAGATTCTCATTATTATAACTTCCCAAAGGCATGGTATATTGTGATCTATAGATCGTTGACGATATATTAATCACCTTGAGTTTTTTCATATTGTGCAGTTTATCCAAGGTTGAAATAAAATTTCAAATTTCAAATTACTTAAATTACTTAAATTATATTTTCGCAAGTTTTAATTGGAAAAACGTTCTGAGCTCTTATTGTTCATTCCGATACATATTTTTTAGATCTCCAAACTTATATGCGTTGCATTAAGGACATAATCTTTGTAAAATATATAATCATGAAGCCCCTATTTTTAACTTGATAAAATGTAACTCAATTGAGTTAGGATACTCGGTTGATTGTTCAACATATTGCTAAATAAATATAAAAACAATAAGAGTTAATTTAACAGAGTGTGTCCACTTGCACATTTTGCGGGGTCAAAAGGAGGAAAACAAAGAAAGGTTAACAAGAAAAGATAACAGACTGGCATACCATTTTTGCATTATCTAAAAACGTGTTCATCATTGTAATAATTTCATGGTCTACCTATGCATGTCCTTTTTAACCTAGCACAATGCTCGATAGAAAAGAATTTGTAACCATTTTTTGAGAGACGTGGAGCATTGAGATCTATCTTAGGTACCATTTATTTCCTCTTCTTTGTAACCTGCACCTCTATCCCCAAGGGAAACAAAACCTACATTGCTCATCAGCCTTGGAACCATTGAATATTGTTAAAGAGTGAGAAACCATTGCATATTGTTGAACAATACTATCTCCGTAGGAACATGATATAAAACACCTTTAAGTTTTTTGAGCCTACCACCACAATGACCAAGTAGCCATTATCAAATCTCTGATTGACTTCTCCTATCAAAAAATTTTCAACATATGCATTATTAAATATTTGATTGAATTCTCTTGTCAAAATTTTCTCAACATATTCCTTACAAAAAAAAAGGAATATTAAAAATTGTTCCTGGATAAAACATATGACCTGGAATTACAATATAGAAACAAATATATTGAATCCACAACAATGTTGGAGAGCTACTAAGGTCTTCCTAAAATTTCATAATCTCACCTCCAAACAGCTAAGCGGGATGAATCGTGTTTTTCCTTCTCTTTTCTGGTTGCTTCGGATCAACTCGAAGTAGGTATGTGATGCCATTGTCCATGGACTAAGTAAACGGATGAGAAGAAGGAAATGGACCTAAACATATGTACATTTTCTAAACAAGACAACAAAAGATAACATTCAAATATACACATTTAAAATAGATTTTCAAAGCAACAAAATAAGTTGAAAAATAATTGCAGTTCTAACTATTTGATTGTTAAAAGATGAATATCAGGAGGAGGAGCAAGTTGTACCCATGCTCCAAAGTAATGAGCTTGCTCAAAGTGGTATAAAATATCTATTGAAAGTTTGCGTAAACACAAACAAGTAGTATATAATTGAGCTAGGGATTTCCAGAGTTGTTGTTATTTCCTTCCATCTTCTCTCTTTAATAGCCTATATATCATTCATTTCTAGTTCTACATAAACTCAACGAGATACCAACACATTTAAATTTTCAGAAAATACCAAACTAGTTATTCTCTTCTAGTGCCCCTTAAATTCTGAAATACATAAGCATTCTATTACCCGCATAAAGTAGCAGGCTAAAATGCTAGACACTAGTAGGAAATACATAGTGTTTGAGGAGGGTGAAGTCCATGTCAATCATAGGTTGATTGGGAAGCCCTTTTATTTGAGTTGTATAAGTAACCACATTAAGCAATAATCCAAAGGACAAGATGCAATGAAAAAGATTAAGAGCAATTTCTGACGTAACTTTTTTGCAGAGAGCATTTATGACTGCATTATACGAGATCAGATTAGGGTCCATCTCATTCGAATTGGAAACACAATGATTGAAATCCATCTAGCAAGGTTAGTTTTTACGTGGTCAATTTGCTCAGAATCTTAGTTGAATTATTCGAATAGTCTAGCCTCTAACAAGCCTACTAAAAATAGGGTCCTAATAAATTCTTGGTTAATGTTCTTCCCTGAACTTTATCATAAATAATAAGGGATGAATACATGAATACATGTCTCTCCTTCTACCATTTTCGCAAGTGGGGCAAGTGAAAATGGTCTCCATAAACCCTCTACCAATGAATAATCTCAAACTAGGTTTTAAGACCTCAATCAATAATTTAAACCTCAATTCAAGTATTTAAAACCTTGATTGAAAGTCTAAAACCATAATTGATGATTAAAGTAAAATAGTACATTGATCAAGGGCTTATAAAATCCCTTAATCGAGGTATTTTGTAAACCCTTGATCAAGGGTTTACAAGTCAAGAAACTTTTCTATTTTTGGAAGTTTTAATCGAGCTTCGATTTCCAAGTGGTAAAATACCTTCATCTCTTCCATGGAAGGTCACAAACTTAGTATCTAGTATTTACCATCAATTCCTCTATCCAATTAAATATAAGTCATTCAAAAATTCAAACCATAGCTGGTAGTCTGACACACCTGACCTCAAATTTGGGTCAAGTTAAGACATATTTGGCCTGACCCGCAAACTAATGTCAACTAGACACTCTCCACTAGGATTCCAAATTTGTCCACTTCAACTCTTTTTTCCTGTTGTTGTGAACAAAATTTTGCATGGGGAGACCAACTCCATCAAGAAGCTAGCGCACAACTACATCATATCTCTGCTATTTTTAGGGTAAATACTTTTCAACAGCAATAGAAATAACATATAGGGCACGTTTTGTGATTATTTGCTGAACTAATTTGAGGAGCTAGCACACAAATTTGCACTTCTCGGCCTGATTTTCACCAGCTAGTTATTAAGGAATAACTTTATGATTTGATTTTCAAAGTAGCAAGTTTCATCTTGTCACTACTATGGCAGCTAGAGAACACTTTCAGACCTAATTTTTCACCAGCATAGACATCTATACACGTTAAGATTATATTCAGAATTGGTTTCCTCACAACTATGCCAGAAAGGGAACATATCAAAGCTCATATTGACAACCAAGATTTCATTGCTAGGGAAGCATTTTTGTTAAGTTTATGAGATCATTTTTTGATTTGAAATGACTAATTTTCATATCTGATATTCTACGCAGGAGAAGGGCCTTCAGTTGGCCCTCAATCCTGATATATTTCAAAAAAATTAACGGGTCCTCCATCATTTTTAGATTTAACATTTTTTATATGGCTTCTATGATTTATAATTATCAGTTTTTCATTGTTTCTTCATACCATGGTCCATGGCATACTTTATGCATCATGTACTTCATAATAAAATTTCAGACATCCAAACAAATTAATTTTGCGTTATATACATTGTAAAGTTTCATATCATAGTTGAACATAAACTACATATATATTTATGGAAGTTTTGTAAATTTTATATTTTCTACTTTACTAGGCTTTTCTGGGTTGACTGTTGAGTCTTTTCCAAGTTCCCAACCCACTATGACCCTTCAGCCAAAATAGATCTGTAAACTTTGTTTTAGACCTTTGTACAAGGAAACAAGATAATATATGTGAAGATTGAAATTAAGATTTGATCTGTAATTCAGTCAGAAATTCAGATTCTTAAAAGTATGACATCATTCAAAGTTGCATGTATATGTTCATGCAGTCCTGTTAATATGATTCAGCTAGAGTGATTAAGAGGATAAGTTGTTATATCCTCCCCATCTTGGTTCAAACCGCACTTGGAAAATGTTCGCCCAACATGGACTTCATAGGTTTAGCAAGGCACCAGTAATCTCAATATCGCTTAAGTGCTTTGAAATGGTACAAGATGTTCAAAACATTTTTTCAAGTCCAGTGGGCTAGCACAAGTGGATAATTGCCTCGAGCTTCATGGAGGAGGTATTGAAATCGATCCTATGCATTGGCTTCCTATGTTGTGTGTCTCACTCAACCCTACACTAGCAGGTTCACATTGTGTACCACCCGTGGAATACAAGTGCCAGAGATTTTCCTTGGGAAAACACAAAAAAGGAAACATATGCCATGCAGTCCTAAAATTACTCAGAAAAATCAAGCATACATAAATTACAGATCAAACACAAATATTTATGCAATGCCAAGATATGGTTTTTAACTAGAAAAATCCTTGTCAATAAATGAGGAATAAATTCCAGATCGTCATTAAGTCTACAATAATTAAAATTATTTCAAGAAGTTGCCCCTTTAAGCTTATTTCAAGTTCCGCTGACTTGCAGAACCATTGTGACAACATTCACATTCAACCATAGTCGGCCTTGGAGCCTTTCAATACATTAGCTCATACTCCAATATACTTAGCCATTTTTTGCTTATTTGGACTTAACTGAAATTAGAATCTATTTTTGGATCACACCTCTCCCTTTTGGGGGATATTTGTTAGAGGACTTGGCACATTTTCCTATAGAAGCACATATAAACACATTTCCACATACTTAACCATTTTTTTCTTATTTGATGTTACAGCCCAAATTCTAATCAAATTTCAAATCTGACCTCTCCCTTTAGAGGAGTTTTGGTCACCAAAAACTTAATAAATTTTGAAGTAATTGAAGAAACTTAACCTCTTGAATCTCGTACCACTTAACCTTTGAAGATACATGACCTAAAAACCAACTTGCAACAACCCTTGCTTACTTCTAGTCTCCCATAGTTTTTGTTGCAAAAAGGTGTCTTCCTCCAACTCAACCTAAGCTTCAGCATTAATTTTTCAAATGAATGCAACACTAATAATGCCTCGTCATCCTCATTAATCATAATAGGATTGCATATCTCTAAATTGTATGCATTAATGATAGAATAAGTGCCCATGCATGGCAACAAATACAAATGAAAAGCATTTTCATTCACCTACAACATAATTTTTAAAGAAGCATACCTAATGGGCTTTAGCATATTTTTTTGACCCTATGGCCATTTCTTACTTATCTGCAACCAGAGTTCCTCCCACACTGAATTTATAAGAAATTTTGTTTCTCATGTTGATCTCTATACCTTTGTTCAACCATTTATAGTTTCTCTTCCACCAGCGTGTGAATATGTTGAATCCATGCCATAAACTCGATGGAATTTTGTTGTTCACTACAATGTGCATTAGGATTATCTTTAATAGCCTTGGAAAATGAAATATCGAATGGGGTTGAGAGAAAAAATTCCAAACAAGTCTCAAATGGTGAATTTTTGCTCAAACAATAAGCAACTTGCTTATAGAATTGTTAAATATATGTAATATTTTCATCTCAAGTCTTAGGGTTAGTTAAATTCCCTAAGAAAATGAAAAAGGGTTCTATTAACAATCTGTGTCTACCAATTCATTTGAGGGTGAAAAGTAATGCATTAATTTTGTTTTGTATCCATCACATTATACAATGCATTCCAAAAATGGCTATTGTTTGTCTAAGACTATGGATTGTAGAAGTTCAAAATGCATCCCATACATCTTGTCCAATGATGGTCTACTTGCAAGAAATAAATAAAGCCATATTATTGAATGAGTCCCCTACCACATATTCCTAGTCATGACTATGCCAAGATCCCTAGATTCATCGAAGACTCGAATGAATAGTTCATCTTAGAGGGAATACTAGTACACCACAATGTGCATAATTAACAATTCTCACACTGCAACATGTGCCAAAATTCCATCAAAGGAATATATGTGCAACTTTATGGAAAAAATGGAAATAACAACATGCCTTCATGGGAATACTTGGACTCCAAGTTCTACATAATCAAAATCATGCATTTCTCGACATATTGCAGGTAGCTTCTCAAATACAACGACAATTTTTAATGTCATAAATCTCAACTTTATTATCTTCACCTTACAAATTTTAGTATTTATAAAAATAAAGTCAAAAATGTTATATCCTATGTCATATTCTAAAGTCACTAAATTTATATATAATAATATTATATTATAAATGTTAAATATTTATATCTAGTTAGTATATATGTTATTTTATATAAGTTAGGATTTATATCAAATATCTATTTTAATTATATAGTTTAAAAATAAATTTATATCATTGAATATATATATATATATATATATATATATATATAGAGAGAGAGAGAGAGAGAGAGAGAGAGAGAGAGAGAGAGAGAGATTCATACCATGTGCTCTAGATGTTGGCGCAAGCATCACCACCCAAATTATCCAAGCTCAAGCCTTGAAGGGCTTAGAGCACCTAACAACACCTGAGTTGAAGAAAAGTGAGGAGACATCTTGCTTGGCACCAAGGAATAATGCAAGAATAATACTAAATTGTGGAGGATCTTTCATGGACCTCGGGTTTTTCATGGTTTTCCCTAGTTAGGGTTTTAGAGAGCTAGAGGCTTGTGGTGTAGAAATTTATAGAAATTCTATATCAATGGATTCAATCAGATCTTGTGATGTACTAAAACAAGATGTTGAATCATTCTACAATATTTGTGGAATACAAAACACGATCGCTCAATCACATGCAAGTAAGAGAAAGAAATTATCAATCACACAACATAAAATGTATATGGGGAAAGAAACTGCTCAAAACCCCTCTATCTGTAGATTGCATAAAGTCAATACCATGAAATAATACAATGTTATTTCCCTTCCTCGGAAACTTTTTCACTATCTCTGATTGTCTCAATACCGACCTGTGCACAAGCTTCTCTTGCACACCTTTCTCTCACAAGCTCCACGCACAAACTTGTGCTTCTGATTGCTTGGTCTCACCAACTCTTGCTCACCAAAACAATGATTAAACTTGTGCCTTCATTCCTTATTTTAAAGGAAATTTTCTCTAATTAAGGAATGATTGATTTTAGGCATTCTTCTGACTGCATGCACTATATGTACAATTTTCTAATTATACAACCGATAGTTATCTTCCCTTTAACCCCAAACTCAACTTGGTCTTCCTCAGAACTAACATGCATGCAACTATTAATAGAGAATCACAAGTTATATGATTGATCACTACCTGTGAATTAAATATAATTTAATTCACTAGACCTCTCACTAATTCATCACTCAGTTAGAACTAGTTAAACTTGTTTTAACTCAATTAATTGAGTTAACTGATTTCAACTACACCCCACTAGTGCATTAACTGCAACTAGGCCCTTAAAATATTATGATCACTCTACATGCCTCATATTAGACGCTCAACTCGAATTTCTTGAGCTAACTCAGTCATCATGACTTAGTTAACTGATACAAGTTGTTATGATATGAAATTACAATTTATTGTCCAATTTATTTAAGGAAAAAATAAATTAAACAGCCACATTCCTCACTAGTGTGTAACCTCACCAGTGTGTAACCGAAACTCCTCACTAAATTTCCTCACCATTATGTGTGTACATTTTGTCCTTTCTAGTTGCCAATTTCACTGTTTCTTGTTTCAAATTTCAACGCTCCCTCTGAACAAGAAAGGAATTCAATCAATCCTAATATGGTACCTTTGGAATGTTCTGCATGAAACACTTCCCTAGTGTTGTTTACACTTGCAACTACTGAAACTGAATAGCCTCCGAACAATTGAATTAGTATAATGCATCTGTCATCATAGTGTTCTGACTGATGCTAGCCACTGCACCTATCTACTAGACTCTCTCACGCGATTAATCGACATCTACATCCATAGAAATTTGCCGAACAATGATTAATTATCCATCGAGACTATCCCGATCACATACACCGAATTTATATGCAACATATAATCTCTTCCACTCGCATCATCACACATGAAATAAAACAAGCGATAACATCAAATCATCATACACATTAACACAAGATGGGGAAAGCCTATAGCTGAAAACCCCATATTGTGTATATTATATTACAACCATGTAACAAACTCGCACAATACTCCTCACAAGTACTCGCATGTCTCAAAGTGTGGAATATCAATCAGTTTCAGCCTTTAAAACAAAGCTTTTCATCGGTTCAAAACTCACCGCCAATTGCCTTGCCTCTATTGCGCAATCATGGCTTGTCTATATAGAGATCCAAGGTTCGAATCTCCTTGGCTTGACAGCGCAATCATCATGGGCAATTCCTCCAAGTGTGGTGCAAATCTCATGCACAACTGATGTCGCCACTGATAGCTAACTCCACCCTTTCATCTACATCTTTCACTGGTCTCCACTGAACTGTCCATGCACTGTAGTGAACTGATGTGTTCTTGAGTTGAATAATGAGTTACTAATTAATGAATTAAATAATATTTAATTCACTCCACTCATAACTAATTGATTAGCTAGTTAAACTAATCTAAACTAGTTCAACTAAAATAAACAGAACACAACTCCACTATCTGTCTCATTAACTCCTCCAAAATTCTGCCACTGAATTCCAACTGAAGTCAACCATGCATGATGCCATCAAACCCTTGGGAACCACGTGATTCCTCTGTCAGATGCATGAGCCACTTCTGTAGCTCGAACTGAAGTGCTCCAAGAGAGTAAACTGCTATTTATAGTCCAAATATTATTAAGGGTAAATAATATTTGACTTCCCTGTTTTAAGGAGAGGCAGTCTAAAAATAGACTTCGACCTCTTTGACCTCAAAAATAGAGTCTCATCTATTTTTACCAACATGACACATACTTCAAGAATCTCAAGCTGGAATCCCCGAACCATGCTCCATATGTCTAAAAATAGACATAGTCTAAAAATAGATTTTGCGCCAGAATTTTCCTGTAGGACACCCAGTGAAAGTGACTTCATTTCACCAGCTCCATCATCTTCTTTGCATTCTCAACACTCCTCTCGTGAATATGGATTATCTGCAATCCCTATCCACGCCTCGTAGATTCGAACTTGCTCTGACAGACGCATACCGTTAGGATGTCGGCATCTGATCCTCACGTGGGAACATATGAAAGCATCTGATGTCTCTGCTGAACCTGATCCTGCGATATGATGATACCAATGTTTGTGAAGCCATGTGCCTCAAGCGATCCTCACGTACCACCAGACCATATCTAGATGTGCCTCTAATATAGCGCGATATGCTTTCCTTCCCCGAAAGGCTTGGTAGGTAATACATGCTTGCGAAAGCTGGTTAAGCTGCACCAGCATATATCGGAATTCGTGTATTGACCGGATATGGCGACCCCTGTTGTCGATAGGCAGTGGCATCCACTACCTCCGCTGAAGTAGCATCCTCCTTCCTCCAACCACCAGGAAGAGGAGTGTCAACAGGCTTGCAGCCTTGCATGTTGAACCTCTCCAGAATCTCCCGGGCATACTTGCCCTGAGAAACAAACAGTCCTCCGCTGCGTTGCCAAATCTCCAATCCCAGGAAATAATGAAGGATGCCCAAGTCCTTAAATAATGAAGGATGCCCAAGTCCTTCATCTCAAACTCTCGTGCAAGATCCTCCTTGCATGAAAGTATCAACTGCTCATCGCCAGTCAAAATCAGATCATCTACATACAGTACGATGATCAACAGCTTCCCCTCCACCACAATCTGGTACAGGTTTGGATCCGCCTCACTCTTGGAGAATCCAAGCCCGGTGAAGTAGCTGTCTATCCGAGTGTAACAAGCACGAGGTGCTTGCTTCAGCCCGTACAGTGCTCTCTTGAGTCGGCACACATGCGACTCACTGCTGAAGATATCAAAACCTTCAGGCTGCTCTATGTACACCTCCTCCTCAATAACTCCATTGAGGAACGCAGTCTTCACATCCATCTGATGAATGTGCCACCCCATCTGCGCTGAGAGAGCAAGGATCGTCCGTATGGAAGAGTACCTTGCGACAGGTGCAAAAGTCTCCTCATAGTCAATCCCCTCGATCTGTGAGAAGCCACGGGCGACAAATCTCGCCTTGTACTTCTCCACACTCCCGTCAGCCGCCTGCTTCACTTTGTAGATCCATTGCGAACCCACCACTGATTTCCCCTCCGGTCTTGGGACAATCTCCCATGCACTGTTTCTGACGATCGAATCATATTCTTCGATCATGGCATCTACCCATGCAGGTTCCTCCACAGCTTCCTCAAAAGAGGATGGCTTCGTCACGACACATTGACCCACAAGAGCCATGTATCCAGTGTACCGATCCGGTGACTGCCTCTGTCTGTGCTGTGCTGTAGGTGGTCCTACAACCTTCTCTGCATCTCGAGCCAGTCGCTCAGCTTCTGTAGTGCGCATGCGCCCTCTAATGGTTTGCGCTACCTGGGTGGTTTCTTCCACCTCCTGAACCTCCTCTTGTGGCTGATCCACATCCGGAAGCTCCTCCTTAGGA
This sequence comes from Pinus albicaulis, assembly GCA_034641835.2. NCBI lineage: Eukaryota > Viridiplantae > Streptophyta > Pinopsida > Pinales > Pinaceae > Pinus > Pinus albicaulis. Next base: position 32,004 of record JAXQQM020080077.1, read on the forward strand.
ACTAACAGCTCCTCATCTGCATGCAAGTGTAGCTCCCTCTCAAGCGAACACTGCATGGCTTTCTCCTCCTGAAATTTTATATCCCGTCGCACAACAGTCTTGCGACTGTCTGGCACATACACCCGATAGTTGTGAGGTGTATCAGTGTACCCCACAAATATTCCAACTTCAGCAGTTGGATCCAGCTTCCTTCTTGCATCCTTCGTCACATGCATGTAGACAGAAGATCCGAAAATCCGCAAATGGGAAATATCAGGCCTCTTGCCAGAATAAGCCTCCTCTGGTGTACTCATGCCAAGAACCTTGTGAGGACAACGGTTCTGCACATACACCGTTGTATTGCATGCCTCAGCCCACAAGTGAAGGGGTAGGCCCTGATCATGCAACATCGCCCGTGCAGCACCCACGATCGTTCTGTTCTTCCGCTCAGCCACCCCGTTCTGCCGTGGGTTATGGGGTGCGATGAGCTCTCTCCGAATCCCTTCTGCGCTGCAGAACTCCTTGAATTCAGCCGAGATGAATTCACCACCGTTATCACTCCTTAGAGAAATCACCTTCTTCCCTGACTCCTTCTCGACCAGTGCTTTAAACTCACAGAACTTCGCGAATGTATCGCTCTTCTTCTGCATGAAGAAGATCCAGCACTTTCGAGAGAAATCATCAACAAAGATCACATAATACCTGTGCTTTGTTGTCGAAGCAACTGAGAAAGGACCACACACGTCTGTGTGAACTCTCTCAAGGATCGTCGTGGCGCGACTATCCTTCTCGTGAAAGGTGGCTTTCACATACTTCCCTAAAGTACACCCCTTGCACTGATCTAACTGCGCAAGAGTGCCCTTAGGAAGTCCAGTAGAAATCTGCTGCAGAATCTTCAAAGCTCCATGGTGAAGATGGCCCAATCTCCTGTGCCATAGTTCGCCCTCCTCATCCCGGCTCACCACATCTCCAGCCTTGCATGCCATAGCTGCGCAGTCATCTACCTGCAACTGATAAAGGTTCTGAGTTCGAACCCCTATCTTCCGGGTCTCTCCAGTAGTCTTACTGCGCAGGAAGGCTTTTCCTTCGCTGAAGACCACATCATACCCTTTATCCTCCAACATCGCCACAGAAATCAGGTTCTTCTTCAATCCAGGTACATGCATGACATCCTTCAAGACAAAGGGTTTACCAGACTCCCTCTGAAAGGATATGGTACCGATACCAGTCGCACCGTATCTACCATCATCGCCCATCTCGATGTGCACACCCAAATCTTTGTCCTCCAGATCTGAGAACAACTCCCGATCTCCCGTCATATGAAATGACGCACCGCTGTCCAAGAACCACACCGATCCCATCACACTTGAAACCAAGCATGCAATCAGTGAAAAGTCAAGCTCGAACTGTGAAGCCAAAGCTTCTCCATCTGCAGATCTTTCCGCTTGCTTGTTCTTCTTCTTCTTTGGACAATTGGTAGCATAATGTCTGTGATCATGGTAGTGAAAACACTTCACTTTCGCCATATCCTGCTTCTTGCCCTTTGCACCAGAATGAGAGGTTTTCTTACCCTTCCCCTTCTTTGCTTTGGCCACCAAAGCGCATTTTTCTTCATCAGCTCCCTTTGATGAAGATCCATCTCGAGTAGTCCTCCTTATCTCCTCCTGCATGAGATCCGCCCAAAGGCGCTCCCATCCCGGCAGCTTCTCCCGACCGTTGACACTATCTTGATATGAGTGCCAAGCCTTCGGAAGACCAAGGAGAGCCAGGTCGACCATGTCCTCGTCTTCGACAGTCACCCCCACACTTCCCAGCTCATCTCTGCACTGAGTGAACTTCGTGAGGTATTTGGTGATACTGTCGCCTTTCTCCATCTTGATGTTCTTGAGCTTATCTTTGAGCGCCAGCTTCCTTTGGTCACTCTTACTCTGGAATAGATCCGTCAAAGCTTTCCACATTAAATATGGAGAAACCTTTCCATGCAGGCTGGATACAATATGATCCTTGACGCCCTCCAATAGGATCCTTCGACATTTTGCCATCTTATTTTGCCATGCTTCGACTTCATCAGGATCAGTGGGCTTTTGGACATCCGTATCCATGAACTCCTTCAGTCCATTATCTTCTAATACTGCCTCCATGCGATCCTTCCATGCAACATAATTCGAACTGCCTTCAAGAGCATATTCGAGTCGCAAACCGTTGAAAGACATTTTCAATACTGGCACCAAGAAAACAAAACTGCTGCAAAATTCGAATTCCACCTCAAAGCTCAACCGCTCTAGATATGTGAGAACAAATTATTTCTAGCACAGAGATCGACTGCAAGGGGCGTTTACTAGATATATCACCTTTCAAAGAAAGGATGGATCCAGAGGCTACCTGGCCCGCATGCAGACTCTGTCTACTGAAATAAGTTTGTAATCACTGTGATGATCAATCTCTGCTTCAATAGCTCCGATACCATGTAGAAATTTGCTGAATAATGATTAATTATCCACCGAGACTATCCCGATCACATACAATTCGAATTTATATGCAACACATAATCTCTTCCACTCAGATCATCAAACATGCGGAAATAAAATCAAGCGATAACACATCAAATCATCATACACATTAACACAGTATGTATGGGGAAAGCTTATAGCTGAAAACCCCGCAGCTATTGTGTATATTATAATGGAGAAATCATGTAACAAACTCGGTACAATACTCCTCACAAGTACTCAGTACTTTCTCATGAAGTTACTCACAATCTAGCTCAGTTTTGAACAGGTTACTGGTTCAAAACTCACCGCCAATTGCCTTACCTCTATTGTGCAATCCAGGCCTGTCTATATAGAGATCCAAGGTTTGAATCTCCTTGGCTTGACAGCGCAATCATCATGGACAAATCCTCCAAGTGTGGTGCAAATCTCATGCACAACTGATGTCGCCACTGATAGCTAACTCCACCCTTTCATCTACCTCTTTCACTGGTCTCCACTGAACTGATCATGCACTGTAGTGAACTGATGTGTTCTTGAGTTGAATAATGAGTTACAAAATAATGAATTAAATATTATTTAATTCACTCCACTCATAACTAATTGATTAGCTAGTTAAACTAATCTCAACTAGTTCAACTAAATTAAACCGAACACAACTCCACTAGCTATCTCATTAACTCCACCAAACTTCTGTCACTGAAGTCCTAACTGAAGTCAACCATGCATGATGCCATCAAACCCATAGGAAAAGCGTATTTCCTTCTGGCAGTTGCATGTGCCACATCCGTAGCTCAAACTGAAGTGCTCCAAGAGAGTAAACTGTTGTTTATAGTCCAAATATTATTAAGGGTAAATAATATTTGACTTCCATATTTTTAGGAGAGGCAGTCTAAAAATAGCCTTCGACCTCTTCGACCTAAAAAATAGAGTCTCATCTATTTTTACCAACATGACCAATGCTCAAAGAATCTCAAACTGGAATCCCCGAACCATGCTCCATATGTCTAAAAATAGACATAGTCTAAAAATAGACTTTGCGCCAGAATTTGCCTGCGGGCCCACTTAGTGAAGGCGACTTCATTTCACTAAGCTCCATCATCTTGCTGCATTCTCAACTTTAGTAGATAGTAGTAGCACCCCTTCATAGGACTAAGAGGATGACATGAGTGGAATTCATCTCCTGTGTATATAGTACTATCACCTCAGTTTGTCACAGACGAGTTGATAAAGTAAAGTAGAGTAGCCTCTGGGAGTTGAAACACTCTTGGTGTAATACCAGGGCTCACCACTTTTTGGCACCATTACCGGGGAGGTGTCTAAGTAGATGCTTTGATTCTATTTTAGCATTATTTTTTTCTTTTATTTTACTTTAAGTTCCAAAATATTGAAAAATATAAAAACAGTTTGAGTTTCATGCCTCGTAGGAGTAGGGCTAACCAAGGAATTTTTTACCAAAAACCCCACATCCCCACACATTCACCCATCACTCTTCTCCAGTGACTGTGAGGTTTAACACACCATAGGTGAGTCTCTTGAAAACTTGGAAGAACCTACTGGAGGAGGAGAAGAACTTACTTCGCCTGAGGAACCCGCTTCACCAATTCAAGCCATGGTTGAGGTTGGGACCCAAGGAGTCTTTCCCATTAGAGAAAGACATGGGAAAACTTAGATGAAGAACATCAATCCCTCAACCCTTCCACATTTCCATGGACTTACCTCCGAGGATCCTGACACATTCATGTTCGAATTTTTTGTTGTCTATACGTGTTACAGGAAAAACTACCCTATTGTCTAGGTTGAGGGACCTAACAGAGTGGAAGGCATATCATCATAAGAAGCACTCAAATTATAAGTCCTAATGCTTGAACTAGAAAAATGAGGATACAAGGCCTTACTCATGTGTCCTACGTCTGAGTTCAATCCCACAGGGTGCCAACCCTCTACTACTCCCCATGCTTTAAGACCTACAAATCAATCAAGACAACACACACAAACTAGTTGCACAACATATATATCCTGGATGTCAACATGTTAGATCATATAATCTCATAAAAATAACATGAAATAAACCATTACAAGATCATTCAACATGTATAGGAGACATATAACACAAAGACATCAGGAACAGGATAGAGCTTCTTTTTTTGATAATATGTAAAGATAAAGTGGAGAAATCACCTGAGATTTGCCACAACTCCAAGTGAAATTGTCCTTTGGATCCGTCCAACCCTAGCCTCACAAAGATTCTTCCATAAAGGGTGCACAAAGGATGTCACATAAAGAGGGGGTTAAAATCACAAGAAAACAAGGGTTTCTCGAACCTGGGAAATGCGGGAGGCACAGGGAAATTTCAGACTTGATCAGGGCTATAACAAGCTATAATATCAATAACATTCTCTCTCCTCTCTTAAGCCTTTACCTTGAGGTGTATTTATACTTCCTCAAATCAATTTTTCAGTTGGGAAATAGTTTGGCAACAGGTTGGTGTAAGTAGGCTATAGGTAAAACCCATAAACCCCACCCAATTAATAGGGAGTTTTTTTTTAATATTTTAAATAGTATACGTGGTTTAGATATGAGTGGACCCACGTCTGCATGTGGAAAAGTCTGGGTAGAGTCGTGTATGGAATTCAAAAAACTATTTTTAAAGAAGTTTGACCAAGTCTGAATGGAAGGGTTGCTCAAGGCCAATGCACAAGTCGTCAAGTATATAGAGGTTATAAATGATGCTATAATAGTAGGACCTATAATTATGCCTAAGATGACCAAAAGTTGAAATTGTTCCCATCCACCCTCAAGGATGCAACCTTGTACTGGGTCATGGGTTTTCCTGGGAACAACATCACTACTTGGGCATAGATGCAAGATTCACTTAACTAAAAATACATGGACTACTGTAGATCCAAATAAGCTAAGGAGGAAATATTTAGGATGACTCTAGGAGTTGATGAATCCCTAGAGGATTATGAAGAAAGATTCTACTTGAAATACAAAAAATCCAACTGCACCCTTGATCCCAGATCACTTAAGTTGGTGCTTCTCCGAGGGATCAGGGAGGAGGTGTTATAAATACTCAATATGCTATCAGGAGGATATATCTACCAGCTGCCTTATGAGGACATCAAAAATTTCTTTAGGAATCACACTAGGGTAGCTAGGAAGAGAGGAAGAGCTAGCCAAAGAATGACCAACACCCCTTCCTCTTCCACCTCCATCAAGGATGAGATTGGAAATATGTTGGAGTACTTAAAAAGTGAGATGTTTCAGACCTTTTCTCTACAAATGGATACAATGAAGATCAAGAGGAAGCAAGAGGAAGCAGAAATAGCCTTGGTTATCTTCTACCCTAGATGTACTAGAAAACTCCCTTGGAACCAATATCCACTAAATGTCATAGAGGTTTGATTATTCTGTGAAGAGAATCACGCCACATATAAGTATCCCTCCTTACCTGGGCTCAAAATTGTATATCAAGGTGGGGAAGTGGGACTAGAGAAAATCTATTTCATAAATCTGTAATATTCCTAATTAGCTTTCAGCTAGTTGGAATATTAATTTTTTCTTTTGTCATTTAGATAGATGAATAAGTGGGTAGGGAAACCCATAAATCTCTTTAGTAGGAATAAAACCACTTCTAATGTGAATGTGGAACATATTATCAGTTGAATAAAGCACTCTTAAGTGTGAATAGAGGTTGAAGCATGTGGATGGGGTCAAGTTTGACAAAAGCAATAGTGCTGGTATGGAGGTAGTGGAGAGTTATTGAGGGATAACGCAGTGTTAGAGGGGGGGATTCTCCATGAGAGTAGCATATTTAATCAGTGGGACCAAGGGTGAGGAAGCTCAAAAATCATATAAGGAATGGGATGGCAGCCATATAATGCATTCTAATTATTTTTTATATTTGGTATTTTATGACTTTCTGCACGCTTTAGCTGTTTGGCGGAGTCTATTGTGTTGTTTAGCACAAGGGTGTTTCCGAGCGGAAATCCCACAAGGGTGTTGATTTCCCACTCATGAGATGTTCTTTGAGCTACATTCCACTATTTGGCATCAAGCCAAGCTTCCCCCTTCATCAGGAGCACAATCTCATTTAGGAATTGCGTTATTTTAGAGGGTAGTTGCAGTGGAGGGTCAAGTACCCAGGTTGGTGAGCCTATTTTCCAGTGAGGGGAGCAACCCTTCATCCGAGAGACCTATTGGGAGGTTCCTTGAGATTCATTTCCACCACCCAAAATCAGGCCAAGCTTCTGCCATCTTCAGCAACACAATCTCCTTTAGAAATTGCGTTATTTTGCAGGGCAGTTGCAGTGGAGAGCTTAGTGTAGGTTTAACCCTGAATAGAAATTATCTACACACGAATCTTATAACAGAAAATAAACAATAACGAGAGCATAAAACATAAAACAGATAAACACAGAGATTTTCCCCTGGATCCCAAATCGGGACGACCAGCTTGATTTTTCATTATATTCCTTTTAGTGTTACAACACATATATATACATGGCGGAGCATACATAAACCCCAATCCATTAACCCTGGATTAGAACATAACCGTAGTTCCCTTGACCGGATCTACAAAAATACCAGGGGCCGAAAACCATCAAACCCCAAAACCATGTGCAAAACCATGCACAAAACCATGGGCGGATCCGCCTATGAGTGGGTCCGCACAAAAAACAAATTTTGGCCGGGGCGCTGCCCCGGACCCCAACGGTGGGGATTGCTTCGCCCCTCGTGACCCCCCAGCTACGCCCGACGCAACATACAACGCGTGGGGCTAATCGTGGAAAGAATATAACACATACCCAACATTCTCCCACTTGTTGTTTTCTTTCCACATGGGGCCACGGGAGAGCTTAGTCATTGGGCCAATTCTTCAACACCCATTGTTTCTCTACACCAAGAGAACTTCTGAGTGCTCACAGACTTCGTCAATGCATATGCAACATTCTTCAAAGTGTCCACCTTTACCAGCAACACCCTTTTAGCCTCAACCATATCTCTAACAAAGTGATATTGAACATCAATGTACTTTGTCTTTGAATGATAAGCAGGGTTCTTAGCCAAGAAAATTGCACTTTGGCTATCACAGTCTATCCTTATAGCTTGCTGTACCAACCCCATACTTGAACACAATCTCTGCAACCAAAATGCTTCCTTGCTTGCATGAGTGGCTGCTATGTATTCTGCCTCTGTAGTTGAAAGCGCCACTACAGACTGTCTTTTACTCATCCAACTGACTGCACCTCCAAATAGGCTAAACACATACCCACTTGTAGATCTTCTTTGGTCCAGATCTCCAGCCCAGTCTGCATCGACAAAACCACGAATGTCCAACATTCTTTCCAATCCTGGTCTTCCCTGGTAGCACAAGCCATAATCACTAGTGCCACGTAAATATCTGAAAACCCGCTTCACTGCTGTCCAATGCTCCTTCACTGGGTTTGACATAAACCTGCTCAATACTCCCACTGCATGTGCAATGTCTGGTCTAGTACAGACCATTGCATACATCAGGCTACCCACTGCACTTGCATATGGAACACGGGACATATCCTCCTCTTCTTCTTGTGTCTTGGGACACTTTTCAGCAGACAGCTTTACACCTACAGGAATAGGAACATTCACCGGTTTACTATCCTGCATATTGAACCTCTGCAATATAGTCTCGACATACTTCCTCTGGTTTAACCAGAGCTTCCTCTTTGCCAGATCTCTCTTAATTTCCATGCCCAAAATATAGTTTGCAGCACCAAGATCCTTCATGTCGAATTTGGAGAACAGTTGGGTCTTCAAATCTTGGATAATTTCTTTGTCATTTTCAATCAACAACATATCATCCACATACAAGACCAAATAAATAACATGGTCACCAATTAATTTAAAATAAACACAGTGATCCTCCTTGCTTCTGGTGAAGCCAAGTCCCCGTATATAGGTATCAAATTTCTGATACCACATCCTTGGTGACAGTTTTAACCCATACAGAGACTTCTTCAACCTGCATACTAGTTCTTTCTTACCCTTCACCATAAAGCCTTCAGGTTGCTTCATGTAGATCTCTTCTTCTAGATCCCCGTGAAGAAATGTTGTCTTCACATCCATCTGTTCTATCTCAAAATCAAATGCAGCAGCAACAGATAAAAGTAATCTAATAGAAGAAACTTTGGCAACAGGAGAAAAAATATCACCAAAATCAATTCCCGGCACCTGGGAATAACCTTTCGCTACCAACCGAGCTTTGTATTTCTCCACCTTGCCTTCTACATTCATCTTCTTCTTAAACACCCATTTTCTCCCAATGGGCTTCCTTCCAGCCGGCAACTCCACGAGATCCCATGCATCATTTTTGTGCAAGGATGCCATTTCATCAACCATGGCCTCCTTCCAGAGTTTTCCATCCTCTGAATCTACTGCCTCCCTGACAGTTCTGGGTTCATCATCAGTTATAGTTAAGGCAAAACTTGAACAGAAAGCAGATGGACTATACCTTTCTAGTTGCCTTCTTTCCCGAACTGATCTTCTCAAAGTTGGAGTTTGTGGCTCTTCATCTTCTGAGTCTTCTTCTGTTGTAGAGTCTGATTCATCCTCCTTTAGCTCAAACTCTATCTTCTCGGGTTCCTTTGGTAGGACTTCATGTTTAACAACATCTTTCACTTCTCTAAACACCACATCTCGGCTGTACACAACCTTCCTTGTTTCTGGGTTCCAAAGCTTGTAACCCTTTAAACCATCCTTATACCCAATAAAGATGCACCTTTCAAATTTATTATCCAACTTAGTCCTTTTCTCCTTTGGAACATGTACATATGCATCACATCCAAATACCCTTAGATGTGAAAGAGAGGGTTTCTTACCAGTCCATACCTCATGTGGAGTCTTGTCCTCCAACACTAATGAAGGTGATCTATTAACTAAGTAACATGCGGTCTCCATTGCCTTTGCCCAGAATTCTTGTCCTAACCCGGTACCACTGAGCATGCTTCTTGCCTTTTCCATCAGTGTTCTGTTCATTCTTTCCGCAACTCATTTTCTTGAGGTGTGTATGGAGTAGTCTTCTGCCGTGCTATACCACACTTCTTCAAAACTCTTCCATTCCTTCTTGAGAACTCCCCCACCATTATCTGTCCTCAATGCCTTTATCTTCTTCTGCCATTAGGTTTTCCACAGGCCTTAAATTCTTTAAATTTGTCAAGACTTGATTTCTTCCTCAAGAAATATATCCATGTATTCCTTGAAGTGTATGAATGAAACATAAAATCTGGAGAACTTTCCAGTGATGGGCCTGACCACCAGGGCCCAAACATCTTGTGCACAAGTTCTAATATCTTGTTTGCCCTCTTAGCACCGAGAAGGAAAAACTCACCCAGGTCTGCTTCCCATATACACAATGTTCTGATCGAAATCAATGAAGAACAATTAGACATACCTTCTACCATACAATCTCTATACGATGCTCAAAGAGTCAAAGAAGGCCCTTCTCTCCAGTATTTCCAAGCCTTTGATGCCATAGCATGGTCTTTTCTCCAGAGACCACTAGGCTTTCCGCTCCACTTTTGGGAACCACAGAATTGTTGCACCCATCAATAACAGTGCTGCCCTGAATCTTGTACAGATTTCCAATGCAAACTCCCCACATTAATACCAGTGCTCCCCGAACCATCTTACAGGTATCTTTCTCGAACACTGTTGTTACACCTGCATCATCCATCTTGCTTATAGAAATCAAATTTCTAGCCAATGCAGGAATGTACAGAACACCGGGAAGTGTTCTAATCCTTCCACCTTGTAGCTTCAGCTTGATTTTTCCACGTCTAATGATTCTGGCTTCCTATCATCCCCTAAGAAGACATAACCACCATCATATTTCTCATACTCACAGAACCAATCCCTATGGGGAGTGAAGTGAAAGGATGCACCTGAGTCCATCAACCATGACTCATGATCTACATATGTATTTGAAGAAGAAGCCAAATACACATCCCCACCTTCATCTGAGGTGGCTTTTTCCTCTGCAGAAGGAGCATCATCAGATCCCTTTCCTTTCTTAGGAGCTTTAGATTTGCAGTGCCTTTTTTAGTGCCCTTCCTTTCCGCATTTCCAACATACCTTTACAAACTTTCTAGGAGATTTAGATCTCCCTCTAGATTTGGATCTCCCACTTGAAACCTTATTCTTGTTTCTATTCGGGACCTTCCTAAATACAGATAAGGCATCTCCATTCTGACCCTCCATATTTCTCCGTCTCATTTCCTCCGACTGCAAGGCTGAGACAATGTCATCAAAATTCAAGGTAGTTGTATTGCTACCTGTTGCAATAACCAGACTGTCCCACGAATCTGGTAGAGAACACAACAAACTGATGCACTTATCTTCATCTGAGATTTTAATATCAACAGATGACAACTGACTTACCACAGTATTGAAGGCGTTCAGATGCTCTGTCACCGACTCTCCATCCTTCATCCTCGGGTTATACAACTTTTTTCCACAGGAACAACTTATTCATCAAAGACTTAGATTGGTACAAAGTCCCTAGCTTGTCCCACAAGGTCTTTGTCGTAGCTTCCCCAGATACATTCCGCAATCTTGAATCGACACTAACAGTGTGTGCTCTGTATCCAATCAGTTTCTTCTAGTCTTCATCGACATTTTGGTTGGTTTAGTACACGGATCTCTGGCGATCCACTGATCTTTATCCACCAGCAGATCCTCCATCTTGAGCTTCCACAGCTCAAAACTCTGACCATTAAATTTCTCGATCTCTATCTTTCCGCCGGTCGCCATCTTCTTTCACCGCAAGAATCGATCCTGCAGATCTCCCACTGAACAGGGTCTACCATAGGCCCGAGCAAAAAACCCTCAACAACAAAGGCGTCCCCTTGAAGCCAAAACAGCTCTGATACCAAATGTAGGTTTTAACCCTGAACAGAAATTATCTACACACGAATCTTATAATAGAAAATAAACAATAGCGAGAGCATAAAACATAAAGCAGATAAACACAGAGATTTTCCCCTGGATCCCAAATTGGGACGACCAGCTTGATTTTTCATTATGATCCTTTTAGTGTTACAACACATATATATACATGCCGAAGCATACATAAACCCCAATCCATTAACCACGGATTAGAACATAACCGTAGTTCCCTGTAGGATCTACAAAAATACCGGTGAAAACCATCGAAACCCTGAAACCATGTGCAAAACCATACCTGAAAACCATGGGCGGATACACCTCACTTTTATGAGTGAGTCCACACAAAAAACAAATTTTGGCGAGGCGTTGCCTCGGACCCCAGCAGTGAGGAGCTGCCGCCCTCGTGACCCCAGCTACGCGACGACATACGGCGCGTGGGGCCCCAATCGATGAAGGAATACCTGCCACATATGACATGAGTGCCCAAGTTTGTGAGTTAGTTCTCCAATGTGGGGAGCATCCCTTCCTCTGGAGGAACTATTAGAGGAGGATCAGCCATTTTTATATTGGATCAGCCACCTCCTACGATTTACCCAATTGTAGTGCATTATTCAGCCCTAGGGCTGCAACTTTCATATGGTGTATTTCCGGAAACCCCTTCTGGCCCTGTCTTGGAAAAGTTCTAGAAATCCTAGATCTCTGATCCCGACATTTTCTAAGAATTATATCAGTAGTTCCTTTTTTTTTAGTCTTACCCTATAGTTATTCTCCATAGGGTTCACAATCATGGCATTCTGACATTTTATGTATTAGCAAGTATTTCATATGTTGATGTATTAGATCATGGGAGGCTTGTTTTCCTAGCTTGAGTGACATTTTCCTCAAGACATTGTACTTATTTTCTACTATTATACATAATGGAATGGCTCTATGATTTTCTCATGTTTTGATGTGTTGATATTCACTGCAATTTCCAGTTTTATGTTCAATATTCTTGTTTTTCCTGTTTTGGAATATTACAGTGGTATCAGAGCATAATCTTGGCTTAGCCTGTGCATTACAAAAACTATGTCATCAGAAGATGGAGATCCTCTCACAGAGAGGGAGAAGAGGTATCTTAATAGAAACTAGAGGGATGATTATACAGACAACAAAGAAGACAAAGGAAAAACTCCCATATCAGGAGAGATGGATGGAAAGGATTTTCCCAAGATTATTCTCCAAACCATGTAGGATATTTCAAGAGAAATTAAGGAGATGAGGATGGAGAAACATAAAGAATACACTAGAGGGTTTCTACATGGAGATAGCTCCAGCATTTCACATCACTGGTATGAACAACCAGTAAGGCAGCAAGTTTCCCAGCGCTCCACTATGCCTACATTCCTAGCAGTGGGAAATGGAGGTGGGACCCCAAGAACAAGAGACTCTTGAAGACTATTTTATGGAGTATGAGTCTCAATCTAAGAGATTCAAAGATAATTTGAACTTTCAGGAGTTTTTCAGATCAAAGAAAATAGGAGACCCTTAAATAAAAAGTGGAGGGTACATGTAGAACAATGATGTACAATGTACTATGGGTATATTTTTTCTACTGACTTTTGATGGATCATCCAAGTGCACAACCAAGTCTTCGGTGGAGAAACTAGACATCTATTTTCTGCTGAACCAAGTACCGGATATTGAAGCCATTAATATAGCAGTGCTTCACCTTGAAGGTGGGGCACATGATTGGTGGTTTCATGGTCTTTCTACATTGGGGCATGCCAATGTGACTGCATATTCAAAGTTCACCCAGTGGTTAGTAGAGAGGTTTGATCATAGAGACCCATAGGCACCTTTTATTGAGCTAGCCAAGCTCAAGCAATCAAGTAATACAGAGTCCTATATCTCTGAATTTCTAAAACTTTTTGTCATGGTACCAGATTTATCTACAACTAGGAGGGTTTATATGTTCATTGATGGGCTAGCAGAGCCTCTGCATGGGTTGGTTAAATCCACTAAACCAACTACTCTCCAAGATGCTATTGAGAGGGCTAGAGATTTATAGGATGCTTTGCCAAGAGCAAGAGCTCCATTTCAGAAAAGGCCCAACTTTCAGTCAAAGGGGAAAGATGTGAAGGTTATTCCACCAAAGGAGAACCATAAAAAAGGGCCTATTAGTGATGATGTCCAAATAGACTCTAGGAGGAGGATTATTTTCTTCACATGTCAAGAACCATGGGCACCAGGGCATTGATGTGCTGCAGAGAAGGCACACTATATAGAGGTATTCTCTGATAGTGAGGAGGAGGAAGAAGAGGAGCCATAAGGAGAAAACAACGATGTGATAACAGGGGAGGATTCACCACCACCAGGGGGTGGGAATGGGGCATTTGATCCAATTGGAGGGGCCAATCCATCTTTGCGGGGAGTACCCAAGTATCTGACCTTGAGAGTTTGAGGTACCATTCAGGAGCAGCGGGTATCAATGTTGATTGATAGTGGGGCTACCCACAATTTTATTGATGCTCAGTTGGTGAAGAGGAGAGAAATAACCACCGATGATTTTTAGGTATTCTTAGTGTTGGTTTCGGGAGCCCGAACCATGCAGTGTATGAAGTATGTTCTGACATTGTTGGTAACCTTGGGGACATACACTTTGATTGATCAATTCTTTGTGGCCGACATTCCTGACACCAATGTGATATTGGGTGTGCAGTGGTTGATTACATTGGGGAAGGTCACCACAGATTTGGAGACTTTGAAGATTGAATGGGTAGATAAGAAGAGTGGTAAGCATCATATGATCATGGGCATGCACACTTATCCACCTCAGGTAGCCTCTACACATAAGGTGGAGCTTGATTGCGCAGTGGGAGCAAGGACACATCAGTCCAATCAGATATGCAGTTGACTCAAAACCATGATGTTATATTATTTGGAGGCATTCCACCAGGGAGGCCCTCGGATCGAGAGTTGGCTAAAGAGTTCTCACAACAAGCTGCACCATTCATAAATCTGGCTAAGAAGGGAGCCTTGGGTGAGTGTAGCACAACACAGAGGGTCTTTGGTAGGCTCAAGGATGAGATGGATATTTGCTCAGTATCAGTATCACCAGCTCTCACCAAGCTTCTTGCGGTGGGAGGAGATGTTTCAGGAGTGGATGATGGCACAATCATGGTGCAAAGGGGCTACTCCATAGCCTTTAAGAGTCAGAAGATACTTCCACATAGGAGTGAGTCTTCCATATATTGCAAGGGGTTGTTGGAATTCATGCATGCATTGTCAAAACTCAAGAAGTTTTGGATGGGAAATAGCTTCCAAGTGAATATTGACTACCACAAACTTCAATATTTTCCTAAGAAAAGAAGTTGCAAGGGAGGCAGAAAAAATGGGAGAGCAGTACTCCAGAATGTGGCTTTGGCATTGAGCTCGTCAAAGAGGGGAGCCATGAGATGACATGTGCCTTATTACAAGAACTAGAAGTGATGTCATTGAGGGGTATAGATCCACACTGGGAGTATTCCAAGAATCACTTCACATGTGGGGTGCTTGATGGAGAAGTGAGAGATGAGAGGTACAAAGTGATGGATGGAATCATCTATTACCAGGATCAGATATTCTTGACTAGAGATTCTAAGCTCAAGAAGAAGATTCTACATGCAACACATGATTCACTCCTTTCTGGTCACCAAGATTTCATTGGAACATATCAGGCCATTGGGGAGAGATTCTCATGGGAGGGTCTCAGGGAGGATGTGCTCCAACATATCAGGAGATGTATGGTTTGCTTGAGGAATGAGGAGGAAAACAACCACCCTGCAAGGTTGTTACAACCAATTCATTTTCCGGTAGAGAGATGGGAGAGCTCATCTATGGACCTCAACACTAGCTTCCCAACAGTACATGGTAAGGGTTGTGTCTTTATAACTATTGATCAAATAACAAAGTATTTCCATTACTTTGCTATTCATGTACAGTGCATTGATCCACAAGAGGGCAAGCCTCTCTTTGGACTTCATGGTCTTCTTGGAGCCACAATCAGTGATGGGTATGGCCACTTCCTAGAAGGATTTGGGCAGATGTTGTCTTGTTTGGGGTGTACTCAGTTGACACCAAACATCAGTTACTACCCCTAGGCAAATGAGCAGATAGGGGCAGCAAGAAAGTGGCTGGGAAGCTACTTACCACAATGTGTTCCGGGGCAGCAAGGAGCAAAACTGTGTTGGTTCCACTTGAGGGACTGTTATCTGCATCGGATATTTCATATGGCAGTCAGTGTATCTTTATTTTTTATTCCATATGTTGATGATGTTTTAGTCACCATCGTTAGAATGGTTGGGGTAAGCAAGGTTCTTAGAACCAAATATTGGATCCTAGAGAGTCAGGATGTATTTCAGTGTCTCGAGGACAACATTACTATAGCCTGAGATCAGCAGGAGTTCTACATAGATCATGGATGGGAAGAGAGACAACGTAGGGTGGATACTTTGGTCTATCACCACTTTCAACCATATATACCATTCATATTGTAGAAGGAGGGGATTGAGGAGTTTTCCTATGGGCTACACAAAGTGATCCATCTTGTTGGAGGAGTAGCACATGGGTTGGAGCTTCTCATTTGGAGTAAGAACTCCAACATTTTTTATGCTCCATGCCTCAATGAGGCCATTAGACAACAAATAGTTTCCACCATGGATCTCCCACTTCTTTATGATGTGAGCCATTTGGTTTTATCACCAAAGGCTAACTTGGACACTTGGGAGGGGAAAGTAAGGGGCAGATTGATTGGAGAACATCTGATCCAGTGGAGGAGCTTATCAGATGAGGATACCATAGGGGAAGGAGAAGAGATTTTGCAATAGTCATCCTTGCAGTTTCTTGAGGACAATCAGCATTTGGGAGGGGTTGACTGTAATATTCCTAATTAGCTTTCAACTAGTTGGAATATTAATTTTTTCTTTTGTCATTTAGATAGATGAATAAGTGGGTAGGGAGACCCATAAATCTCTTTAGTAGGAATAAAACCACTTCTAATGTGAATGTGGAACATCTTATTAGTTTAATAAAGCACTCTTAAGTGTGAATAGAGGTTGAAGCATGTGGATGGGGTCAAGTTTGACCAAATCAATAACGGTGGTATGGAGGTAGTGGAGAGTTATTGAGGGACAACACAGTGTTAGAGGGAGGGAGTATCCATGAGAGTAGCATCTTTAATGAGTGGGACCAAGGGTGAGGAGGCTCACAAACCATATAAGGAAGGGGATGCCAGCCATAGAGGGCATTATGATTATTCTTTATGTTTGGTATTTTATGGCTTTCTACACGCTTCAACTGTTTAGCGGAGTCTGTTGTGTTGTTTAGAAAAAGGGTGTTTCCGAGCGGAAATCCCACCCTCATCCTCGAGGGACTTTGAGTGCCCACTCAGGAGAGGTTATTTGAGCTACATTCCACTATCTAGAATAAGGCCAAGCTTCCCCCTTCATTAGTAGTGCAATCTCCTTCAGAAATTGTGTTATTTTGTAGGGTAGTTGCAGTGGAGGGTCAAGTACCCAAGTTAGTGAGCCTATTTTCCAGTGAGGGGAGGAACCCTTCATCTGGGAGATTTATTGGGAGGTTCCTTGAGCTTCATTTCCACCACCTAGAATTAGGCCAAGCTTCACCCATCTTCAGTAATGCAGTATCCTTCAAAAACTGCATTATTTTGCAGGGCAGTTGCAGTAGAGGGCTTAGTGCCCAAGTTTGTGAGTTTGTTCTCCAGTGAGGGGAGCAACCCTTCCTCCAAAGGAACTATTGGAGGAGTATCAGCCATTTTTATATTGGATCATACACCTCCTATCAGGTACCCAGTTGCAGTGCGTTATTCAGCCCTAGGGCTACAACTTTAATATGGTGTATTTTTTGAAATCTCTTCTGGGTTGTCTTGGAAAAATGCTAGAAAGCTTAGATCTCTAATCCCAACATTTTCTAATCATTATATCAAAAATTCCTTTTGTTTTCAGTATTACCCTGCAGTTATTCTCCATAGGGCCATGCAGTCATGTCATTCTAGCATTTTATGTAATAGCAATATTTCATGTTTTGATGTGTTGGATCATGGGAGGCTTGTCGACCTAGCTTGAGTGACCTTTTCCTCAAGACATTGTACTTATTTTATGCTATTATAGGTAATGGAATGGATCTATGATTTTCTCATGTTTTGATGTGTTGATATTCACTGCAATTTCCATTTTTATGTTCAATATTCCTGTTTTTCCTATCTTGGAATATTATAAAATCAGAGAAGGCCTCAAGGGCCTCGGTCATATCAGCAGGGTATGCAAGGTGCACCTTCCTCCTATTATCATGCCAACCATAATGAACCTATGCAATCTTGGTACACTTCCACTACTCCATCATGGCCTACACCTCCTACTTGTCTTTACAACCCTCCATATCACACCCATCCTATAAACCAACCATTCCAACATTATGTTCCTCAACCACCACAGTGGAGCAACCAATTACAAGGGTGGAGACCTCAACATAATCAACCACCTGCCTTACGGCCTCCACCCCAAGCTCAACCTCATATCACTCATTCTTCTCCACCCAAGCTACCTTAGATTCCTGCATATCCCAATCCGAACCCAAACAACAAGCAAGAAAAGCAGGTTTATAGTGGAGAGACATCCTATCCAGCTTATGCTGTGGAGATACACAAGATAGATCTTAGGTCGAGAAGAGTAATATTAGAAAATCATCCCCCGTCTCCACCTACAGAGGTTGAGGAGGAAAAGTAAGAGAGTAACACTCAGATACAACAACCTCCTTTTCATGAGCGCTTAATCCACTCTAGTCAGCATGCCCTAGAGGAGACTAAACTTCTAGGAGAAATGAAAAATTTGTTTGTAAAAATATCCCTTCTCCATGCCATTAAGGATGTTCCTATTTAAAATAGGCTCATCAAGGAAAAGTGCTTTAATAAACCCATGACAAAGAATAAATATACCCCCACCATCAATGTAGTAGGACAACTATCTGACTGATGTTGGGAAGGGTGATCTTCCCGATGTACCTGGACTCTAGTAGTCTAGTTGTGGATGTACACATTGATGGTGTCATAGTCCCCAATACTTTGATTATTCTTGGGGCTGCCATCAATTTAATGACCAATGAAACTATGTTTAAACTCAACCTCCAAGGGACTTTGAGGAAAACCACAACTATTTTGAAACTTGCAGACTGGTCCACAACAACTTTGAAAGGAATTATTGAGGATCTTATTGTTTCAATCGACTCTTGGGAGTACCCTACAGATTTCTTGGTCCTCTAGCAAAAAACCAAGTTCAATGGATATCATCTCATTTTAGGAAGACCTTGGTTAGCCACCGCCGATTCTTATATCAACTGCCAGGTCGAAAACATGACTATCAAGAATGGGCCCTTATCTAAAAAACTGGTATTATATCCTCCTGCCCAACCTTCCATTGACCATGACCTACATTTGTTGTTGGAGGATGAAGAATAAGATGATGAAATATACAACACTACACCCTACCCCATTTGTACGATAGATTTTCTACTTAGAGGGGGGAAACCTGATGAGGATGAGCTCATCAACCACATCATTTAGAGCCAGCCCCCCAATGAAAGTCCACTCGAGGACCTATTCAAAGAGTATAAAATCCACCCTTGGATGGAGTTGCACACATTTGATTCAACCTCTGAAACCACTAAGGCTGTGGAATTTGGCCAACCAAAATCTCTGAAAATTAACTCATCCCTCTCACCCAAAGAAGAAGAGCAGCTATGCCATCTTTTGAAAGCAAAATTTGATGCATTTTCTTGGGACGACAAAGCAATGAAAGGGGTGCATCCCTCAGTGTGCACACATCATATCTACATTAAAGAAGGATTCAAGCCTGTGCGCCAACCCCAAAGGAGGATGAACCCAACTCTAAAGGACATAGTTAAGGAAGAACTGCAAAAATTATTGGATGCATGTTTCATCTATCCCATATATGAGAGCGAGTGGGTGTCTCCTATTGCCTAGTTCTGAACAAGAATGGAAAATGGTGAATATATGTTGACTACCAGGAACTAAATAAGGCCACTAATAAGGACCATTTCCCCTTGCCCTTTATAGATCAAGTCTTGGATGGCCTTGCAGGGAAGACATTATTTTATTTCCTAGATGGTTTTAGTGGGTATAAGTAGATCAAAATGAGCCTTGAAGACCAGGATAAGACTACTTTCACGTATCCTTGGGGCACCTTCGCTTATAGAGTCCTTCCCTTTGGGTTGTGCAACGCCCCAGCTACTTTCCAAAGAGAAGTCTTGAGCATCTTCTTTGAGCTAGTCCATGACTCTGTTTAAATCTACATGGATGATTTCACACTATTTTGGGGATGAATTACAAGAATCTCTCTCCAATTTGCAAAAAGTACTGAGAAGGTGCATCGAGATGCATCGCTCCCCGAGTCCGGAAAATTGTGAATTCTTAAAAAGAGCAGGAGTAGTCCCAAGCCACTCAATATCAGATGAAACAATACAGTTAGACCCAAACAAAATCACTATCATAAAAAGGGTGCATGTTCCTCAAAATTAGAGAGATGTTAGAATTTTCCTATGTTTGGCTGGCTACTATAGAAGGTTCATTAAAGGCTTCAGCAAAATAGCTTCACCATTATTCGGATTATTGGCCAAATATTCTAAGTCTTTCAGGTCCATTCCCAGATCATATTTTGTTTTAGTGCATTACAAGATCATATTTAATCCATTGGTATAATTTATACATTATTGTCCAAGGATTTTTGGAGATATAGAGAAATAGATGATTTCAATGTTTGAACCTATGGTGAGAATAATTGTGCAATTATGCCCCGCTATTATTTCTTCAGAAGCTTTGTCATGCCATTAGAGTTGATTATCTTTCCTGGTTTCCTTACGAGACCCCTTTGTTCAACTTCCTTACCTTCCCAAAAAAATTAAAGAAAAGTTTTTGAAAATTAAAAGTTATCGTCCCCGAATATTGTAACCATTGGACTCCTAGTACAACATCAACAATACCCATTGGAATGGAAAATTTTGTACTATTAAATAAATATTCCCCCATGGTTAGCTTGATATTGTGACACTTTCCAGAGAAATTTATAGTTCTTCCATTTTGTCCAATCACTTGACACTCTGGTGCTGGATATAGGAAGCAATTCGATTCCTTAGCTATCTTACAATTAATAAATTATGGGTACTACTTGAATCAATCAACATTATTACCTTTTTATTCTTGATATATCCTTCTATCTTGAGAGTTAGGAGTGGTAATTCCTCCCAATGCATTACAAGATATGACCATATTCATTTCTTCTTTCTCTAAGGTTGGTTCCTAGTGGATATCCTCCTCTTTTGATGTTTATTTTTCCTTTTCTTCCTCATCTCCATAATCTATGTAGAATAATTTCTTCTCAGTATACTTATGACCTTTAGTGTATTTTCTATCACAACTGTAACATGCCCCTTTTTCTCTTCTTCTTTTTTTTCCAATTTTTGTGGTGTCAAACTTGTTGGTTATGGAAGGCTAGGAGCAACAACACTTCCATCTTTATAGTTGTGAGAGGTAGAGTTCCTTATTGCCATAAATTTGCTTTCAACTTTTCTTGCCACCCTGAATGCCTTCTCCAATGAATCAGGTTCCCAAAGGCGAACCTCATGTTGGATGTTATGCTTCAAATTCCCTATGAAGACATCAATACTATGTTCATATTGAATATCAATTACCCTGATATTCAATTTTTGGAAGTCTTCAATGTTCTCCGCCATTGAAACCTTTTGTTTGAGATTCATCAATTAGCTAAAGAAGGTGTTACTCTTTGTATCCTCATAATGTGCTTTTATTTCCTCTGTAAAAATTGACTAAGTGACAAGTGTTTTAGGAGAACAAATCCATCGACACCATACAAACTAATTGGGTTCTAAATATAAAGATGCAATGTGTACCTTTTGTGTGTGTTGCACATCATGGAGATCAAAATATTGCTCCATTTGTAGTATCAATGTTACCAGATCCTTTCCATCAAACTTCCTCATATAGATATTTGGAATGTGGTGGGTATTAAAGCTAATATTGGAGTCTCTACAGTCATAATTCATATTCTTTTTGTTCTCCTCATCAGTTACATGGAATACATTTTTGCCATTAGAAAGCATTTATTGTAGTAACTTTGTCAAACCTTCCTTTAAACCTTCCATTTTTTATTTTAAACCATTCATGTCACTTTTTATACCATCCATGTCCCCTTTTAATCCATCCATATTCCCTTTTAGTTCACCTTTGGTTACTCTTTGTGAGAGAAAAATTTGTTGCACTCAGTCCTGCAATTTTGATATATCATGTTGCAATTCTTCCTCTTAATGAGTCATAGTAGAGCTTTCTAAGGGCTAAATGGGTGTGGAATTCTTTTGTTTGGGAGACATTTTAGAAACAAATACTGATATATATGCTTCAATATGCCCTTTGAATAATTTCAAACTTATTTTTCAAACCAAAGTTATGCAAAATTTTAAAAAATACACACCTTTTTCTTGTTTTTTAGGAGTTCAATATTGAATATGTTGTATCTTTGTAATTTCAGATCTTCAAGATCTGAAATTTCGTCATATGGTAGCTCTATGAGTCTTGTTTCCAACCCCACAATTAAAACTGATATTGGATTCTTCAAGGAAGAGTTATGCTCAATCACCCACGATGACTTGATTATAAACTGGTTCAGTAGAGCAAACTTGTATAGAGTGCCATGTGTCATTGTTTTGACCTTTGACCCTAAAATACATGAATAACTACATTCTGTGCAATTTCAGTCACTTTTTATGAAAGTCAAATCCAATGCTTGGAGAGAAATTTATGGCGATTTTCCATACATCACCTATTTGAGATGGAATAATGGAGCCTACAAAAACCCTAACTTCTTCATATCATATCTCCAAAAATACAACGAACCAAGATCTGAAGTTCATACATGAAGTTCACCAATATGGTTGCAATTGGTTGCATCTGAAGCTTAGTATAAAAAAATTTATAACGAAAATTCCAATATGACCTGTTTGAAGAAGCGAAACCCTAGAATCCAAAGCTCTGATACCAAATGTTATGCAACCAGTTCACAAAATAGAAGAAAAGATATATAAACGACTTGAAAACTAGCCTCTTCAAGGGGAAAACCTTTACATTACATAAATGAATAATTATTGGATGATACAAATGATAATACCTCCTTGGTATATATAATAGTATAAGGGATCACAATATAGTCAAAACCTACATAACAATAATAATGTAAGAGAACAACAATAAAAATAGTGGGATTATACGGGGCTCAAAATTAATAACATGGGGGATACATGGGCGCAAAAATAACAATAGGGGGCTACACTAACAATAAAAATAAGGGGAATACACTAGTATTATAGGGACCTAGAAAATTTCTTCATCGGGGAGATAGTGAGGTTACATGGTATTCCTAGGAATATTGTGCTAGACAAAGATGTCAAGTTCACTTCTAGGTTTTGGAAGGAGTTATTTGTAGGTTTGGGTACAGAGTTGGCCTTTAATACAAATTATCATCCATAGACAAATGGACAAATGGAGAGGGTCAATAGGATTCTTGAAGACATGTTGAGAATGTATGTTATGCATCAACAATAAAAGTGGGAAGACTATCTTCCACTGGTGGAGTTTGCATATAACAATGAGCATCAAAAATATTTGAAATGAGTCTGTTTGAAGCACTTTATGGGTGAAGTTGTAATACTCCTATGAGGTGGAGTGATCTAGTGAACAGGGTATTGATTGGACCAGGCATGTTGACAGAGATGAAACAAGAAATGCAGGTTATCAAGAATAATTTAAATGTCGCATAGGACAGTCAAAATGTTGAGAAGTGTATCAAGAAAGTCTCAATTTGACTTTTCCTTGGTCAAATTGAGAAAAAATGAATTTCCATATCAACAGAAAACTTGGAGGTTGTTAACTAAGGTGACATGGCTCTTGTCAGTCAGACAACTTAGTAAATTCGAGTTAGAGGGCTTGGAGTTCAGTTTTTTTTTTTTCCAAGGAAAAAGCCGTAATTTTATTAATGAAAACAAAATTACATGTTGCATGTGCTGGTGATTGTTAAAAGACAGGTTATCAAGTTATAAAATAAACTGTTGAGGAGTTAAATCCCCTCTGCAGACAGAGGCGATCCCTACTAGCCCAGAATGGGTTTAGCAACAATCATAAAATTCTACAGTGCAAGTTCCTAATTGCAAATAAACAGACCAAAGATGGAGGCCTACCTGGAGTCCAACGCTATGATTCGTAGAAGAGACAATGTTCCCGTTCCTCAGCCTCGGCAGATCACGATCCCCACGATATCCGTGAATGGACACCTGCACATGCAAGAAACAATACGAATACAAGCATAAAATCTAGAATACGCAACTATATATCAGTCAGAAAGGATATAACTCGTCATTATCATAAGTAAAAAATAGAGTGGAACCATAACCAGTCGTCATTCATTAATAAAAAATCGAAAGAGAGTACAACCAATGTTCTGATGCTGAGGTCTCCTTCGGAGGGGTCTCCAGTCGTACACGTCTCGCAAAGCCTGCCAAGGATGGGACAAGCCTCTCGTAGAGTCTCTCGACGATAGTCTCCTTGCTCGAGTTTGGCCTTAAGGGAATAATGAGGGCTCTTGCAGCATGAAGGCTCTTGAGAACTTGGAGATTCAAAGCTTAGGCACTTCAAGACTAGCTTGCAATGGCAATGGGCAAGATTTTATAGATGGAGGAAGGGGGAGTTGGGATCCCTACAATCATGGGATTGGCCCTATCTCCAAGGAAGATTCCATGAGAGGTGACAAACCACTTCCCTTCCATGGAACTCCCGGAGCCAAACCTCCCAACTCAAGATAGGTAATGGTTTCTGAGTCTGTTGAAACGAAACTTCCGCCATCTTATTTTAAAAAACACTCCTTAAATTGGCTGGCGCGACTGCGACTCTGGGACAGAGCGCCAGTTGGCGCAGCCTCTTTGTAGGACTTTCCCCATTGGCACGAGTGATGAACTGGATACCCGCGCCAATGCAAAAAGGGACGTTTTATGGTTTTTTGCAAGGAGATGTCTTCAGGGCAATTGAAGCTCATATTTAGAGGAATGCAATGATAGTGGTTTCAAGGCATGACATTGCTCACAGGTCACATAATGGGCCCTCCAATGTGCGGGACGGGGAATGGTAGGGACGGTGACAAATTACTGTGTAACAGATGCCCCCTAAAGCATGAGGCTCGAGAGAGAGAGAGGGGTGAAATGCTTTACGAGAACGTGTCCAACTGAAAACTCCACCGTCGAAAAACCTGCGTGAAGGAATACAAATGATATCTCAAATACATGATGTATATGTGGTATGGACGCAGCCATCCAAAACAGAGTATACAATAATCCAGATCCAAGGTATGGACACAGCCATCCAGTGAGGATCGATAAATAGACTCATGTATGGTCACAGCCATCCAATCAGTGAGTCATGTAAATAATAATCCACAAAATCGCAGCCTGGATTACAACAGACACAATCCAGGGTCTTGCGCTCCATCTCGACCCGAACAAAGTACAAGTTCAAGCATGAGAATATGTGAGCTGAAGTCGAACATGCAGGAACATCGTCTGATTACCAGCCAATGATGAAAGCTGTTAACAGACGCGAGAGGAACCACCAATAATGACGATGGCCCTCAAGGTACTACAGGTACAATCTACGGTATGTGAATCAATGAGCTGGCATCGAACACCCGCAGAATCACTCGATCAAAGGCCAATGATGAAAACCTCACGTCGAATGTGACGAACCTGCCATTGAGGCATGCAGGCTCCAAGGTACCATAAAGGAATCTCTAGACCAGCTTCCCGGATAATGAGCTGAAGTCGACAGGAAGTGACCTTGATCGAAGGTGGGCCATAATGTTTCCCACATCATCGACACGAGACAAAGGAACATGATGTTTTGGTTGTGAATCAGGATCATATGAGAATCAGAGGAAGGTTGATATTTGCAGAGGTCAACTTCTCTTGAACATATAACAGCACAAATAGTGGTTTTGGCAGTATTTGACGTCAACGGAACAGAGGTCATGGTGATGAGGCATTGAGCAGAGGAGAGGTCAAAAAGGATTATCCAAACCCACGGAGGCAAGTGAAAGAACGAGATGAGATATCCCCAACCCGACACAAATGCAGACAAGTGCCATGTTCAAGAGTGACATACTGCCGACATGACAATGATGATGGTTCCATTTTTTCCCCGCCATTTCGGCGAGTACCTCTTTATTTTTACACAAGCTTGAAGAGGGTACCATATGCTTGTCATATAAATCCATCCTTCAGACGAATCCATCCTAGTACATTTAACGAGCCCTAGGAAGGAAAAACTCGAATAACGTCGTCACGACTGAATCCAATGTCATCAGTGTTTAACGAGTCTGACAAAGGAAGAACTCGGCGTCTTTTCATGTTTAGAGAGTTTGAAAAGACAGCGGAAAAGTAAACTCCAGCGGTCCCTTTTCGTAGATAGTTCCTCGGATCCGAAAAGGTAGAAAACAATATCCAAGAAAACCTCCTAGTCGCGATAGGCTAGGGTATTCCTTTTTCGTAAATAATCTATCCCAGCCCGAAAAAGGGGTAAACATATACTGGGTAGATGTCGTTTCGTGTCCACTTTAACGAGATCGAAACGACAAGGGCCTCGACAATTTTTCATGTTTAGAGAGTCAGAAAAGAGCTGAAAGATGACTCCGCCTGGAGGAACGAGTGGTATAAAGGGAAGCAACTGGTTCCGGTAATGGTGGAACTGCTCAGAACAAATAAAGGTCAAGAGGCTGGCTAACAAGACCACTCATCGCAGTGGTTCCTCAGGAACGGGTAACAACCAAGCGAAGGCATATGATCGGCCAAGCAGATGGGGGACGATGGAATGAGAAAAACAAGGCTCATCTGGCAAAAACAGGCTGATAAAATGGCAATCACAAGAGGTAAAAAGGGAAAGGTTTCATTTTTACACAAACTTGAAATCAGAAAACTCTGCTTGAAGTTGGTTTCATTTTTACACAAGCTTGAAATCAGAAAACTCTGCTTGAAGTTGGTTTCATTTTTACACAAGCTTGAAATGAAAAAAAACTATGCTTGAAAAAGTAAGCATGCCCCCAGCATGGTGACTCAATTCGAGGTGCATGCCCCCCAAGCTTCAGTCCATATGAAAAGCAGATGGAGTGAAGGTTCAAGTTACGAGATCTAAGAAAGACTCGACTGGGAGTTTACGAGATCTAAACAAAGAATCTAATTGAACAACAACGTGTTTCATTGTTTTAACGAGGTTGACACATTAAAAGAACTATCCTTAGACACCCTTGTTTCATTTTTTAAGGAGCTTGACACAAGACAAGGAACTATGCTCCAACAACCTTGTTTCATTTTTTAAGGAGCTTGACACAGGAAAAGAACCATGCTCCGAAGACCTTGTTTCATTTTTTAACGAGCTTGACACAAGACAAGGAACTGTGCTCCAACGACCTCATCATAATGAACAAGAAGTCATCGCTTCCAAGAGTTCCACTCCCGATGGAAGGAAAACATCCTGGAAGTCAGGACCTAATGCCCCCAGCACCTAATGCACAACGACACAATCATTGGGTACAGGCACGGGGCAGGTAGCCACATAGTTGACTTGCGGTGGGGCAGATAAAACGGGTGGATAAAAACTAGGAAGGGATGATGGCGGACCAGTTGCCACATCAGGACCAAAGAACGAAAGCTGATCAATGGTCACGATCTGTCCTTCATGTGGAAAACAGACCACACGAAAGAGGGAGGAGACAAGCGCTCCCATGGCATAGGTGTAATCGCACCCCAAAAGCAGATTGAAATCCAAGGGGCTTGGAACAACCATCACGTCCATATGGACGGTTTTACCTCCCAAAGAAATAGGTAACCTTGGAAGGATCCCTAACGGTTGACTAGTTCTTTTGTTAAATGCCAACAGATTTTGCGTAACAGGCGCAAGCGGCGGCTAGCCAAAATCTTGCCAGGTAGTTGAGGATAGAACACTAACAGAGGCGCCTTCGTCTATAATGGTGTTGGGAACAACCAGACCATAGGCCTGTACTGTTATCTCGAAAGGCACATAAGATGGAAGGCGATATCCTGCAAATCGATTCCAATCAAAGGAAGCGACCAAACTACTCGGAGGGGCTACCATCGAATCGAGATGGTCTTCCCCTGGTGTTACAGGAGAAGAAGGAGCATCCTCCACGACCTCCATCTTGAAGGTGGGAGAAGAATCCTCCGGTACCTCTATCACGGGAGGCGGAGGAGCAGCTTCTTGAGGTACGGGGACAGGAGAATCTCTCTCCAAATCCGAGGAATCTGAAGAAACAAGAAGAACCTGAGGAGTGTGAGATCCACTCTCAACGGAAAATACCTGGTGCACCGCAGACGGGGCCAGCTCAACCGATCCCACGACCAATGGTTGATCGGGAATGGATTCTTGAATATGAATTTCAGAGGGAGTGGGATCGACCAAGGATGACTCTTGACCAATCATGGAATCAACTGGTGGAGGACTCAAAGAAAGCTGTTTATAACCAACCGGGAGGCATGGTGTAGAAACAACTGAGTTGTCCAAAACTCGTTTGGCTTCATCCATATCTGGACAAAGGTGAATGGCATGGTGCCC
The DNA here is from genome assembly GCA_034641835.2 of Pinus albicaulis. Taxonomy (NCBI): domain Eukaryota; kingdom Viridiplantae; phylum Streptophyta; class Pinopsida; order Pinales; family Pinaceae; genus Pinus; species Pinus albicaulis. Next base: position 60,129 of record JAXQQM020080077.1, read on the forward strand.
TTCACACAAATTACATGGATTGGTGAGCTTACCCTGCTTCTTAAGAGTTTTACCAGCACTAGCTGAAGACGTGCCCCCAACCTGACTCCCGGAAGAAAAAGGCAATGGCGGACGACCGTTGGACCATGCTTCGAGCACCTTGGGAATGCCAGGGCAATCTCGAAGAAGATGATCTCCTGTGCACAACATGCAAGGGAACTTGACTTTCCGCGGAGGGTTGGGAGGTTTATCAAGAGGAGAATTCTTAGGCGCAATATCCGCAGAGCTAACCTCTCCTTTATCGGACTTCTTCTTCTTTGTCTTCTTCTTCTTCTTCTTAGCCACCTGGTTACTCGAATCCAGACTTTCACCAGGCGAAGTAGAAGAGGAGGACGCAGAAATAGGCGAAGAAGGGGAGAGGTCCAACTTGGAATCAACATGATGTTGTTCAGGTGGGGGAACTGATTGACCAGTAACTGAGACATTCGGGACAACAGAGGTTGAAAACAACCAAACAGGCAACCCAACAGTTAACCCAGGAAGGGACAATGCTTCCATGTAAGGAGCACCAACATTCCCAAAAGGAAGAAAATGACTAGGATTCCCATCGGAGGGAATTCCTTGGTTGGTGAGCTCCGGAAAAGTTGCCATCAGAAATGATCTTCAGAACAACACCCTAAGGAAACTAACTTTAACCAGGAATATTTCGTGGGCAGTTAATTTTTAAAACATTGAAACAAAACTCTACCGTTTCATATTTTAATAGTCAAGAAACAGGCAAAAGGTGACTCTATCACCTTCAGATTGGAAACAAGCGTGAAAGGACAAGCGCTTGATGATCCTTTCAAATTTAAAGAGTCAGAAAAGATTGAAATGACTACTCTGGAATGCTAGGCAAAGGGTGTACCAAATAACCGTGAACTGCAATATACACCTTGGTTTCAAATGAAAGAGAAATCAACCAAGGACTTTCCGTACGTGTAGGCAATCTCCCCGAATGCTGTGTCTGGTGTATCACGGGTATAGGGCGGCAGACTCGGCTTCCTATGGGTAAAGGATTGAAACCTAGTGGGGTCTCCCTTTATATACGCGATGGTACGGGGAGCACAAGTCCGTACTAGTGCTGTCTAAAGCCAAGAGGCGAACGACAGCTACTAGGTTTAACGACGCCGGAAAACGTCTCTAACCTAGACCTCTAAATGTTCGTTAATGTTTTAATGCTTCCTTAGGTAAATTGAGTAAATTTTATTGTTGATCTTCAATTATGTTTTGGTTTCAAGGCCTTAACGAATGTGCTGCCTCAAAAATCTCCTAAATGCAAAACTACATGCCACAATACATCATTTCGTTCGATGAAAGCTCACTACGGAAGAGTTGAAAGCTTTTACACAAACAAAATGACCAGAAGACAATCAATGATATCTCTAATACAACTAATGAAACTAAAAACTTTTCTTTCAGATTCACTAATTACTAGTAAAATGAAAAGATTTCAATTTGCACTAATCAACCAAAAGCAAAAGAGATTTTTTTTATTTTCAATGTTTGATAGCTAAATGCACTAAACAAACCGAAAACAAAACAAAAGCAATTTGAGAAACGATATTAAGAGAGAAAAACAAACAAATTTCACTCGATAGCACAAAAAATCAGATCTCAAATCGACCAGAGTCTCTCAAAACCAAGAAAAAGTCTCAAAGGCTCCAATGGACTGTGTAATCTAGGCCCAAAGCAAGACCAAATGAAATTTGAATGAAGAGAAGAACAATCACCCAAAAATCGCAACGAAACGGTGAACAACTACTAAGAGAATGTGGAGGAGCAATCAAAGAATTGACTGGACTAAGAGAACACCAAAACTCCTAAGGAGGGCTCGACACACTAAGCCACTAGATGCCCTAGGGCTTAAAACGTGAAATTGATGGAGAAAAGCAAACAACCAAAGGACGAAGGCAAACTCCCAGTCAAACAGGACTCCAACACACTTAGGCAGCTGAAAAACCAAAAAGAAACACACTGACCAGACCCAGAGAGCTCAGAACTGAGTAAACCCTAATGCCTCACAGGAGTGGCACGACTGTGAGGTTGTAACTGGCGCCAGCAAGCAATTGGCGCGGGCAATACAAAAGCAACATGCGCCAATTGGCGCGACTGTCGAGCTAAAAAGCGCGCCAGCCGAGTTCCTCAGCCAAAAATAATAAAAAAAATACTCCAGAAGTAGATCAATGATACCTAAGCAAACCAAGAAGCAAAAAACAGCAAAAGAACCCAACCCAGAAGGCTAACCAAGCAAGGAAAACCATGAAACAATCAAAACGAGACAATGAGAACGAGACAATCAAAACTAGACGATCCCTGGCGGAGTCGCCAAATTGTTGAGGGGATTTACCTCCTCAACACACACCCAACATGGAGAAGTGGTCCCTATAAGGCAATGACAGGGCAAAGGTGTGAATGTTTAAGGGGAAGGCCAAGAAATTCAAGTGTAGGTTAGGCAGAAAGCTCTGCAATCAAAATAGAAAAGTGTCGCGATAAAGGTATTATGATCGAAATTTGTGTTAATTTTCACATCCCACAAACTATTACATATACTATATATTACATATAATATGTGTAGTATCATTTAACGCTCTTAACTCCTTACCGCAATCGCACTTCGCTTCCTGCAAGCCATAACATTCGCCGTTTGTTTCTTATCAACAAATATCCTCACTTGCGATATGCGACGTGTCGACGGTCCCACTTCTATTCCGCGTCATCCATCCTCGCTCACCACACATCACTCCCCATAATATATACCTCTTACCTTCCACTGCTCACAACTAACCTTGTGATCTGTGATCTGCGATATGCGGGCGCCCCCCACCTCTGTCCTACCATGTCACATCCTCTGCCCATTGTGTTTCGCACATTTCACATTATAACCATTAGTCTTCGCTGCTTATTTGCAAATCTTTCGATTATTGATTTGCAGGCGGTCCCACCTCCATCATGCCACATCACTCATCCCCTTCTCACTGCACATCGCTTGCTGCAGATCTTAACTCTTACCTTCTCCATAGGTCTCCATAGCCTTTGTTCCACTATTTTTAACTTGTTAATGAGCCCTGCTGACTCCACTATCGCTTCCACCATCCTCTCCTCATATCTGCTCCATATCATGCATCCAACAGCCCACAGTGATTTTTTACCCCCCAATTCAATACCAAAAACCATCCATACCCCCCTCCGAGATCCGGTCTCTGGTTTTTGCAAGTTAAAGAAAATCATGAGTTTTTGGTCGAACTACATAGCTATGTTTATTCAATTGGTCCAAGAAATCCCTGCTAAAGAGTGAGGCACACGCAACACAACTGGTCGTTCCATAATGGCAAGTGGAAACCATGAGAATTAGAGAGTGGAGGCTTTCCAAAGTAGATGAAATCAAGTGGTGGAAACCAGACAAGCTACCTGTTCAAATAAACTCCTCACTGTTCCTATGGAAGATCCTAGGATTTGGCCTATGTGGCCCATAATTTTGTTTCTTTTTACTTTTAGAGAGTGATATTTGGCTGGTGAAATCCTGATTTCACCTGATTCTATTCTGATTTTTTGTTACACGAGTGATTTCTTGATGCACGTGCTCTGCTTTTTTTTTAGGATATGTTAGTTTTCACATGCGTATTCTGATCATGAAAGAATATTCGATCGTAAACCCTGAAGGAGAACTCACAATGTAGTGAGTTTTAAGATGAAAGAAAGGTTTTCAATTTTGGGGAAGCTGACTGTAGTTCTGTATAATTGTGCTCCATGTGCTCCGAGATACATATTTGGGAGAGTTGTTTTGAACACAATATTTGGAAACAAAAACATTGCTCCACTTCCAACGAGCCTAGAGAGTACCTCGACGGAGTATCTTGCTTCACCTCTCTATGGAGGAATCCTTTCCCTTCTTTCGCCCTTTATTTCATTTTTCATTTTTTCATTTGTTCAAATAACTATGCATAGTCGCTTATTTATTCCATGGGGTGGAAGAGGGATCCCAACTTATTGAGAGTAGAAGTGGTTTTTCCTTTAGAGAAGTATGTTTATGTACACCTATGTCATACTTGTTAAGGTTCTCTTCCCCTCCTTACTTTACCATACTAGAGTGAAAAGTATTAACCGACTATATAAGAACTAGTTAGAGTACTTGGTAGAACCAGTTAAAACCCAAACATCATGATTTCCCCATGACTCTCTATGATAAATAATGTATTTTATGAGAATGATCAACCAAAATAACGCATGATTCACACAAAGAGAAGGAATAAACAAAAAACCAGGTGTTAGTAGAAGAACCCATTTCCTCTTGGATTTCATGATGCTTTCCTTAGAGGCCAAACATGACATCATGCGGAAGATACTTAGGACTGAAAAACAAAGAAATAAAGGAAATAAAAAAAATGGAAACAAACAAACGAAATAAAATCAAAGAAAACAATACTCCTACTCCTAACCTAAGCAGAAAGTAGGCCAGGTGACGTGAAGTGATATTTCGAATGTATCCACCGGCACATTAGTAAGCCTACGTGGGAGAGGAATACATGTCAAGAGATATATACATACATAATAATAAAAACAAATATAAGACATTAAAAACCAAAATTTTTGACGTTTGAATGTGCACGCAGAAAAAAAAAATGTTGAAAAGCACACAAATAACATTTTGTGGACGTATGATCAGGCTGTGAAACATCGCGAGTCGAATACTTGAAAAAAAAACTTTAAAACGATAAAAATGAGAAAGCCTAAATAAATAAATAAATTTTCTTTTCGTGACAATGTTTGCCAAGTAGGAATTCGCCAATGATTGAGTGTTAGGATTGTGAAAAACAGATGGAGGATGCGAAAATTGTAAAACAAATGAATTTTCAATACATATCATAGAGTGACGGGGATACTCAAAAGATTCAACATTCTTCTGATGGGAGGTGAAACCGACCTAAAGGCTACGATAACCTGACATAACCATGAGCTTGGGTTGAAGTGCCTTGACAGGTTGAGGAAGATCCAAATCATCGGAAGGTAGATCATCAAAGATCAGTTGTTTTGCAAAATCAATGACAGGAAGAACAAAATATTGACCAGCTGAGTCAATTAAAATGTCACGAAAAACAAGATTATAAAGTTTAGGATTGTAAATAGAGGTATCCTCATGATATGATGAATTGTATAAAGGGGAAGATGAAAAACGACAAATTTCAGCCTCTCCACATTTAAATGAAAAACATGCATTCCAAAAATTCTGCAAATGATTGAAGGTATTAATAGAACTTAGATTTCACACGATTAAACAGAAATGACATAATCATGGACAATGTTAGTAAAATGTGGGAGAGCTTTGGAAGGAATAGATTCATCCTTTATCACATATTCTTGTTTGATAATGGACTCTGCTACATAGTCATCACAATTTGGCTTCATAACAAAAAAATCATCCAACACCTGATCCTCATTAACATTAAACGAAAGGTTTCAAATATAATAACACTAAAAATTGCAACTCGTAGGATCAAAGGGAGAAAAGGGTGGAGGATGAGGAGAAAACACTTTAACACACTTATCATGCTTCTTGTCCAAAATTTCATAGGGATCTTGAATATGTGGCTCGATAGGAGATGGTGGTTCTTGAAACAATTCCTTGCAAATATTTCCTACCACATCCTATAATAGTAAAGTTGTTATATGAAAAGCAGATGTGCGGTTGCCTAGAGAAACACCCTCGTTGATCGCATATTTAGAAGCTTTATGTGTGAGGTTTACTCGATGTGATTTAAGTGATCGTAAATCATGCAGAGTAAGTGAAATCTCAACAAGATACAAAAATATTGTGTTCAAGAAATCCCAATAAACTTCACCTTCTTTAAATTCAAAAAATAGATGCAAGAAATGATGAATAAAATGTAGTGATTCATCAGGTGTTTTTCACGATTGTAAAATTATCTTGCACAAAATCTTATCATCAAAGTCGTCAAAAGTGCAAAACAATTTTGTGACAACATGTTCGAAAGAGTGGATATAGGCATCAGTCCATGTGTAACACCATTTCCTTATGCGCCCTTCGAACGTGAGAAAAAACAACCAGCAAACAACATCCTCAAGCGGGATGTCGCGCTATATGAAAAATTGAAGAAAATGATCAGTGTGCTCAAGGATGGTTGTTTCACCCTAAACATTAAAGTTAAATAGTGACAAGTCCTCAATGATATCCGCCTACACCTGAAATTTAAATTTTCTAGAAATAAATGTTTTGTGTATGATTTGGGAAGAATTCATAAAAATGAGTGTGAAAATTTGAAACACACATGAAGGGCTCAACTTGTCATCTAGCCCTCCTTCTAGTGCCAAAAATGTTGGTGGTGTTGGACCTGCCAATATTCAGTGATCTCCCCTGCATGAATTCCCAACTAGAACTTTAACAAGACCACAAGTTATCCTTGATAAAAAATGGAAATATTTGCAACAAATTTTAATATCCACGCTTAATTGTAACCTTCATAGAGTGCACTATTAAAAATAGATAAAAATAGTAAAGTGCATAATGATATTCACCAATATGTATTATGGGATCATGTATTCAGCTACTCTCTACAACAAATAGAATTGACAACTAGTCCCACTACTTTGTAAAAATTTGACACATATTTATGATGGAGTACAGACTTTATTTTGGGTAAACACATTTAAATTTAAACTCTTTGACTTTTACAAACTTAAAAACAATTTAGCTAATAAAAGTTAAAAATCATAGAACTATCAATAATAGCCATAAAATAGTAAAGTTACCTTATATGACAAATGGTCTTGATAGCTTTTGCCCAATACTTTGTAAAACCTAATGAAATTTAATTTACTAATAAATTTACACACTCTTTTCTCACAATATTATAAAGAAAATCTTATAGAGTATTATACAGAAAAGCAAAGCTTGCAGAATATCGCTGAGTATTATAAAGAAAATCTGGAAACACTAAAAACTTGCAGTATTTCCAAATTCAAATAGGAAACTAGAAAGATTGAATCAGTTTAGAAGCTTGGAGAATTGTGCAACTTTTGTATCTCTACACTAATTTTATTGCCCAATCTCAACTTAAAAATAACAATTTATCTAAGGCAATAGAAGCTCGGAGAAAACTCCAACTTATTAAATGAAAATTTCAAAGGTAAAAAGCTATAAATCTCACCATTTTATAGACCGAGAGTTTGTTCAATAAAACTCTCGACCGAGAGTTTAGAAAACTCTCGGTCGAGAGTTTAGAAAACTCTCCGCCGAGAGTTGACCGAGAGTTTAAAATCTCTCGGCCGAGAGTTTTCTAAACTCTCAGTCAACTCTCGGTCAACTCTCGGCCGAGAGTTTTCTAAACTCTCGACCGAGAGTTTTATTGAACAAACTCTCGTCCGAGAGTTTTTAAACTTTCAGCCGAGAGTTTGCCCGGGCGGTTAAATCTAATTTTAGGCGGGTTAAACTAGTTTCAAATTTCTCGGTCAAGAGTTTTAGAAAATTCTCGGCCGAGACATTTTCTTGGCCGAGAGTTTCTGGTCAACGAAAAACTCAAACAATTCCGCAGTTTTAAGAAACCTGCAACTTTGGAGGGATAGGACACGTACAAAAACAAAATGTTTTATGTCGGACCAAGTACCATTAGATTCATCTCTAAATCTAGTTTTTGATGATGTAAGATTTATGGAGTTTCGTTAAAAAATTCAATTTTTTATTTAATTTTTACTAAACTGTGTCACTATGGAATTTCGTTGTTCGAAAAATTGCACTGAATGAAAATTCAATAACTTTCAAGTGAGGACACCAAAAAATTCAAAAAAATCATACTGCACTTCCTTTCCTTGTCTACTTCAAAAGGGTACTCTCATTTTTCTTATTGACGATCACATTGAAAAGAAAATCAAAGGATGATAAAATGTACTGAAACATCACTGTTTTTTTGTCTTCGTCCATTTCAAAAAATAATAAAAAATAGTGATTTAATCCGAAAATTACCGAAAAATAATCTGTGCACTAGTGCAATATATGCAGATTATGATGCTATGGTTTTTTTCCAAAAAATGAATAACCTTCCCTAAAAAAAGTAAAGGATGATAACGTGACTATTTATGTTTGCCTGAAAATTTCAAGTATATGCAATTAGTAAACAAGAAATTTACCCCTCTATATGTCAACATTTTAAAAAAAAAAATATGGGTATGGAGGTAAGACAATTCTCTACAATTCTTGTTTTTATGTCAAAGCATAATTTGCAATAAAAATATGAGTTTAGTGGAGTTGAAGTTGAAAAACATAGAAAATTACAATTTTCAACGTAAAAAAAGGGCAAAAAGTGTTTCCCAACTTCACATTTTCACCCCCAGGTAGCTTAGATAGTGTCTAGAGAATTGAACCCATGACCTTTCAATAGCAAAGGTTCTTTAACCGTCACAATTCAACTCTATCCAAAGTCAATAGGAATCAAATATTTGAACATGCAAAAATTATCCTTAGTTCCGCATTAAAAAAGAAAAATGAATCTTTAGATATTTGATCTGATCCCTTAGGCTACTTGATAGATTGAGAGTTAAGATGGATCTATACTCATAGAGGTCACAATAGAGCCTTGTTTTATTTTCCGTTTGTGTAAAGCTTGGTTAGATTTTTCTTTTTCTGTTTCTAATTAGGTTTGGCCAACCTCAATGTTGGATTAGGTGAAACTTGGTCAAATTTAAATTCTACTTGAGATAGGTTAATTCCCACAAAAATCGCTGTCATTCTGAACTCCTCCTAAAAGAATTAAACCTTTGATTTGGTTAAAACTAAACCTCACATAAACCAATTAATATACACATTATCAGTTAAAAACATCATCAAACATGTTTTTCTTTTATTTTTGTTAATATATTTCTCCTCATCTTTATTTTCCTTTTATCCATTTTGTATTTTCCGATAAAGTTATGGTTAGAAAACCAAGATAGCGAATATGATAAGTATCACATTTTGTTTTATTTATTAATAAAATATTTCCCAAGAAATATAATTGTTTTCTACATTTTTTTTTAATCCTTCTCCTATTATAAAAAAATGTGAGTGATAAGGCAGGGATCACAACTAACGCACTTAGAAAACGACTTCTCTCTTTCATCGAATACTAGTTTCAATTTTTTTGGCATAGTTATGTGTTGGTAGTAATATAAAAACCTCTACATATTAATAATCTTCAGAATATGTTTGCTTACTAATTTCAGGTCAGGATATATATTTTTCAGTTTTCTACTTCCAAGGTTTGAAAATTTAATGCATGTGCACACGTGGTAAAGTTTTATTTTGTTTTATTTAAAATTTATAAGTATAATGGCAGCAATAAAATGAGAGATTTTTCCATCTCTTCAAATTTTCAAGGAACTTTTGTTACCCCTTTACCGAGGCATGCAAGGCATTTGCATGTAATGGGCATTATTTGCTTATGATAAAGCCTTTTGTACAGTTAATATTACTATTCGCCTGGTTATGATAAAGCTTTGTGTACCCTGAACATTACTTATTTGCTTGTGTATGTGGAAGGCACTGCCTATTTAAAATGGAAAATGGTTTTTGTGACTTTCAATAGAAGCATTAAAATTCAGGTATAAGGGATTTTAGATATAAAGATTTCTGGGATAAGTTTTTATTGGGTTTTATTTTCAAGTTTTAAGTTAGGAGTGTAATATTGTTGGATAAATTTTTCACTTTCATTTATTTATCTATGTAATTATAATAGTATATTTTTTAGTTTTTTTATTTTTATTTTGCATGTGAAAATAATTTTATATTTTATATGAGGAATATATATGTTTCTCTTTTCAAGAGACTATTAAGTTATGATAAATTTTTTTATATTTAAGTATGAGGGTTTTCTGCAGTGCATTATATTAGATATCATTTTTTGGGATTCAATGTTAATCATCACTTCTAACCAGGACTAGGTCACCCATCCCAGAACTCCTCTGGCTCAAGCGCGCTTAATTGTGGAGTTTTTCCCCACAATCAAGGTCACATAGCTTGCTACCCCATTTGCAAAACCTTAGAAAGTATTGTGCCTCATGAATCATTCAAGTAGAGATCCCTTTACTCTTTGTATTTAAGTATTGTTGGGAATGTGTTATATTATTTCCATGACTAGTCATGTGCAGGGGGGTGGAAATTCCCCCTATACCTTGCAGCAGGTATAGAAGGGGGGTCATAGGGGGGGGCAACAACCCTCTCTGTTCGGGGTCCAAGGCAGCGCCCTGGGAAAATTTTTTTGGACACTATTTTTCGGTGGGTGGAGCCGCCCATGGGTTTGCACATGGTTTTGGGGCATGTTGGTTTTCAGCGCCTGGTATTTTGTAGATCCGGTCAAGGGAACTATAGTTATGTTCTAATCCAGGGTTAATGGATTGGGGTTTATGTATGCTTCGACATGTATATATATGTGTTGTAACATTAAAAGGAATATAATGAAAAATCAAGCTGGTCGTCTCGATTTGGGATCCAGGGAAAAATCTTTGTGTACATCTGTTTTATGTTTTATGCTCTCGCTATTGTTTATTTTCTATTTTTAAGATTCGTTTGCAAATAATTTCTATACATGGTTAAAACCCACTTTTGGTATCGGGGCAGTTTCGGCTTCAAGGGGACGCCTTTGCTGCTGAGTGGTTTTTTCTTGGGCCTGTGGTAGACCTTATCCAGTGAGATATCTGCGGGATTGATTCTTGCGGTGAAAGAAGATGGCGAGCAGTGGAAATATAGAGATTGAGAAATTTAATTGTCAGAGTTTTGAGTTGTGGAAGCTCAAGATAGAGGATCTGCTGGTGGATAAAGACCAGTGGATCACGGTAGATCCAGGTACTAAACCAACGAAAATGTCAAATGAAGACTGGAAAAGGCTAGATCGGAAGGCGAAGAGCACAATACGGTTGTGTGTCTCAGATACGGTATTTTTTAATGTATCTGGAGAAGCTACGACGAAGAATTTGTGGGACAAACTTGGGACTTTGTACCAATCTAAGTCTCTAGTGAATAAATTTTTCATGCGGAAAAAGTTGTATAACCTGAGGATGAAGGATGGAGACTCGGTGACAGAGAATATGAACACGTTCAATACTGTGGTAAGTCAGCTGTCATCTATTGATATTAAAATCTCAGATGAAGATAAGTGCATCAGTTTGTTGTGTTCTCTACCAGACTTGTGCGACAGTCTGGTTATTGCAATAGGTAGCAATACAACTACCTTGAATTTTGATGACATCATCTTAGCCTTGCTGTCGAAGGAAATGAGACGGAGAAATATGGAGGGTCAGAATGGAGATGCCTTATCTATACGAGGAAGGTCCCAGAATAGAAACAAGAATAAGGTTTCGAGTGGGAGATCTAAATCTAGAGGGAGATCTAAATCTCCTGGAAAGTTTGTAAATGTGTGCTAGAAATGCTAAAAGGAAAGGCACTACAAAAAGGACTGTAGATATAAAGCTCCTAAGAAAGGAAAGATATCTAATGATGCTCCTTCTACAGAGGCAAAAACCACCTTGGATGAAGGTGGGGATGTGTATTTGGCTTCTTCTTCAAATACACATGTAGATCATGAGTCATGGTTGATTTACTCGGGTACATCCTTTCAATTCACTCCCCATAGGGAGTGGTTCTGCAAGTATGAGAAATATGATGGCCGTGATGTCTTCTTAAGTGATGATAGGAAGGCTAGAATCGTCGAACGTGGTGTTGATCATAATTCGTGTCCTATAAAATTTCACAGGAAATCTAGCTCAGAGCTCTCAGATTCCCCCTTTCAGCCTTGGAAAATCATTCTCACGCCCATCGTTACCATTTCCCGCCTCCAAAACACATTATAAAAGTCTAAAAATCCATATTTGAAATATTTAAAGCGTAGCTCCTTCGGCCCTAGCCCCTCTGTCTTCTCCCCCATGTAACCTGGACGCTAGACCAGGCGCTAGTCCGACGGACACTTATCTAATACATATCGGGCTTATCCTGAGCTGTCGATCTGTGCAGATCGAACAACGTTTACTCATCTCTACCGTGCCCGTAGCCTACCTATTCACCCTCCGATCAAACCATAAAATCTACGGTTCGCTGCCCAGCCGCCTTGGTGGACCCCGCGCCCAACATCACCTTCTGAAACCGGTGGTTTATATCGCACCGCTCTTCAACGGTAGGCGGTATTCTTCAAAACGGAGTGATTCTACTCATTCCCCGCCGCGCGTCTCCGTGTACGGCCCCGAAACCGCTCTCCTTCGTGCGTTATTGCTCGGACAAAGACACGCAGCGATATTCATCACAGCCGTCCGATTTGGGAGTCTTCATTCTACGGTCATCGCGCTCCGAAGCTGCACGAGATTTAATCCAAGCCCATCGCGCCCCTGGCACACCATTTCATTGCCCTCTAATGTGTTTTTAACCGTCGATCTCATCTTGAGATCGGATGGTCTAGATCATCTGCATGCCTGTTGTTGACTTGGTCACCCCCCACGTCATCATCCTACGTGTTTATCGCATTTCTTCCCCTGTCATTTATACATTACATTCATATGTTTATTTTAATGTTCCGCATTATAAACTCCGGCTAGTCCTTCCGCCATTATTTCCACTGCATTTTCTTTGTCACCACCCTGCATGTCTCCACCGCTTCATCACGTCGCTCTGTTACACAGTCACTTCCATTGCATTGCTGTCCCCCATGCATTTTTTTTCTTCACAACTCTGTGTGTTTTGCAGGTTTACAGTGATAGGGAATTATCATCATTTACAGCATCCATTACAAAAGCCGAGAACGCGTCAAAAGGATCAATTTTTCAGAGACATAATTTATGAAGAAAGTCCTCGGTAGCTACTGCGACATGACATCCATTAAAGAAACAGGGTTACACTTGGGCAGGCTTCCCAGTGTCATTCAAGGCGCCGATTTCACAGATGAGAACATTAATGGAACCACAGAGGAAGATCAGTGGAGCATTGAGGAATTCAGCGTTCGGCGTTGAAGAATTTAAAGCTTAATTCAGGGTTGGGAAGGCAGAAGGTACGATGCACAAAAAACAATACCTTCCAGGTTTTATTTCAGCAGGATTTACCTTCAGAAAAGGACAGAATGTTGACATGATCATCCCTATACTGTGTTCCTGAAGAGATTTTCACCTAGAACATTTATTTCAGTTAGCAGGCCACAGAGTACAAACAGCACAGCATGGTCATTCAGTAGTATGGGCGCAAATGTTTCCGCCATTTTGTTTTAATTATGCAAATTAAATGATTCATCACCTACCTCTCTCACTATGTTTTGATTTCTCCTATAAAAACCATGAAGAAACGCATTGTAAGGGTTCCAGATTTTTATCAGAAAATTATGCAGTGAAGGGATTTTTGCATACATTTTGTAAAATTCTTATATGAAGGCTTAGAGCCCATAGGGTCTCAGTGAGGAGGAGTTCTATCTGCCAAAGAGGATTCTGGTCTTTGGTATTTCACAGTTTGTAACTCTCTTTATTGTGCTATATTAATAGAACATTTCATTTCATCCATCTCTCTTGTATCATGTTTTGGAATGCGAGTGGCTCACTGATTTTTAGTATGGATTCATCCTAGTTGATGCCCATGCTTGGATCAGTCAAGCGTTTTAAATATGGTTCATGCATGATATTTTGTTCCATTACTCATCTAAACCATACTTCTGCTATATTAGTTGCTTTGGGAGGGTGCTTTTAAAATGTTATTATCATGTATGGATTCTTAGATTGGTAAGCCCATGCATGGTGGTATTGTATATCTGGGTATCAGCTCAATGTTAACTAGTATCTTCTTAATACTTCTTTCACTACATACACCTTCTAATAATTTATGTCTGTGAAGTATTTCTGAATCGGCCCGATTTGCAGTAAACTGTCTTCGAATTCTCTGTTGCTTTTTGTATTGGAGTTCTGCATCTTGCCTCTACAGTATCTCTTTTCCTGTGTCAATTTCTGAGAGTTTGGTCCCATTTTATTTCATTTCCCTATTTACAGGAGATAGCATGTGAGCTGAAGCTGACAACTTCATACATGATATTATACGCTCCTTGTTATGCTAAGATGTCCTAGGCACTGGTCTATCAAAACTCTAGGCTGTCTCTAGGAGCTACAACACGTGGAAAAGTCAAGCTGACGCTGCAAGGTGGAAGGATTAGAACACTTCCTGGTGTTCTGCACATTCCTGCATTGACTAGAAATATGATTTCTGTAAGTAATATGGATGATGCAGGTGTAAAAATAGTGTTTGATAAAGATACATGTAAGATGGTTCGGGGAGCACTGGTATTAATGCACGGAGTTCATATTGGAACTCTATACAAGCTTCAAGGCAATACTGTTATTAATGGATGCAATAGTTTTGTGGTTCCTGAAAGTGGAGCGGAAAGCCTAGCGGTCTTTGGAGAAAAGACCATGCTATGGCATCAAAGGCTTGGACATATTGGAGAGAAGGGCCTTAGGATACTGCATGGAAATGGTATGGTAGAAGGTATGTCTAATAGCTCTCTGGATTTTGATTTATGTGAACATTGGTATATGGGAAGCATAATCAGGTGAGTTTTCCTTCTGGTACTAAGAGGGAAAACAAGATATTAGAGCTTGTGCACAGTCATGTGTTTGGACCTGTGTTGGTTCCATCACTAGGGAAGTCTGTATACTATGTTTCATTCATAGATGACTTCTCAAGGAATACATGGATATATTCTTAAGGAAGAAATTTGAAGTCTTTGAAAGATTTAAATAATTTAAGGCTCTGGTGGAAAACCAGGCAAAGAAGAAGATAAAGGTGCTAAGGACATATAATGGTGGGGAGTTTTGCAAGAAGTAATTTGAAGAGTTCTGTAAAAAGTGTGGTATATCACGGCAAAAGACTACTCCATACACACCTTAGCAAAATGGAGTTACGAAAAGAATGAACAGAGCGCTGATGGAAAATGCAAGAAGCATGCTTAGTGGTACTGGGTTAGGACAATAATTCTGGGTAGAGGTAGTGGAGACTGCATGTTACTTGGTTAACATATCACCTTCATTAGTGTTGGAGGATAAGACTCCACATGAGGTATGGCCTGGTAAGAAACCCTCTCTTTCACATCTGAGGGTATTTAGATGTGATACATATGTACATGTTCCAAAGGAGAAAATGACCAAGTTGGATAATAAATATGAAAGGTGCATTTTTATTGGTAATTAGGATGGTTTAAAGGGTTACAAGCTTTGGAACCCAGAAATAGGGAAGGTTGTGTACAACCGAGATGTGGTGTTTAGAGAGGTGAAAGATGTTGTTAAACATGAAGTCCTACCAAAGAAACTTGAGAAGATAGAGTTTGAGCTAAAGGAGAATGAATCAGAGTCTACAAAAGAAGAAGACTCAGAAGAGAAAGAGCCACAAACTCCAGCTGTGAGAAGATAAATTCGGGAAAGAAGACAACCAGAAAGGTCCATCTGCTTTCTGTTCAAATTTTGTTTTAACTATAATTGATGATGATCCTAGAACCGTCAGAGAGGCAGTAGATTCAGAGGATGGAAAACTCTGGAAGGAGGCCATGGTTGATGAAATGGAATCCTTGGATAAAAATGAGGCATGGGATCTGGTGGAGTTGCCAGATGGAAGGAAGCCCATTGGGAGCAAATGGGTGTTTAAGAAGAAGATGAATGTAGAAGGAAAGGTGGAGAAATGAAAAGCTCGGTTGGTAGAAAAAGGTTATTCCTAGGTGCCCGAAATTGATTTTGGTGATATTTTTAATCCTGTTGCCAAAGTTACTTCTATTAGATTACTTTTATCTATTGCTGCTGCATTTGATTTTGAGGTAGAACAGATGGATGTGAAGACATCATTTCTTCACGTGGATCTGGAAAAGGAGATATACATGAAACAAGCTAAAGGCTTTATGGTGAAGGGGAAGAAAGAACTGGTATGCAGGGTAAGGAAGTCTTTGTATGGGTTAAAACAATCACCAAGGATGTAGTATCATAAATTTGATACCTATATATGGGGACTTGGCTTCACTAGAAGCAAGGAGGATCACTGTGTTTATTTTTAATTAATCGATGACCATGTTATTTATTTGGTATTTTATGTGGATGGTATGTTGTTGATTAGAAATGCCAAAGAAATTATCCAAGATTTGAAGACACAGCTGTTCTCCAAATTCGACATGAAGGATCTTGGTGCTGCAAACTATATTTTGGATATGGAAATTAAGAGAGATCAGACAAAGAGGAAGCTCTAGTTAAACCAGAGGAAGTATGTCAAGACTATATTGTAGAGGTTCAATATGCAGGATAGTAAACCAGTGAATGTTCTGATTCTTGTAGGTGTAAAGTTGTCTGCTGAAGAGTGTCCCAAGACACAAGAAGAAGAGGAGGATATGTCCCGTGTTCCATATGCAAGTGCAGTGGGTAGCCAGATGTATGCAATAGTATGTACTAGATTAGACATTGAACATGCATTGGGAGTATTGAGTAGGTTTATGTCAAACCGAGGGAAGGAGCATTGGACAACAGTGAAGTTGATTTTTAGATATTTGTGTGGCACTAGTGATTATGGCTTGTGCTACCAGGGAAGACCAGGATTGGAAAGAGTTTTGGACATTCGTGGTTTTATTGATGCAGACTGGGTTGGAGATCTGGACCAAAGAATATCTACAAATGGGTATGTGTTTAGCCTATTTGGAGGTGCAGTCAGTTGGATGAGTAAAATACAGTCTGTAGTGGTTCTTTCAACTACAGAGGCAAAATACATGGCGGCCACTCATGCAAGCAAGGAAGCAGTTTGGTTGCAGAGATTGTGTTCAAGTATGGGGTTGGTGCAGTAAGCTATAAGGATAGACTGCGATATCCAAAGTGCAATTTTCTTGGCTAAGAACCTTGCTTATCATTCAAATACAAATCACATTGATGTTCAACATCACTTTGTGAGAGATATGGTTGAGGCTAAAAGGGTGTTGTTGGTAAATTTGGACACTTTCAATAATGTTGCACATGCATTGACGAAGTCTGTGAGCACTCAGAAGTTCTCTTGGTGTAGAGAAACAATGGGTGTTGTAGAGCTGAGCTAATGACTAAGCTCTCTTGTGGCCCCCTGCGAAAAGAAAACAATAAGTGAGAGAATGTTAGGTATGTGTTATATTATTTCCACGACTAGTCACGCACGGGGGGGTGACAACCCCCCTGTACATTGCTCCGGGCACAACAGAGGGGGTCACAAGGGGGGTGGCAGCCCCTCCTGTTCAGGGTGTAGAGAAGCGCCCCGAGAAAAGTTTTTTGGACCCTATTTTTCGGTGGGCGGAGCCTCCCATGGTTTTGTGCATGGGTTTGCACATGGTTTTGGAGCATGATGGTTTTCGGCCCCTGGTATTTTGTAGATCCGGTCAAAGGAACTACGATTATGTTGTAATCCAGGGTTAATAGATTGAGGTTTATGTATTTTTTGTCATGTATATATATGTGTTGTAACACTAAAAGGAATATAATGAAAATTCAAGTTGGTTGTCCCAATTTTTGATCCAGGGGAAAATCTCTGTGTATATATGTTTTATGTTTTATGCTCTCGCTATTGTTTATTTTCTGTTTTTAAGATTCGTTTGCAGATAATTTATATACAGGGTTAAAACCTATAAGTATGAGGGTTTTCCGCAGTGCATTATATTAGATATCATTTTTTGGGATTCAACTACGTTAAGTAAGTCATTCATCTATGACCATTTCTATGAGAGGTAGTAGTAAGTGACTAATTTCTCATGATTTTTGAATAGTCCACTTAGCACTCAAGCATTGGGTGACGCTTACAGGGGTGAAGAAGTGGGATTGAAACTAGTGGAATGAATCACATAGCGCCAATCATCACTTCCGGGCTTGCACCTAGTAACCAGGATTCCCGAAAGGTCACCTATCCCAGAACTATTTCTTGTTTAGTTTTTTCTTTGAATTTTCTTTTGTTTTATCAATAAACCTAGTGTTATGACCACTTACCTCTATTTTAAAATTAAACCTTGCCAAATAATCAAAAATATCTTATTTTTTACCTTTTAATATTTAACAATATTTATATATTTATTTTATAATATTTGTAATTAGATTATTTTATAATTATAATTATAATTTTGAATAATTTTTAAAAAGCTACTTCTAAGTTAACATCATACTCTAATTTTTTGTTTTAATGCTATGCTTTTTCCATTTTTTGTTTTGGCTACAAGCTGATGTTGATGTGGTAGAGGAATCAGAATTGTGGTGAATACTTTTAATTGTTTTTAGTTATATAATTGATGTTTTTTATGCCATTTGTTTTTTTATGTTGTTGTTTTTTATTTACTTTTGGTTTATATAAATAAAAATAATTATGGTTGATATATTTCATTGTTTTTAATTATATAATTAATTGTTTTAATTATATAATTGATATTTTTCCATGTTTTTTAATTTTGAGTGTTTTTTAGTGTGTTTTTTTTACTTCTATTTTCCATAAAAATAATTGTGGTTGATATATTTCATTGTTTTAAGTTATATAATAGATACTTTTCCAAATCCATTTGCAATTTATGTGGGTTTTTTTTCCCTTTTAAGTAAAGTCATGTTTTGTTTGGTTGCAAGTTAATGTGTTTTGCCAATAAAGATGGTGGTAAATATCTTTGAGGTGAGGTCATGTTCGGTTTGGCGGTAAGTTGATGTGTTTTATCCATAAAAATTGTGGTAAATATTTCATTATTTTTGATCATATACTTGATGATGGTTTGATAGGGATATTGCTATTTTTGATAAATTGATTTCACTTAATTTAAAACCAAACAAGATAAAAGCATCAATTTCAGCACTCGTTTTTTACATGCTTAACCTTATTATGATGTGATTTTTCATGATATATTGAAACACCAGAATTGGAGTGTCATTTTTTTTGTATGTATGTATGTAGTATTTACTTGTTAAGCTGGCTAAACTATATCAAATTACTTTACACCTCGTTTCTTTTTATTATAAATTTGTAAAATTAGGTTAGCCCTGGCTGCTTCATGTTGCAAATTTGTAATTATTAATGCTCTTTTCAGTTTTTGTGCTATTCATTGAGTCCACGTAACTGCTTTTAAATGTATGGCCATTTTAATTGAATTATATTTTTTCCAATGATTCTTCACTTTTAAGTTTTTGTGCTATTCATTGAGTCCACGTAACTGCTTTTAAATGTATGGCCATTTTAATTGAATTATATTTTTTCCAATGATTCTTCACTTTACTTAAATTACGGTTCCCATGGTTATGATGATGGTATAAATATTCTATTGATTCATTACTTTGTTTATATTATATTTTGCGCTATTTCCAAAAAAGTACTCACACTATTTCCATCATTGGTTTAAGTGTTAATATATTTTAGTTTTCTATACATTATGATGTGTTAAGATTATTTTGTATTCTATCCCATTAAAAGTCTTTTAAGGTTGGTTTGTGTAACACCCACGTAAACTACAATTTTTACCATGAGTTACAAAAATAGGTGAATCAAGATTCGGTTAAAAAAAAAGTGAACGAATTCTTGAATCGTTGGAAAACTAATTTGTGTGGCGTTTGATGTATGACCTACTGTTTATGTATCGACCCAATAAACTTCTCGTCAACATGATAAATGGAACGAGAACGGTCCTGGAACTCAGTGTGCAGGGTTGAGGACTGTCAAATGAATAATGGTGCTGCGTATTAAAGGGTGGCAAGCCTGTCAAATGGGAGGGGGTTCGATTCTTTGCTGGAAACTGTGGATTTAATGAATGATAACACCCGTGTTCATTCTTACTTTTCTCTGCCGCTTTGCAGTTCGTGGAGCTGCTGGTAAACCCTTTTCATGCTAGGAATGGGATTAGCCTTGTTGCCCTCTGTCTGCGGCATGGCATCTGCAGACATAAAGCCCTTCGGTGGTTGCAATACGAGTGTTAGATTGTAACACACACCATTAACTTCACAGGGAAATGTAAGGAGTTCAGATTTTTATACAAGTTACTCATCATTACATAGAATGTTTAACAGTTCATAGTGTAATTTTATAAATAAGAATAGTAAACTCCTAATTCCCTTAACAACCTCCATTACAGTATATTAACATAATACTATATGATGTACCCATCCATTCATCTCATTACTGATATAGTCATCCCATAATTGCCATTATGAACATCATAACAAGAAAGGAATCAACCTCATCATCTGGACACAATAATCAATCACACCATTGAACACCAATATACCCTGGAAACCCCGTAGGGTGAAAACTAGCAAACGTTTAATTTTATTATTAAACGCTCGTGAGGGTGTTCAGCCCATCACTCAATGGCTTATAAGGGACACCATCCTTTAACCATCGTTTATATAATCTTACAATGATATATGCAAATATCTAGCTTAAAGCCATTACAATAAATATGATACCATTTACCCTCTGGTCTTCATATATTCATATCTTTACATCTTGGTGGCATGGATGTACCTACAAGGGACCATCATACATTGGACCTTCCTGCAACTCGCACTCATCTGCATGAACATTAATCATTTACCTGCCACCAGGACAAGCATAATTTTCCCTTTGTACATGACAAGCATAATATTCCTTTGTACATGTCACCATCATTCCCTGCTATGATGCCTTCAACATAAAATGATGTCAAGATTCATAAATCAATCATTTCACATATATGTACTATAGTAGTTTCTCCATCTACTCATGTATATTCATGACAAGCAAGTAAAGTACCTTGTCGTTTGCTCTTTAACGACCAATACCTCATATGTGCTGGTTATAAGTCATCACACTAACTAATGCTTCCGTCGCATAAGCACACATTCCTGCAAGACAATGGCTACATCTCCCAAGCCTTTCTTTAAAATAAACTGATACATCAGTTAAGATATTTATGCATGTGTTTTACATAAATTTAGTCAAAATAGCTAACCCTTAAGCTATTACTTTTAGTGCATGGTATGCAAGTTAACATAACAATTGTTTCTTCCATGCATGTGAATGCATGCCGGTTCCAAAAGACTCTCCCTAAAGGAGTGCCTTCACAACTAAGCACATAAATCATACTCAATGTAGTTTAATACTACAAGCTATCTTTCTACATACCAAAAATTTATATTATTTTTCAATAAAAGCTAATACATATGTTGCATGCTTATGCATGATCTTCCTCCCAAAAAGGAAATCATAATCATGACAATATAAAAGTAATCACTTAGTTTATTCATCTAAGGAATAAAATTGATTAGTTCCTTTAACCATGAATTTATTAAATAACTTAACTTTACCAACATCATGGTAATTTATTCATGGATTTATTAAATAACTAATATTTGCAAACACCATGGTAATCTACCCATGGTTTTATGAAACAATTAATCTCCATTAACACCATGGAAAAACTACCCATGGTTCTATGAAACTATCCATGGATTTATTAAATAATTAATATTTACAACATGGATTCTCTTTACAAAAACTTCTTAGTATATTACCACTCTTAACTATTATGTAAAATATTGGCATAATAGCAAAGAATAACATAATAGAAATCTTCTCAAGAAAAGACAACAAGGATTCTTTTCCAAAAACCCGCCAATAAGTTTCCCTTTCACCATTCTATCTCTTTAATAATATTATCTTTCTAAAATATTAAAGTAAGAGTCTTTTCAAGAAAAGACAACAAGGATTCTTTTTAGGAAATAAATAACCACAAAATCACGCGGTTAATCATCTTTTAATTAAAAATTCCTATCTAAATGCATTAAATACAATGCATAGAGAATATGAAAACATGCATATTTATCCAAACATGCATGAAATAAATTCACACAATAGACACCTGCCTATTTTGCATGCATTTCAAACATCTCCATGTAAGGTTACCAAAGCCTTAATCTCAATATGTCCACCAAAACATATTTTCACCTTAAGAAGGAAAATCTCAACTTATTTCCCTTGAATTACTTTCTCATATATTTACCCATCTTGATATGAGAATAAATTATAAAATAAATGAGCTATATTTTTCAACTCACAAAGAAAGAGATTATATCATAGATAAATTTTAGCCAAAATTATTATCTTGGCAGTCGACTCTCATTCCAGTCGACTCTTATCAATAAAAAAAAAGAATTAATACCATTTATATATAATATTTTCTTATATATTTCTTCACACCAAAAGATTATATAATAACAATTAGCAATATTTTAATCACTTACCATACACCCATTTGAGCCATGGCTTGAACATAGCAAAGGCTTCACAGGAAATATTTGCAACGTGGCATCAACAATGGCTTTAAACTTCAGGCTCTGCGTGGAAATATTGCAACTTTTCAACGGTGCCAATGAAATCATTGAATACTTCTGCTGTTCGGAGTGGTCTCAAGCAAAACGACCTCCCAACAGACTCTGCACAGTCAACATAGAATCCAACTAGGCACAATACGACACATGCTTTTAACAAGCTACAGTCGCAGCTTCTCCTTTGATCTCATTGTTCTACGCTCCATGGCTCATTCTCCACCAAAACACCAGTCTCCAACGCAACTTTATTTTAAACATGCCCCCTCAAACTCCCGTAGATAAGGAATCTATTCAGGAATTCGTTTTACAATAACTGATTCAAGAATTCGTTCATATTTAACCGATTCTTGATTTTCTAAATTAACGTAAGTTTTATTTACAATGCGTAAAATCGTAGGGTTGAGTCATATGTTACATACTCCCACCCTTAAGAGAACACCGTCCTCGGTGTTCTTCTCTCACTGAAATTAAACTTATACTCATGATATAATAATATAAACAACCCAAAGGGGTTCCTTCCCCTTGGCAATGAAACACTTTCGTTTCCTTAAATGTCATTATTTAAAACAATAACGTTTTTATCTATATTCATAAGCATGTATAGCGCAAAGAAAATTTCATTTCCATATCTAACTGTTTATCCCTTGTTTAATTCAAAAAAGTATGGAAAAATATCAATACGAACTTAACAACCAATTACTATTGGAAGAAATTATGGCTTTTGCGCAAGCTTTCTGAGAATGGTTGAACACCCATCAACACCTGTAATGTATGACTAAAAATTCAATCACATTATTCACATAGTTTTCAAAGTGAAAATATTTGCAACTATCAAACAATATTGCAATATAAAGAGATGTTTTAATCAAAGTACTTTCATAAGTACTCAGAGAGAACCAACCCTCTCATAAATGCATCACGTGCACACTGTCTTAGCTCCTGCCAAAGACATCCATACAACACTTAAAAAAAAAGTGCTCAGAGAGCATCTAGCTCTCTAATCGTAACAATGGTCAATCAATGCACCATGGCCATATCCTAGCATCGACTAAGACATTCAAACAAATTAGTAATAATATAAATGAACTTATACATTCAATAATTCATTTTAATATAACATAGATTTTACTTAACTTGTTCTACTATGAGAACCACAATGGTAACAAAATTCTCCTCCTAATCCATAGGATTGAGTAATTTTTTTCACATCTAGACAGTCAATCTTTCCACACTAAAAGTATTTATACTTATTTGGAAATTTATTCATTCAAGCTGTGGTCCTCCCAACCATCAAGTGAGGCTATTACGTCCTCCACTTGCCCCCTAGCTCCAGAATCTGGACAGTGTCACGGGTCAACAGTGGATTCTTCTGCTGTGACATCGGGATGGCCAATCCAGTCACACTCAGAAAATCCTGGAAGAGAAATTCGGGACAGTCCAGTCCAATTCTCCAATTCCAGTCATACTTAGATGTTTTTGGCTTTACAAGGGTTGCTGGAAGCTATTTTCAACTGGTCCCAACCAGCTCGAGAAAATACTCCCCCTTTACTAATTTCACAGAACGCCTACTCTTCCCCGGGGATCCAGCTTATCCTCAGAGGAGTAGGTAACTGTCTTTCCAACTGTCCCCAACCACTTCCTATTCTTGGAACATTTTTACCATCAGCTTAAAAAGATTTTCTTTCATAATTAATTTCAGCAAATTAAATAACTTGCTTTATCAACAATGACGATTTAAGTTTTTCTTGCCAGATAGAAGAAAATTAAACAAATTGTCTTGAACTGGTTAATACTAGTTAACTTTAATGAAGCTGTCACAACTTCCCCCTTGGAAGTAACATATATGTGTTATACATTAAAACATGATACTTTAACATTTACTGTTGCAATTCACATTGCAATGTTTGTGATGTTTTATTTTCTTCACAGCTTTTCTGTTTCTATTAAGCTATCCATGCTTACTATAAGAAACAACGCTAATCATGAATATGCATTTCTCAAGCACATATTATCTTATGCACACATTTCCAATTCCCATAATGTTCTGTTCCAACAGACTGACATACATACGAAGTAATTATCATAATCACTTGTTCACAACTTTCAAATAGCTTTAGTCAAAATCGATTCATGCATATAACTTTCGTTAGTTATTCATTCATAACTAGTCAATAGTTTTAATGCATCCATGATGACTCATGCAAACACTAGTTAGTCAACTATTCATTTAGTTAAGTTTCATAACTTGACCTATTAAGAGGTTTTATTTGATTTAATTTTAACACTATATCATCTTATACAAGGACTTTCCTCATCTTTTTCATTCATGCATTAGTTTCTCACACCATCACTATACACATTCATATTTTTAAGGTAGTGCATGGTAACTTAGAAATTTTATTGCATGCAAAAACAATTGCTTCTCTTCAAGCTCAAATGAAAATTAACTATTTTTCTTTCATGCTTTTATATTTTCTTTCCTAAAGAAATAAAGCATGATACACATACTAATCTCATATGCATATTCTTATGTAGAAAAAGTATATTATAATAGCATGTACTTCTTAAGAATTCTTTTAAATGGAAGCTCATGCAATGCCATGTATGTAACAATACATCTTTAAAGGAAATCAACATGCATATGCATAGACTTCTTAAAATAAAATAACATAAAATACTTATCTTTATTTTATTTGAAGGACTTCTCTCCCTACTGCAATACTCATCCTCATCAGGAATTCACATTGCTCCTCCACAACAACGTTTTCTTTTAGCAACATCGACAAGATTTCATAACATGATTAGATAAAGCCTTAATCAATAAATAATCAATCTTTGAATGATCCTTTAACACCTATTCATGTGCATATATGAGATGTGAATACAATGTCACAACATGCTTTCTTCTAACATCTCTACATTAGTGTGAGTAAGTAATTATCAATTCATGTTACTCCCACATTATTATGACATTTTTCACACACACACACATTCGTACCAGACGAATCACTATATCTGTTCATAAATTCCTTTAATGGAAAATAACACAATGTGCATTTGCTTTACTTAAACTTAACAAAAGAACCACCACTTCAGATTTTTCCTTTCGAACATGCAAATATAATAAAGCTAACACATTGGCTATCGTTCCTATGCATAAAATGCATAAAGATTCAAATATAATAAAGCTAACACATTGGTTGTTGTTCCTATGCATACAATGCATAAAGATTCTAATCTTAATTTCCCAACAGAGTACTTAACATAATCGAGTAGGAAAAACTAATGATTCCTCTTCGAGGACATATAACATGATAGGCATGCAAAACATGGTTTTCTTTTCCATAAAACTAATGGAATAAAACATAAGAATACATGCCTTTATTCACGAAGTATTTTACCCATATTAGCCATGTATGTATTTCAAGGAAACCAAAACATTACTTTAGTTTTTTTACATGTAATTCATCTTCTTTTCCAATGAATATTTTCGAAAGTGTGTTAACAAAACATGTTATCATTTTCCACATATAAACTTATGTTCTTTCCGATGAAATCTAATACAGCTATTGGATGCCTATTCATGAACTTACTCCAAATGAAACTAACATAATAGTTATGATAGCATAAAGTACTCACATACTCAATAGATCTTCTATCCATGCAAAGAACCTTGTTCCTCTATGATTCTGCATGCAATTTGCTCATGCTTTGCTTCCAATAATTTACCATAGATAGCCTCTTTTATGCATAAAAACTATGCAACACTAACAAGGTTAACTTAACCTTTAATATACTTAAATCAAGAAGTTGACATAATCCATCTAGCAATGTAGTATATTCAAGAGGTTATTCTCTTTAGCCTATATTTATTTTCAAGAAAAGAACTTGGATTCCTTATCATTTAACACACAAGTACGAAATCCCTTTTAAAACAAATTTAAAAGAAAACAAGCTTTATTATCAGCAAGAACTCACATGGGTTCTTGTCAGCAAAACTAGCATAGTAGTTTTGTCTTTTACCATGGTATATCTTTCTAAAAGATTATCATATTAGAAATGCTTTCTTACTTTCCAAAAGAACTAGCAAAATCTTGCATATTAAGTAAAACCATGTTTTACTCTATATTTGTCTCTTTTAGTTGCAAGATTCACATGCAAGATTTATTTTCAAAATACACATATTTCTCTCAAGAAGAATCAAATGTATATTAGTTAAATTTCCAAGCACACACATGTTTCTTCTTCAGGAAACCAAATTCCCAACTCTTTTCAAGGAAAATTCAACACAAAAATAGAAGTTTTACGTACATGGAAAATACACATCCTTTTTTAAAGAAACTCTAACTCAATAGGTATTTACTTTGTAAGAAATGTATTTTCCATAAATGCAATAACTAGTGTTTCAAGAAAAGAAAGATAATAATACTTATCTCTTGAAACTCTTTATTCAACCTGGATTAGAGATGCGATGCCTTCCTTCACATACGCGCATTTCATCTTGGATCCCTCAATTTCTTTTCGCTAACTCCCAAAGGTGACAGTGTTGCAACATTTAGCTCTGATACCACTTGTAACATACACCATTAACTTCATAGGGAAATGTAAGGAGTTAAGATTTTTATACAAGTTACTCATCATTACATAGAATGTTTAATAGTTCATAGTGTAATTTTATAAATAAGAATAGTAAACTCCTAATTCCCTTAAAAACCTCCATTACAGTATATTAACATAATACTATATGATGTAACCATCCATTCATCTCATTACTGATATAGTCATCCCATAATTGCCATTATGAACATCATAACAAGAAAGGAATCAACCTCATCATTTGGACACAATAATCAATCACACCATTGAACACCAATATACCCTGGAAACCCCGTAGGGTGAAACCAGCAAACGTTTAATTTTATTATTAAACGCTCGTGAGGGTGTTCAGCCCATCACTCAATGGCTTATAAGGGACACCATCCTTTAACCATCGTTTATATAATCTTACAAGGATATATGCAAATATCTAGCTTAAAGCCATTACAATAAATATGATACCATTTACCCTCTGGTCTTCATATATTCATATCTTCACATCTTGGTGGCATGGATGTACCTACAATGGACCATCGTACATTGGACCTTCCTGCAACTCGCACTCATCTGCATGAACATTAATCATTTACCTGCCACCAGGACAAGCATAATTTTCCCTTTGTACATGACAAGCATAATATTCCTTTGTACATGTCACCATCATTCCCTGCTATGATGCCTTCAACATAAAATGATGTCAAGATTCATAAATCAATCATTTCACATATATGTACTATAGTAGTTTCTCCATCTACTCATGTATATTCATGATAAGCAAGTAAAGTACCTTTTCGTTTTCTCTTTAATGACCCATACCTCATATGTACTGGTTATAAGTCATCACAATAACTAATGCTTCCGTCGCATAAACACACATTCCTGCAAGACAATGGCTACATCTCCCAAGCCTTTCTTTAAAATAAACTGATACATCAGTTAAGATATTTATGCATGTGTTTTACATAAATTTAGTCAAAATAGCTAACCCTTAAGCTATTACTTTTAGTGCATGGTATGAAAGTTAACATAACAATTGCTTCTTCCATGCATGTGAATGCATACCGGTTCCAAAAGACTCTCCCTAAAGGAGTGCCTTCACAACGAAGCACATAAATCATATTCAACGTAGTTTAATACTACAAGCTATCTTTCTACATACCAAAAATGTATATTATTTTTCAATAAAAGCTAATACATATGTTTCATGCTTATGCATGATCTTCCGCCCAAAAATGAAATCATAATCATGACAATATAAAATTAATCACTTAGTTTATTCATCTAAGGATTAGTTCCTTTAACCATGAGTTTATTAAATAACTTAACTTTACCAACATCATGGTAATTTATTCATGGATTTATTAAATAACTAATATTTGCAAACACCATGGTAATCTACCCATGGTTTTATGAAACAATTAATCTCCATTAACACCATGGAAAAACTACCCATGGTTCTATGAAACTATCCATGGATTTATTAATTAATATTTACATTACCATGGTAAACTATCCATGGATTTATTAAATAATTACTATTTACAACATGGATTCTTTTTACACAAACTTCTTAGTATATTACCACTCTTAACTATTATGTAAAATATTGGCATAATAGCAAAGAATAACATAATAGAAATATTCTCAAGAAAAGACAACAAGGATTCTTTTCCAAAAACCCGCCAATAAGTTTCCCTTTCACCATTCTATCTCTTTAATAATATTATCTTTCTAAAATATTAAAGTAAGAGTCTTTTCAAGAAAAGACAACAAGGATTCTTTTTAGGAAATAAACAACCACAAAATCACGTGGTTAATCTTCTTTTAATTAAAAATTCCTATCTAAATGCATTAAATACAATGCATAGAGAATATGAAAACATGCATATTTATCCAAACATGCATGAAATAAATTCACACAATAGACACCTACCTATTTTGCATGCATTTCAAACATCTCCATGTAAGGTTACCAAAGCCTTAATCTCAATATGTCCACCAAAACATATTTTCACCTTAAGAAGGAAAATCTCAACTTATTTCCCTTGAATTATTTTCTCATATATTTACCCATCTTGATATGAGAATAAATTATAAATTAAATGAGCTATATTTTTCAACTCACAAAGAAAGAGATTATATCATAGACAAATTTAGCCAAAATTATTATCTTGGCAGTCGACTCTCATTCCAGTCGACTCTTATCAATAAAAAAAAAGAATTAATACCATTTATATATAATATTTTCTTATATATTTCTTCACACCAAAAGATTATATAATAACAATTAGCAATATTTTAATCACTTACCATACACCCATTTGAGCCACAGCTTGAACATAGAAAAGGCTTCACAGGAAATGCTTGCATCGTGGCGTCAATAATGGCTTCAAACTTCAGGCTCTGCGTGGAAATCTTGCAACTTTTCAACGGTGTCAATGAAATCATTAAATGCTTCTGCTGTTCGGAGTGGTCTCAAGCAAAACGACCTCCCAACAGACTTTGCACAGTCAACATAGAATCCAACCAGGCACGATACGACACATGCTTTTAACAAGCTGTAGTCGCAGCTTCTCCTCCGATCTCACTGTTCTACGCTCCATGTCTCATTCTCCACCAAAACACCAGTCTCCAACGCAACGTTTTTTTAAACGTGCCCCCTCAAACTCCCGTAGATAAGGAATCCGTCCAGGAATTCGTTTTACAATAGCTGATTCAAGAATTCGTTCATATTTAACCGATTCTTGATTTTCTAAATTAATGTAAGTTTTATTTACAATGCGTAAAATCGTAGGGTTGAGTCATATGTTACATAGATCCACTCATTACAATTCAATAGTTTAAGGATATTGATCTCGTCGTTTGATAAAGTTCGATGGCCAGTGTATCCATTCGAATGAATGATTGGTATGAATGCATGCGCTAGAGCGAGGAGGGAGTATGGTGACTTCATTGAAGTCGTGCAGAATGCTGAACTTAAAGTGGCAAAAGTTGAGAGTTGGGTATGTAAAAGACTATTCGCTTTTCTTTTTTACTGAATTATTGCAATATGAGTGATAATGAGGCCTACATTCTTGCTGAATAAGGTCATTTATCCCTTTCCTTTAGGAAAGACTGTGATTACATTCATTTTATTTTATAAGAGTTAAGATAAGTAATCTTTCCTAATTTTTTTTATTATATAATCTTTTGTTGTGAGAAGAAATATATGAATAAAGATTATATATATATATAGTTTTCTGCAAAAATATTATATACATATGACTGCCAAGATAGGTGATTTGGTTTGCTTTCTTTATTAGATAGTTTTTATCTTGGTGAGTTAAAAGATAAAGAAAAGATTATATATATATATATATATATATATATATATATATATATATATATATGATTGCTAAGATAATAATTTTGGCTAAATTTATTTATCATATAATCTCTTTCTTGAGAGTTGAAATATATAGTTCACTTGTGAGTTGAAATAAATAGTTTCCTTATTTTACAATTTATTCTCATATCAAGATGGGTAAATATATGAGAAAATAATTCAAGGGAAATAAGTTGAGATTTTCCTTCTTAAGGTGAAAATATGTTTTGGTGGACATATTGAGATTAAGGCTTTGGTAACCTTATATGGAGATGTTTAAAATGCACACATATTTAAAATAGGCATGTGTCTATTGTGTGAATTTATTTCATGCATGCTTGGATATATATGCATGTTTTCATATTCTCTATGCATTGTATTTAATGCATTTAGATAGGAATTTTTAATTAAAAGATGATTAACCACGTGATTTTGTGGTTATTTCCTAAAAAGAATCCTTGTTGTCTTTTCTTGAAAAGACTCTTACTTTAAAATTTTAGAAAGATAATGTTATTAGAGAGATAGAATGGTGAAAGGGAAACTTATTGGCAATCCATGTTGTCATTTCTTGAAGAGATTTCTATTATGTTATTCTTTGCTGTTATTTCTAGTATTTCATGATGATAGAAATCTAAGAAGGAAATATGTGTTTCCTATAGTAAAGGAAGAGCTATCTCTCTTGCATGCACAAAGAATAGCCATTATGTTATAGAGGCGTGTTCTTTGCATGTTTAAAGAAATGTTGAGCTATCTTAATATCTAAGAAGATAAACTAATATGTTAGTTATGTTAGTTCTTTTGGAACAAGGTCATGCATAGGCATGCAACCTATGTATTAACTTTTATTGAAGAATAATATAAATATTTGTATGTAGAAAGATAGCTTGTAGTATTGAACTACATTGAATAAGATTGTTTAGTACAATCTTTGGAAAAGAAGACATGTATTTATAGTCTTAATTGCATATTTTTACTTATGTTTACATGCTCACTAACATTGAGACTTTCTTTGGAAAGACTCGTGAAGGAGGTTATGTGCCTCGTTGTGTAAGCACTCCTTAGGGAGAGTCTTTTGGAATTCGGTATGCATTCGCATGCATGGAAGAAACAATTGTTATATTAGCTTGCATTCCATAATAGCTTAAGGGCTAGCTATTCTGATTAAATTTATGTAGATCACATGCATAAATATCTTAACTGATGTATACTTGGGAGATGTAGCCATTGTCTTGCAGGAAAGTGTGCTTATGCGACGGAAGCATTAGTTATTACGATGACTTATAACCAGCACATATTAGGTATGGGTCGTTAAAGAGCGAATGAAAAGGTACTTTACTTGCTTATCATGAATATACATGAGTAGATAGAGAAACTACTATAGTACATATATGTTAAATGATTGATTTATGAATCTTGACATCATTTTATGTTGAAGACATCCTAGCAGGGAATGATGGTGACATGTACAAAGGAATATTATGCTTGTCATGTATAAAGGGAAATTATGCTTGTCCTGGTGGCAGGTAAATGATTTATGTTCATGCAAATGAGTGCGAGTTGCAGGAAGGTCCAATGTACGATGGTCCATTGTAGGTACATCTATGCCATCAAGATGTGAAGATGTGAAGATATGAAGACCAGAGGGTAAATGGTATCATATTTATTGTAATGGATTTAAGCTAGATATTTTCATATTTCCTTGTAAGATTATATGAGTGATGGTTAAGGGATGGTCTCCCACACCCTCACGAGCGTTTAATAATAAAATTAAACGTTTGCTGGTTTTCACCCTACGAGGTTTCCAGGGTATATTGGTGTTCAATGGTGTGATTGATTATTGTGTCTAGATGATGAGGTTGATTCCTTTCTTGTTATGATGTTCATAATGGCAATTATGTGATGACTATATGAGTAATGAGATGAATGGATGGTTACATCATATAGTATTAAGTTAATATACTGTAATGGAGGTTGTTAAGGGTTAAGGAGTTTACTATTCTTATTTATAAAATTACACTGTAAACTGTTAAATACTCTATGTAATGATGAGTAACTTGTATAAAAAAAAATTTAACTCCTTACATTTCCCTGTGAAGTTGGTTGTTAAGGGTTAAGGAGTTTACTATTCTTATTTATAAAATTACACTGTGAACTGTTAAACACTCTATGTAATGATGAGTAACTTGTGTAAAAAAAAAATTAACTCCTTACATTTCCCTGTGAAGTTAATGGTGTATGTTACAGTTTGCATCGTTATCATGATGGTATAGATATTCTATTGATTCATTACTTTGTTTATATTATATTTTGCACAATTTCCAAAATAATTATTCATGCTATTTCCATCATTGGTTTAAGTGTTAATATATTTTAGTTTTTAGTTTAAGTGTTAATATATTTTAGTTTTCTAAACATTATGATGTGTTAAAATTATTTTTTATTCTATCCCATTAAAAGTCTTTTGAGGTTAGTTGTGAGTTTAATTTATTTTATTAGAAGAAAGAGATCAATGTTGAACCGTAAATAAGTTTTTGGGTTTTATTGTTGATTAGACAAACTGTTGAGCTATTGTTCAAATTTTTACTGCTCACTTCCTAATTTATAATTGTTTTCATTACTTCGCTTATCAAAGCTGGCTCATTCATGTTAAGAACATGTGAAAGCTAGATGATAGTCATATATATATAATTAATGAATTTTGAAAGATAAATATTATTTGTAATTTTAGTTAGTATAAAATTATATTAATCATATATTTTATAAATGTTTAGAAGCATTAAATTTTCTGAAATGTAAATGTTTTTAGTTTAAAATTTGAAAGCATTCATGTATAGAGAGATTAAATATTTCAAAAATCTTATTGGGCATTTGGATTGATTAAGCTATTGTAACCACTGCTTTAGCGGTAACAAACGATTAAACTCTTATTAGTTAAGAGTTAATTATGACTACTGTTTTATCTGTTAAGTGAATATTTGAACAAATCAATTTTGGATATTAAATAAAGATTTACTGTGAAATTAGTTTCCTGAGTAAAGTTGATGGTAAAAGTAAATCAAGAACTGGAGTTAGTTGAACAGAAAAACTGTTCCACAGTTACCTAGAAGGAAACTCTGGAATAAAGGAGGAATCCGAAGGGAGTTTGGGGGTTCTTCTTCCTGGGGGAAGGAAGAGAAAAGGAAAAAGACTCTGTTGACTGGAAAGAGAGAAATTTTCAGAAAATAGACTGTCTACTGGGTTGGAGAGCTGGACCGGATTGTCCTAAGTTCTCCCCAGTATTCTGTTCCACTGGAGTTGGAGAGTTGGACCGGATTGTCCCGAATCTCTCCTCCAGAACTGTGTAAGATGCTCCAGACTTGAAGCTCGGGGGAGAGTGGTGGGACGTAATCGCCCAGCTCGCGGAAGGGAGGAAACGAGTACCATCAGTCAAATCAAATTTAAAGTGAGTAAGACCCTGTTAACCCTTGTCTTTTGCAAGGTAGGGAAGGAAACTGTTCTTTCGGCTGTCTTACATTACTGTTATAATAGAATTGTCGTAAATAGTGTTGTTTTATTTTTTTTACTGGTTTTACTGAAGTTGACGAAGAAACTGTTAGGTTCTGGAAGCAAACTGTAAATAAACTGAGGATTTACTACAGTAGCTAGAGAAGTAACCATGAATACCCTGGAATCCATTTATTTCTTTTCTGGGTTATTAGTTCGGTGAAACAGGAAATATTAAGAAAGAAAGGAAACCCTGAAAGTAATTTTTTTTTTAAAAGACCGTTAACCCTAAAGCCTGTGAACCATAACTTTGGGGTAGGTCGTCTTTCCTCCTATGATACTTACACGGACGATGGGCGGTCCGGATGGCATATAGTATAACAAGAAATATTAAATGAACAGGAAATTATGAACAAAGTTCTAGGAGTCAAATTCCAGGTAACCATCGTATCAAACAGTAGTCCAACCTTAAAGATTCGTCGACATCACAGGAACCGAAAACATGATAACTAAAAATTACGGAATACGAGCATTGAAGCAAAATAGACCATAAACTAGCCCAGTAAGAACTGAAAATTACATATAACCATTCTCGATACAAACCATCTAAAGCACGGAATCTACTATCCGAGATGGAGTGATTGCAAATTACCACAGAACATGTATTTATGTAATTTAATCCTTAGTTAAAGGAAAATAGGAAAAGCGGCATAGTGTTTCACAATGCATTACCCACAGACTTCTGATAATCATGAAAAGAAAAGATTAAACCGACTGTTCAACTGACAAGTATACCATAGATAAATAACTGTGGAAGCAGATAGAAAAACCCCATTAGTTTAGAGGTATGGCATTATACATTTAAGAGCACGGGCGAACATAAACCCTGGCCATACAGTAACAGTAGCAAATTTATACATAACACTGACTAAAAACGAAAACCCTGAAACAATTTAGAATCCACTCAAGGGTTTGCTTACCACATTCCGTCGGCCTGAGGCCGTGGACCGTGGTTAACCTGAACATTACAAATAGTGGGGTTACAGACTTTACCCTGAGTTTTATTTCAACCCCAAATTCTCGTTACAGAAAAGGTAAGTCCATTTCCATTATCATGTGTACCTGTAAGCTCACGCCAGGAGTCAGGCCGCCTTGCCATGGAACGAAGGAAGAAACCAGAAATCTCCAAGTGAGTGAGTGGAGTGGCAGCCCAAACCTACTCACACAGAGAAGACCCTGTTAGCAAATGAAAGAAAATAGTAAAAGGAAAACAGAACAAACGGCGACACGGAAAGATTTGATACCCGTAGTGCCTGTGAAGAACAGAATTCGAGAACTTCGGAACCATGGTGCCAGCAAGCTCCAACAGGAATGTAACGAGGAAAAGAACGGAGCAAACTGTGACAGAAACCTAACAAGAGGCACGACAATTAAAAAACCAGCGGACAAACTCCAAACGTAAAACGACAATTTCACCGGTTTCCAAATCCAACACTGAGAAAGCAAGTTTTCTGCGTAGAAACTCTGAAATAGAGAAAACCAGAGGATTTCCTGTACCTGTTACACGAAAGAGGCCATCTGGGGTCACGTTGCATCGACTTTCAATGGAGGTCAGACGTAGCCCTGCCTTTCCCTGTCGCCAGCAGCACCGCCGCCTCCAGAACCCTCGGCGGAAATGCAACAATGGATGGCGGAAACGGTTATGACCCCAAGGTCATAGTAAACCCTCAGCCCTATGCACCGTGGGATCATTATGCATCGACGACCGATCTTATGCCACGTATGGGCAGGATCATAAGTGCAGTTTATCCAAATTAATTGCATATACAACATTCCATAACCCGAGAAATATGTTTGCAAAGTGTTAAGGGTTTTTCGATTAAGGTTTGAGCATGGCAAGGATCATCAAATCCGAAAAAACATAGTAATTAACGGATGTAATAAACAATAAGACCAGAACCGTATCATGGAAATAAAAACCGGATCCGGAGTTATCCATTATGGTACATAGGTAATCAATCAAAGTACCGCAGCACAGAATTCAATTGGTTATGGTTTTCATGGTAGTAAATATAGAAAATCTATTAAAGTTATGATGGGTTAGCTAGTAATTAATTTTTTTTGTGTTTCATTGTGATGACGGTGACAAGTGGTATCAGAGCAGCGTTATAATGCTGGGCCCTATTGGGTCAACTGACGTTACAAATTGAATGGTTTCATGCACAGACAGATAACTAATGGAACGACAACCAAGACGAACACCTTCACAACAGCAACAACGAAATTTAGGAGAGATTCAACCTCCACCAGAAGGAAACCCCGAAATGTGGGTTCAGCTGGGAATAGAGCAGCATCAACGGTCCAACAGATTGATTGAAGAACAGCAACATTAGACTCGCATTTTGTTACACAGAGTACAACAGTTACAGGAAGAAATGGAAAGAGTACGCAAGGAGAATGCAAGGATGATGCAGGATCAAGAGAGGATCTTGAAGAGCCTCTCTGGTAAAAAAAATCAAAGGGTTGAAAAACCCAGTGCTGACAGAGAATTCCAAGAAAGAAACGAATAGCAATCAGAGGAACAAGATACAGGCCGAAGAGAAAGAAGTGTGTCACAGCGAAGTCATCCAAACAGAAATTTTAACGAGGTTGAATCTGAGAACGAAACCGAACGGAAGGTAAACAAAAAGCAGAAGGTGGAGCTGCACGGAGAATTCAGAAAGATAAAGCCACCTACGTTCGATGGCGAAAAGGAGGAAGTGGCAGAGGCCTGGTTGATTAATATGAACAAATACTTCCAGGTGTATGAGTACGACAGCGGTCTCAAGGCACGGTTAGCCATTTACCAGCTGAAAGATAAAGCCACCCTATGGTGGGAAGAAGTGAAGAATGTGCGGGGAATAGAGGACCAGGATGTAACATGGGATAAGTTCCAACAGTACTTCAAAGATAAGTACTTGACTGAGCGGTTCTATGATGAAAAGGCTCGTGAATTTCATGATTTAAGGCTGGGACAGCTGACCATGGACGAGTTTATCACTAAGTTTACGTCCTTACTGCGCTATGTACCGTATTTAAGAGAAGAGAAAGCCAAATTTCAGAGGTTTCTGAGCAAAATGCTACCCGTCCACATGAAGGAGCGTATCGAGTTTGAAAATCCTAGGACAATGGATGAGGCTATTAGAAAGGCAAGGTCACATACTTCGCAAGCTAAAAAATAAGACAGTATCCAAGGAAAAGGTGAAAACCAGAAAGATAATGTGAAAAACAACACCGGTTTCAAAAGGGGTAATAGCAGCAACTTCAGAAGCTCGGCCAAGAGTTCAGTTAATAAGCAATTCGGTAGGAACCATCAGAGGATTAGATGGCCGGGAGAAGACAAGACGGTGGAAGCTTCAAATAAGCCTGAGCAAACTCACAACCAGAGGCCACCTCTGCAGTGTTGGGGCTGCGGGGTAGCACACTATTATTGGGATTGCCCACAGCGGGGTAAAGCTGAAGTAGTAACCAATTTGCAGGAAGCCTCTGCTGTGGGAGATATTGCTAGAAGCATACCCCGAATTAACGCAGCATTGGAGGACCGGCAAGCTGATTTTCAACCCACCATGATAGAACTGGAAGGTAAATTGTCATCCCAAACTATTTTTGTTTTGGTAGATCCAGGCGCAATTATGCGTTATATAAGTCCTAAATTAGTGGAAATCTGTAAACTGTCAAGTCAAAAATTTAAAAAGAGCTGGTTGGTTCAGTTAGCTACAGGAGCTAAAAGAAGAGTTAGTGCCAAAATATTAGATTGTGTATTGTAAATCGGTGGACAACAGTTAATAGTAGATTTAAATATTCTTCCTTTGGGATCCTATGACGTATTGTTGGGTATGGATTGGTTAGAGAAACACTGGACTCTCATCGACTGCAAGGAAAAGATAGTCTACTACAGAGATCAGAATGGTAATCGCCAAGAAATTCAGGGCATAAAGAAGCCTGTACGTCTGCATCCAATTACCGCTTCCCAAATGGAAAAATGCATGAGAAAGGGATGCCAACTATACGCCATACAAGTTGGACTATCTGAGTCTAAGGATAAAGCAACTGTGTTAGAGAACATACCTGTAGTACAGAAATTTAAGGACGTATTTCCGGAAGAAATACCAGGATTATCACCTAAAAGAGATGTTGATTTCATGATAGAACTGCTACCAGGAGCTTCGCCCATTTCGCGAACCCCCTACCGTATGAGTGTGCCAGAACTGACTGAGCTAAAAATGCAGCTTCAAGAATTATTAGATAAGGGGTATATACGACCTAGTGTGTCACCTTGGGGAGCACCTGTGCTGTTTGTTAGGAAAAAGGATGGAACCATGCGCATGTGCATGGATTACCGACAGTTAAATAAGCTGACAGTTAAGAGCAGGTATCCCCTACCCCGTATTGATGACTTGTTTGACCAAGTAAAGGGAGCTACTGTGTTCTCAAAAATTGACTTGCGATCCGGGTATCACCAGATCAGAATTAAGGATGAAGATATACACAAAACTGCTTTTCGCACCAGGTATGGCCACTATGAATTCGTGGTATTACCTTTTGGGCTAACTAATGCACCAGCCACTTTTATGAGGCTAATGCATAGTATTTTCCACCCTTATTTGGATAACTTCGTGCTGATTTTCATTGATGATATCCTGATTTACTCCAAGAATGCAGAAGAACATGAAAAGCATCTGCGTATGGTACTGGAGATGCTAAGGAAGCACCAGTTGTATGCAAAATTCAGTAAATGTGATTTCTTCAAGGAAGAAATACAATATCTTGGACATGTAATATCTAAAAAGGGTATAGCGGTAGACCCGGAAAAAATAAAAACTATCATGGAATGGAAGGTGCCATAGAATGTGGCAGATATTCGATCGTTTATGGGCCTCGCTGGCTATTACCAGCGATTTATAAAAGGGTTTTCGAAGATAGCTTTTCCCATTACTTCTTTACAAAGAAAAGGGAAAATATTCAAATGGACAAAAGAATGTCAGGAGAGTTTTGAAAGATTGAAGCAGTTGTTGACGACAGCACCTGTGTTAAGTGTAGCAGATCCGGATAAGGAATTCGAGGTTTGTACAGATGCATGCAAGGAAGGAGTTGGGGCTGTATTATCATAAGAAGGGAAGGTAATTGCATATGAATCCCGCAAGCTAAAAGATCATGAGCAGCGATATTCAGCTTATGATTTAGAGCTGACCGCAGTTGTGCATGCTCTTCGAGTATGGAGACATTACTTACTTGGAAAGAGTTTTGTGTTGAAGACTGATCATAGTAGTCTAACCAGCTATTTTAAACAAGCTGATTTAAATTCCCGCCAAGCGAGATGGAACACTTTGTTAAGCGAATTTGATATTGATCTAGAGCACGTAAAAGGAAAAGAGAACAAAGTTGCGGATGCATTAAGCAGAAAACTGCATAACCTTTATGAGTTATATGTTAACCAAAATGAAACCAGATTTTTGGAACAAATCAGACAAGAAGCAGACAAGGATCCTGAGTATAAGTACTTGTGGCAGCAGACACAAGAATCTGAAGGACAAGATGGACAAGGGGATTATGAGATTAACCAGGACGGGTTGTTGATCTTCAAGAAAAGAATAGTCATACCAAACAGAGTGGAACTAAAAACTAAGTTGCTGGATGAATATCACAGAAGCAATTATGCGGGGCACCCAGGATATCAAAAGATGCTGACGGCTATAAGGAAGGACTACTGCTGGCCAGGAATGAGGAAGGATATAGTAAGCTATCTAACCAAGTGTTTAGAATGCCAGCAAGTGAAAGTAGAACATAGGCACCCAGCAGGCTTAATGCATCCTATACCCATTCCCGAATGGAAATGGGAGGTGATTTCATTGGATTTTATCACCGGGTTACCAAAATCGAAACGAGGTAATGATTCCATAATGGTAGTTGTGGATAGACTAAGTAAGTCGGCACATTTCATACCTGTCCAATCCACCTATAAGACAGTGCAGATAGCAGATTTATTTATGCGTGAGATCTTCAGACTGCATGGCATTCCTAAGACCGTTATCTCAGACAGAGATGTAAAATTCACATCAGCTTTTTTGAAAGCGTTGTTTAAAGGATTAGGAACGCAAGTACATTTTAGTACTGCATATCACCCGCAAACGGATGGTCAAACCAAACGAGTAAATCAAATACTGTAAGACATGCTAAGAATGTATGTCATGCAGCAACCAGTTAAATGCAAGGAGTATCTACACTTGATAGAGTTTGCCTACAACAATGGTTACCAAGAATCGTTAAGGATGAGTCCGTTTGAGGCGCTATATGGACGGCAATGCAGAACTCCCATTAATTGGAGCAGTCCCGAGAATAGACTCATGCTAGGACCGGATATGCTAGCAGAAATGGAGGCAGAGGTGAAGAAAATTCGACAGAATTTGAAGGCAACACAGGACAGGCAGAAAGTGTATGTGGATAAAAAGAGGTCATACCGGGAATATGAAGTTGGAGACCACGTGTATGTCAGAATTAAACCCAAGAAGAGTACATTAAGATGGACATCATGTGCAAAGTTAGCGCCTCGATTCTGTGGTCCCTTCCAAATACTGGAAAGAGTAGGACCGGTGGCATACCACCTAGCTCTT
The DNA here is from genome assembly GCA_034641835.2 of Pinus albicaulis. NCBI lineage: Eukaryota > Viridiplantae > Streptophyta > Pinopsida > Pinales > Pinaceae > Pinus > Pinus albicaulis. Next base: position 100,557 of record JAXQQM020080077.1, read on the forward strand.
CCTAGTCATATTCGAGTGCATAACGTCTTTCATGTATCGTTATTGAAACGATATATTCATGATCCAAGACATATTATTCACTGGCAGAACATTCAGGTAGTGGGTGAGCATAAAGGTTAAAAATAGCATGAAGTTAAAAGATTTATAAAATTAACATAAGCCTTTTGTGTGCAGGTAGAACCGGACGGAGAATTTCTGGTCGAGCCTCACAGTATAATCGACCGAAGGGAAATCATGCTCCGGAAACGCAGCGCGACGCTCAGCAAGTGCAGTGGAGGCACTTTGGACCAGAGGAGGCCACCTGGGAGGACGAGAGTTTTGTCCGTGAATCTTATCCTGAAATTTTTTCTAATTAAAGTAAGAACACCAGGGACGGTGTTCTCTTCCAGAGGGGGAAAACTGTAACCATTGCTTTAGCGGTAACAAACGATTAAACTCTTATTAGTTAAGAGTTAATTATGACTATTGTTTTATCTGTTAAGTGAATATTTGAACAAATCAATTTTGGATATTAAATAAAGATTTACTGTGAAATTAGTTTCCTGAGTAAAGTTGATGGTAAAAGTAAATCAAGAACTGGAGTTAGTTGAATAGAAAAACTGTCCCACAGTTACCCAGAAGGAAACTCTGGAATAAAGGAGGAATTCCAAGGGAGTTTGGGGGTTCTTTTTCCTGGAAAAGGAAGAGAAAAGAAAAAGACTCTGTTTGACTGGAAAGAGAGAAATTTTCAGAAAATAGACTGTCTACTGGGTTGGAGAGTTGGACCTGATTGTCCTAAGTTCTCCCCAGAATTCTGTCCCACTGGAGTTGGAGAGTTGGACCGGATTGTCCCGAATCTCTCCTCCATAACTGTGTAAGATGCTCCAGACTTGAAGCTCGGGGGAGAGTGGTGGGACGTAATCGCCCAGCTCGTGGAAGGGAGGAAACGAGTACCATCAGTCAAATCAAATTTAAAGTGAGTAAGACCCTGTTAACCCTTGTCTTTTGCAAGGCAGGGAAGGAAACTGTTCTTTCGGCTGTCTTACATTACTGTTATAATAGAACTGTGTAAATAGAGTTGTTTTATTTTGTTTACTGGTCTTACTGAAGTTGACGAAGAAACTGTTAGGTTCTGGAAGCAAACTGTAAATAAACCCAGGATCATTGCGTAGCTCGAGAAGCAACCATGAATACCCTAGAATCCATTTATTTTTCCATATTGTCTGCAATTGTTAAACATAAGAAAGAAAGGAAACCCTGAAAGTAATTTTTTTTTTAAAAGACCGTTAACCGTAAAGCCTGTGAACCAGAACTTCGGGGTAGGTCGTCTTTCCTCCTATGATACTTACACGGACGATGGGCGGTCCGGACGCCATATAGTATAACAAGAAATATTAAATGAACAGGAAATTATGAACAAAGTTCTAGGAGTCAAATTCCAGGTAACCATCGTATCAAATAGTAGTCCAACCTTAAAAATTCGTCGACATCACAGGAACCGAAAACATGATAACTAACAATTACGGAATACGAGCATTGAAGCAAAATAGACCATAAACTAGCCCAGTAAGAACTGAAAATTACATATAACCATTCTCGATACAAACCATCTAACGCACGAAATCTACTATCCGAGATGGAGTGATTGCAAATTACCACAGAACATGTATTTATGTAATTTAATCCTTAGTTAAAGGAAAATAGGAAAAGCGGCAGAGTGTTTCACAATGCATTACCCACAGACTTCTGATAATCATGAAAAGAAAAGATTAAACCGACTGTTCAACTGACAAGTATGCCATAGATAAATAACTGTGGAAGAAGATAGAAAAACCCCATTAGTTTAGAGGTATGGCATTATACATTTAAGAGCGCGGGCGAACATAAACCCCGGCCATACAGTAACAGTAGCAAATTTATACATAACACTGACTAAAAACGAAAACCCTGAAACAGTTTAGAATCCACTCGAGGGTTTGCTTGCCACATTCCGTCGGCCTGAGGCCGTGGACCGTGGTTAACCTGAACATTACAAATAGCGGGGTTACAGACTTTACCCTGAGTTTTATTTCAACCCCAAATTCTCGTTACAGAAAAGGTAAGTCCATTTCCATTATCATGTGTACCTGTAAGCTCACGCCAGGAGTCAGGCCACCTTGCCATGGAACGAAGGAAGAAACCGGAAATCTCCAAGCGAGTGAGTGGAGTGGCAGCCCAAACCTACTCACACAGAGAAGACCCTGTTAGCAAATGAAAGAAAACAGTAAAAGGAAAACAGAACAAACGGCGACACGGAAAGATTTGATACCCGTAGTGCCTGTGAAGAACAGAATTCGAGAACTTCGGAACCATGGTGCCAGCAAGCTCCAACAGGAATGTAACGAGGAAAAGAACGGAGCAAACTGTGACAGAAACCTAACAAGAGGCGCGACAATTAAAAAACCAGCGGACAAACTCCAAACGTAAAACAACAATTTCACCGGTTTCCAAATCCAACACTGAGAAAGCAAGTTTTCTGCGTAGAAACTCTGCAATAGAGAAAACCAGAGGAGTTCCTGTACCTGTTACACGAAAGAGGCCATCTGGGGTCACGTTTCATCGACTTTCAATGGAGGTCAGACGTAGCCCTGCCTTTCCCTGTCGCTAGCAGCACCGCCGCCTCCAGAACCCTCGGCGGAAATGCAACAATGGATGGCGGAAACGGTTATGACCCCAAGGTCATAGTAAACCCTCAGCCCTATGCACCGTGGGATCATTATGCATCGACGGCCGATCTTATGCCACGTATGGGCAGGGTCATAAGTGCAGTTTATCCAAATTAATTGCATATACAACATTCCATAACCCGAGAAATATGTTTGCAAAGTGTTAAGGGTTTTTCGATTAAGGTTTGAGCATGGCAAGGATCATCAAATCCGAAAAAACATAGTAATTAACGGATGTAATAAACAATAAGACCAGAACCGTATCATGGAAATAAAAATCGGATCCGAGTTATCCATTATGGTACATAGGTAATCAATCAAAGTACCTCAAAGGACAAAAATTCAATTGGTTATGGTTTTTGCCAGAAAAATATAGAAAATCTATTAAAGTTATGATGTAATAGCTAGCAATTAAATTTTTTTGTGTTTCATTGTGATGACGATGGTGACAAGTGGTATCAGAGCAGCATTACAACGCTGGGCCCTAATGGGTCAACTGACGTTACAAATTGTATGATTTCATGCACAGACAGATAACTAATGGAACGACAACCAAGACGGACACCTTCACAACAGCAACAACGAAATTTCAGAGAGATTCAACCTCCACCAGAAGGAAACCCCGAAATGTGGGTTTAGCTGGGAATAGAGCAGCATCAGCGATCCAACAGACTGATTGAAGAACAACAACATCAGACTCACATTTTGTTACACACAGTACAACAGTTACAGGAAGAGATGGAAAGAGTATGCAAGGAGAATGCAAGGATGATACAGGATCAAGAGAGGATCTTAAAGAGCCTCTCTAATAAACAAAATCAAAGGGTTGAAAAACCCAGTGCTGACAGAGAATTCCAAGAAAGAAACGAACAGCAATCAGAGGAACAAGATACAGGCCGAAGAGAAAGAAGTGTGTCACAACGAAGTCATCCAAACAGAAATTTTAATGAGGCTGAATCTGAGAATGAAACCGAACGGAAGGAAAACAAAAAGCAGAAGGTGGATCTACAGGGAGAATTCAGAAAGATAAAGCCACCTACGTTCGATGGCGAAAAGGAGGAAGTGGCAGAAGCATGGTTGATTAATATGAACAAATATTTTCAGGTGTATGATTATGATAGTGGTCTTAAGGCACGGTTATCCATTTACCAGCTGAAGGATAAAGCCACCCTATGGTGGGAAGAAGTGAAGAATGTGCGGGGAATAAAGGATCAAGATGTGACATGGGAAAAGTTTCAACAGTATTTCAAGGACAAGTACTTGACTGAGCATTTTTATGATGAAAAGGCTCGAGAATTCCATGATTTAAGGCTGGGACCACTGACCATGGATGAGTTCATCACCAAGTTTACATCATTACTACGCTATGTACTGTACTTAAGAGAAGAGAAAGCCAAAGTTCAGAGATTTTTGAGTAGCTTACCTGTTCATATGAAAGAGCGTATCGAGTTTGAAAATCCTAGGAAAATGGATGAGGCTATTAGAAAGGCAAGGATTTGTTATCAGCAAGCGAAAAATAAGATAGACCAAGGAAAAGGGTGGAAAACCAGGAAAGATAACAGAAACAACACTGGTTTCAAAAAAGGAAAAACAAGTCATTTCAGAAATACCGCCAGAAACTCAATCAATAAGCAATTCGGCAGGAACCATCAGCGGATTAGATGGCCCGGGGAAGACAAGACGGTGGAAGCTTCAAATAAACCTGAGCAACCTCACAACCAGAGGCCACCTCTGCAGTGTTGGGGCTGCGGGGCAGCACACTACTATTGAGATTGCCCACAGAGGGGTAAAGCCGAAGCAGTAACCAATTTTCAGGAGGCCTCTACTGTTGGAGATGTTGCCAGAAGCATACCCAGAATTAACGCAGCATTGGAGGACCGGCAAGCTAATTTTCAACCCACCATGATAGAGCTGGAAGGTAAATTTTCATCCCAAACTGTTTCTGTTTTGGTAGATCCAGGCGCAAGTCTGAGTTATATAAGTCCTAAATTAGTGGAAATCTGTAAACTGTCAAGTCAAAAATTTAAAAAGAGCTGGTTGGTTCAGTTAGCTATAGGAGCTAAAAGAAGAGTTAGCGCGAAAATATCATATTGTGTATTACAAATTGGTGGACAGCAGTTAATGGTATATTTAAATATTCTGCCTTTGGGATCCTATGACGTATTTTTGGGTATGGATTGGTTAGAGAAACACTGGACTCTCATCGACTGCAAGGAAAAAATAGTCTACTACCGAGATCATAATGGTAATCGTCAAGAAATTCAGGGCATAAAGGAGCCTGTACGTCTGCGTCCAATAACCGCTTCCCAAATGGAAAAATGCATGAGGAAGGGATGCCAGCTGTACGCCATACAAGTTGGACTATCTGAGTCTAAGGATAAAGCAGTTGTGTTAGAGAACATACCTGTAGTACAGAAATTTAAGGACGTATTTCCGGAAGAAATACCAGGATTACCACCTAAAAGAGATGTTGATTTCACGATAGAACTGCTACCAGGAGCTTCGCCCATTTCGCGAACCCCCTACCGTATGAGTGTGCCAGAACTGACTGAGCTAAAAATGCAGCTTCAGGAATTATTAGATAAGGGGTATATACGACCCAGTGTGTCACCTTGGGGAGCACCTGTGCTATTTGTTAGGAAAAAGGATGGAACCATGCGCATGTGCATGGATTACCGACAGTTAAATAAGCTGACAGTTAAGAACAGGTATCCCCTACCCCGTATTGATGACTTGTTTGACCAAGTAAAGGGAGCTACTGTGTTCTCAAAAATTGATTTGCGGTCCGGATACCACCAGATCAGAATTAAGGATGAAGATATACACAAAACTACTTTTCGCACCAGGTATGGCCACTATGAATTCGTGGTATTACCTTTTGGGCTAACTAATGCACCAGCCACTTTTATGAGACTGATGCATAGTATTTTCCACCCTTATTTGGATAACTTCGTATTGATTTTCATTGATGATATACTGATTTATTCCAAGAATGCGGAAGAACATGAAAAGCATCTGCGTATGGTACTGGAGATGCTAAGGAAGCATCAGTTGTATGCAAAATTCAGTAAATGTGATTTCTTCAACGAAGAAATACAATATCTTGGACATGTAATATCTAAAAAGGGTATAGCGGTAGACCCGGAAAAAATTAAAACTATCATGGAATGGAAGGTGCCACAGAATGTGGCAGATATTTGATCGTTTATGGGCCTCGCTGGCTACTACTGACGATTTATAAAAGGGTTTTCGAAGATAGATTTTCCCATTACTTCTTTACAAAGAAAAGGGAAAATCTTCAAATGGACAAAAGAATGTCAGGAGAGTTTTGAAAGATTGAAGCAGTTGTTGATGACAGCACCTGTGTTAAGTGTAGCAGATCCGGATAAGGAATTCGAGGTTTGTACAGATGCATGCAAGGAAGGAGTTGGGGCTGTATTATCACAAGAAGGGAAGGTAATTGCATATGAATCCCGCAAGCTAAAAGATCATGAGCAACGATATTCAGCTTATGATTTAGAGCTGACCGCAGTTGTGCATGCTCTCTGGGTATGGAGACATTACTTACTTGGGAAGAGGTTTGTGTTGAAGACTGATCATAGTAGTCTAACCAGCTATTTTAAACAAGCTGACTTAAATTCCCGACAGGCGAGATGGAACGCTTTGTTGAGAGAATTTGATATTGATCTACAACACGTGAAAGGAAAGGAGAACAAAGTTGCGGATGCATTAAGCAGAAAACTGCATAACCTTTATGAGTTATATGTTAACCAAATTGAAACCAGATTTTTGGAACAAATCACACAAGAAGCAGACAAGGATCCTGAGTATAAATACTTGTGGTAGCAGACACAAGAATCTGAAGGACAAGATGGACAAGGGAATTATGAGATTAACCAGGACGGGTTGTTGATCTTCAAGAAAAGGATAGTCATACCAAATAGAGTGGAACTGAAAACTAAGTTGCTAGACGAATATCACAGAAGCAATTATGTGGGGCACCCATGATATCAAAAGATGCTGACAGCTATAAGAAAGGACTACTGTTGGCCAGGCATGAGGAAGGATATAGCAAGCTATCTAACCAAGTTTCTAGAGTGTCAACAAGTGAAGGTAGAGCATCGGCACCCAGTGGGCTTAATGCAACCTATACCCATTCCCGAATGGAAATGGGAGGTGATCTCATTGGATTTTATCACCGAGTTACCAAAATCAAAACGAGGTAATGACTCCATAATGGTAGTTGTGGATAGACTAAGTAAGTCGGCACATTTCATACCTGTCCAATCCACCTATAAGACAATACAGATAGTAGATTTATTTATGCGTGAGATCTTCAGACTGCATGGCATTCCTAAGACCGTTATCTCAGACAGAGATGTAAAATTCACATCAGCTTTTTGGAAAGCGCTGTTTACAGGATTAGGAACGCAAGTACATTTTAGTACTCCATATCACCCGCAAACGGATGGTCAAACCGAACGAGTAAATCAAATACTAGAAGACATGCTAAGAATGTATGTCATGCATCAACCAGTTAAATGGGAGGAGTATCTACACTTGATAGAGTTTGCCTACAACAATGGTTACCAAGAATCGTTAAGGATGAGTCCGTTTGAGGAGCTATATGGGTGGCAGTGCATAACTCCCATTAATTGGAGTAGTCTCGAGAATAGACTCATGCTAGGACCGGATATGCTAGCAGAAATGGAAGCAGAGGTGAAGAAAATTCAACAGAATTTGAAGGCAGCACAGGACAGACAGAAAGTGTATGCGGATAAAAAGAGGTCATACCATGAATATGAAGTTGGAGACCACGTGTATGTCAGAATTAAACCCAAGAAGAGTACATTAATATGGACATCATGTGCAAAGTTAGCGCCTCGATTCTGTGGTCCCTTCCAAATACTGGAAAGAGTAGGACCGGTGGCATACCGACTAGCTCTTCCTAGTCATATTCAGGTGCATAACGTCTTTCATGTATCGTTATTGAAACGATATATTCATGATCCAAGACATATTATTCATTGGCAGAACATTGAGTTAGTGGTGAGCATAAAGGTTAAAAATAGCATGAATTTAAAAGATTTATATAATTAACATAAGTCTTTTGTGTGCAGGTAGAACCAGACGGAGAATTTCTCGTCGAGCCTCGTAGTATAATCGACCGCAGGGAAATCATGCTCTGGAAACGAGCTATCACCCAGGTTAAAGTGCATTGGAGGCACTTTGGACCAGAGGAGGCCACCTCGGAGGACGAGAGTTTTGTCCGTGAATCCTATCCTAAACTTTTTTTTTCTAATTAAAGTAAGAACACTCAGAAGAGACTGAGCTCTGGGTTGGAGAATTGTACCGGACTGTCCCAAGTTCTCCCCAGAAATTTTGTTTTTCACTGGAGTTGGAGAGTTGGACCGGATTGTCCCGAGAACTCCCCTCCAGAAATTCGTGTTCAACAAGACCCAGGCTTGAAGCTCAGGGGAGAACTGTGGGACGTAATTGCCTCAATTCGTGGAAGGGAGGAAACGAGTACCATCAGTTGGATTTGCAGATGAGTAAACGCAGTTAGAAATTCTTGTTTCTTGAAAGAGAATGATTATGTCTATTACAGTTCAGGTTTCCTGTATCTAATTAGATTAACTCTTGTGTAAATGCAGTGGTAATTAATGTTTTCTTTTTCTTTTCTTTAATTAGACATTCTGGTGCAACACAGCAGATGCATTCCAAGAAATCTGGTTCTTGGAAAAGTAGTGAAAACAAATAAATATATATATAACGAAGATTTAGATTGTTCTAAAAAAAATTGGTTAGATGGTATATGAAGTAAACATTGATAGGTATCGACCTGATAGGTGAATCACTAAGTCAGAGTATTTCCTTTCCTGAGATAATACTGCAGAAGTTAACCATAATACTAAGAAAACGGGAGATGTAACCTCACGAAGGCTGTTAATCCAAATGCATGAATAACTCAGTCTTTTGGATAGTTCTCCCTCCTATCTATGATAAACTCGGACGAAATTAGTGGTCCGGTCACCTGTAGTACTCTTTCTTTAAAAAAAAAATAAACAAAGGAAAAACAGGAACGTAGTTTAACTCAGTTCTTTTTTTTTACAGAAAGATGAGATGAGAATATTTGAGGGAACTCTGCAGCAACTCAGAAGAATTTACAGCCTGAAAAAATTCGGGAAAACCTTGTAAGCCTAGTAGCATATAACACCATAATAGACATTACAGAAGTCATAGCAAATAAAACCCCGGAAGGGTCGCCATCCAATAGAACACTGAGTAAATACCCACAAAATTATCATGACACAATGCATACACCCATAGAATCTATTGCGACAGAGGAAACTACTTTATGAAACTTTGCATGTCGATTATGGGTGCCGGAATCAGGAAACAAAAGTTAAAGATAGATACAGTTTAGCACATAAAACATATCTCGCAAGCCGTCAGTTAAAATTACTTATATAACAAAAAATAGACAGAAGAACAGTTACAAACCCCAAGCTGTCTAGAGAAAATTCTTGGTCATATAACCAGAAAAGGGCACGGAGGTTGAGAACCCCAACCAGTCTGTCACGGAGAAATATACATATTACATTGACATGGAAACTCTGTTTAAACAAAGAGAATTATTTCGAATAATGACTAGCATAATGAGGTTATCCGGCAGGTAGCCGCAACCTTGGTTACATTCAACATTTAAACAATTCAAATAGTTTGAGACTGCATAACAAGGCTACATGTTCTTAAAACCCTAGCCGTCCCAACAGCTAATACAAATAACAAATGTTCCAGCCAGGCAGAGAGCCATGGAACCCAAAACCGTCAACGACAGGGTACCTGTGTGTCGAAGCGAGGGTTAAAAACTTCTTCGCAGCCAGAATCCATGAGGAAACCTTGACGAGAAGTAGGAAGAGGGTAATACCTGTAACAGAACCAAAGATTTTTGTTAGAAGAGTACGAAGATCAAAGGGGGTTTTCACCCGCTTTCAAAGCCATAAATAAAACAAGGAAAACGAGAGAAAATATACGTGTAGATCTCAGGACGGAATAGAAACCCAGGAACACCAGTTGCTCCTGACGGCAAAATTTCAATAAGTTTTGCAACGAAATAAGAAAACTGGAAACAGTTCTTAACTTCTTACAATCTGCGAGAATTAAAAAAAAAAACACGGGGAAAATTGGTGTAGCTCTGCCAGAGAGCTTAAGAGAATTGCTAAGTACCTGATATCGTGGAAGACTATAGTTGATGGATACCATTTCACCGCCAACCGCCATAGTTCTGCTGAAGCCAGTTCAAACCCTAGCAGAGACCTTCTGGAGCCATCAGTCGGAAGAAACAATGAATGGTAAAATCAGTTATTGCCCAAGGTCATTAGCGATCCCTAGAACGTCTCCAGCGTAGGATTTTAATCCAAATCAACGATGTGTAGGATGCCACGTGCAAGACGATAAAACCAAGACTGCGTGCCAAGATTAAGTCGAACACCGAAATCATAGGCGTAATGACAAATTTGTTAAATCCAAATGATATGTGCGCAAAATTTCATAGGTTTACATTCGCAAATGTTGCCAAAACTATAATGATAACTTGCTAAGTACACATTATAAAAGTGTTATAAATGATTGTGACTTCATAAAGATCCGAAACCGTAGGTTCTGTCATGACAGCTTGATTAATATGTACAGGTGTGCAATTAACATTTCAGCTATTTGTATTGATAAAACGTATGTATTGACAAGACCTGTAATGATGGTAATGATGTCATAATCCAAGGGTGTAAAATCTGTTCAAATATAAAAAAAAAATTATAGTGAGTAAAATTTGTGGATAATTCACTGTTACACAACTAAAAATTATATTAATAATGGTAAAAATCTACCTTAAAAAATATGAAACTCTCCTAATCACTAATTCGTTTTTATATATATGTTAAAATTAAAATTATGTTAATAAAAAATAAAATTTACAAATATTAAATTTCCTATCTCACTTATTATTATTATTATTTTTAAAAAATTATAATTTCATTATTTAATATCTCACTCACAAATAAAATCATTTATTTAACCATATAGAAAAAAAAACAAAACAACTATAATTATAAAATAAACTTCATTAAAAACGCAAACATAATTTGGGTTATCATTGAAAATTTCCATATTGTAAAGTCATTCACTTAAGTTCATACAAATAGTCATAATATATTGTGATCAGGCACATTCAACCTTCCAAACCTCCCACAATAAAATTCTACATTCAAGATTGTCTGGAAATTAAGTTTGTCATATATATTAAAACCACTCAAATTCATAATCAAAGAATACTCATTAATTAGTAATATTTATATTAAAATATTCTAATTAGGACACAATATTTTCACTTTTTGATATGATTAGATCAATATTTTGTTGAAAACGCGATATCGTTCATTTATCATTTTTCTTACTAGTATATAAAGAAAAAGGTTTATCAAAAGGTGATTAGAAATTTGGAATATACTAATACCATAGTAAAATGGATATCAAAGATTTTAAAATCCTAAGTGATTATACAGTAGCTTATGAGGTATTCCCGCTCAAAGTTGCTAGTTAAAAAAACATAGGGAAGTTTTAGAAGTTTCTGTACCATTTGAGAACGTATTGGGGTTATTAAAATTAAATTTAAAATAAATTTAGTAGCTTTTTTGGATGTGCTAAAGAAAAATAGGATAAGATTTATAATTGTTATAGAAGAAACATAAATAACATTTTTCAAAGAAAATATTTATGCTTATATTATCCAGGATGTTATTGGTGCCCACCCACTTATTCCACTTGGATGCTCACGAGTGTTTTTTTTCAGTTTCCTTAATTGTACCACAATTTACTATTTTTAGTTGTTTTTTGGGTCCTAAACTTCTGGAGTTGTTTTGATGCCCTAAGCGATGTTTTTTTGGAAAATAGGAAAACCCCAAGATGTGGTAGGGGTTTGCAACTGAAACTTGTTGTCCTCGAATATATGTTTCTAATGAGGCATCGTACGTGTCAAATGGAGATTGTATGCCAAAGTTACGACCATATGAAGTCGATGTACCAACTATCCCCAGCGGGGCCCACAAAATTTTGCCGCTTCATCTTCTAGGCTTAGGTTTTAGGATGTTTAGGGTTTTCCATTGCTTCTCAATAATAAAAAGGCCTCCAAGCCTCACAGTTCAGAAGGCATGTAATCGTCACATCTCCTCTTAGTGATAAGTTACCATCATCTCGACTAGTTTATTTCAATTCTGAGATATAAGAGACCCTAAAGGCAACTTGAGATAATCTTTGGTGTTAAAACATAAAATTATCATATCTTGCGTTGCGATTATTACAATTGCAAGATGCCATGCCATAATAAAACACAACGTCGAGCTGGATGTCATAGCCGACATAGTTGGTACAAGTAATGATATGTGATCTCTGACATTAGCCTCTGTTGCGAGTCTTGAACACACAGTTCCACAGGAATTCATGTCTTTATCGACTCCTTCATGTAGAAACTGATATTAAATAATGAACAAACTAAAAAAAAATGGCATCACACAAGACTGTTCTTCCTATTGCCCTGGGCCCTCCCTCCATCACCAGTTGGCCTAGCCTAGGCTCTGATACCAATTTAAATTTATTGATCATATTCTCTATAAATTAAATAATTTTATATCTAAATACAAGTAGTGTTATCTCAATATAGAAAAATTATGTTGGACACACAATCACTTGGTTGAGAGAATATCTCAACCACACACCAATCTAGAAATCATCTAAATCTAAACAACTCCTAAAAAAATAAGAACATAGTCCTTTACTTTGAAAACGTTGCACTTAAAACAAGTACAAATTATATGTTCTAAATATTTCTAATACAATATTCTAAAGCAATCTTCTCTAAGAAAATAAACTACAAAAAAATTAAAGTAGCAATTGCACTAGATGTTGCAAAGGAAACGTCATAATGCATACATTTGAAAAGAATCAAGACATATAGAAGATCATGTGTAACTAATCCAATGATTAATACTTGATCATAATTCAATCTCATTATTTTAAATTTATAGAAAATAATATTTAGAAAATGTTATTTAGAAATATAATTCAAGAATTGTATGAAAAAAAAGTGGAATAGAAATAAAATAGTTCAATGTTAAATAATGAAAAATATTAATAACAAAGATGTATTCAATGCAACATAGTTTAGAATCTCCATGTATTTTATTATAATTTTATTCTAATAACATTTTTTTTACAATAACAATCACTAATGTTTCCATTTTACTTATTTTAATTTAAAATCATTTAAAAATGGAACTTACAATTATAGACCATTCAAACCAACATTTTAACAACACAGTGTGTTAAACATCATATCCTCTCTCTCTTACTTGTCACAACCAAGAATACGTGATAATGGAATATTAAATATGTTAGCAAATTTCTATACCAAGCAGTCACTACCCTTAACCAAAAATGATTATACTACAATAAATACTAAAAATATAAGGAAGTTGGGTAAAAATGCGAAGTTGGGTTACACTTTTGTGAGAATCAAGGATGGATTTTTTTTCTCTCAATAATTCGGCTAAACTCTTCGAGAGTTCGGAAGAACTTTCAAAATTAGTTAGGCCGAACTCATTCTGTCATTTACATTGACAACGTATTGGTGGCGTGGGAAAATATATTTTTGGCTGGAGATGGGAAAACCGGCAACAAAAGTTTGGACGAACTTTTAAAATAGTTCGACTGAACTTGTATTTATAAATATATCAGCCCACAAACTTTTAGAGGTTTCTTATTCACATGTGTCTCACGTCTATCTGTCTAGGTGTTGTTGTTGCTCTGTTGAGGTGTTGCGCTCTGTGACGAGGTGATTTTTGTTGATTTGCAGTTGCGCCACTGTGCTCTGTGATGAGGTGATTTTTGTTGATTTGTAGTTGTGTTGCGACGACGAGGTGATTTTTGTCGATTTTCAGTTGCGCTGCGATGACAAGGTGATTTTTGTTGATTTGCAGTTGCAGTTGCTCTTTTTTTTGTATTTTTATTTTTTATTTTTTTGGTTTGATTTTAAATTTATTTATTTTTTTCGCAGGGAATTTGGTCTACGTCTTCCACAACGTCTTCAGTGATCTCCTGGCTTCATAGTCATTGCGTGTTCGTTTGTGAATTTTTGTGAATTTCCAGGTATGAAATCCTCTGTCACTGAAATCCTCTGTTAAACATTAAATGATTAAATCTCTTAGGAAACTCGAATTTAAGCCTCTACAATTTCTATCACCGATATTTTTTATTTTAAAATTTATTTGATTTTTTTATCGTATGTTAATAAAAGCAAGAAAAAAACCAATTAAATCTCCTTTTTTCTTGTTTTCAATTAGCTCTAACAAAATATTTAAGAAATTTACAGTAGATATGCATGGAATAAATTAACAGGAATTTGTTGAAACCAGATTCCTGTACACCATACACCAGGACTTGTAATGCAAGAAATTATTTTGCTGAAATTGAAAGTAAGGTTTAATCCTACATTAAAAAAAAACTATTAAACATGACGATTAATGATTTGACCGCTGGTTTCAGAAGCATCGTGTAGCTCCCTTGTTCTCTCAACATGACGACGTAGTAATTCTTCTGGAGAATGTCATTTGGGTGATTGTTCTGCAATCAGACGTGGAAAATGAGTAGCTAGTATTTTTGCTACCTCATCATCCACACTTATCGTTTCATTTATCCATTCGATAGAGTCAGCATCAACATAAATTTCCGTATCATCATCATCATCATCATTGCTTGTCTCATGTTCCACTGATTCTTCTGGAACATCTTCTATCTCATTATCATGGGTTATCTCAACAACGTCCTCTATAACAACTTCGTGTGTCTGATTATCGATAAATGGTACATTTTTCAGATGAAACCCATAAATCTTGCATACTATTTGGGAAGGAAAATAATAATAAAAATCATCTGACTCCCACCTACTCTCATGATTCATCAACAATATCATGTGATATTCATGAGTTGATCATCCCTAAAAAATACAGAGTGGCCATCATGATCTCTGACTGTTTTGCACACAATAAATATTCCACCTTTTCATGATATTTTCATGAATTTAAGCCTCCGCAAAAAAATATAATCTTTCTTATGCATGCACAATTATAGTAGTGTTAAAGGGAACAATTTTTTCTTTATATGTATTTGAGGTATGTTACACTCTTACCTATCATATCAGATAGTTTGGATTCTTGAACTTCCTTCATGATATCTATGGTTGCTCACCTTCATTCAATATTGGGTAAAAGGTCATGGTCTTACCTTAATTTCTATTCTAATTCCCTTTCCTAACTTTAATTTTCCTTTTGACCTTGGAGATAAACCCAATCATTAAATGTGATATTCATCCCTTCTAGGGAACTTAGTATGGGTTTCTTAGTGGTTTCCAACCCTTATAATGATGTGAGGTGGTGTTTAAAACATGGGAGTAACTTGTGTTTGCATGTGATGCTCATGGGCCATGGTTTCTTTTGTGGCTTATAGACGGTTTAGTTCTACCTCCTAAGATAAAATTTCTAAAAAACTTCCCTTTATTCTTTAAAATCAAAATAGATCTATACTAAGGATTAATCTTTATACGTATTTCTACCATATAAATTCTAATGATAATTAATCACATATGTGTTAAAGTAGAATATGAAATAAGCCCTTTTTACACTTGGCTTGGTTCTTAGGTACATAGATGGGTGAGTTTGGGAATGTGGTTCACATGAAAAGTAATAGGGAATGGATTTAGTGGAAACCTTTTATAAGATCAGGACTCAAACATTGAGAGTGAAAAAAAACCTTTTATATTCAATGTAAAACACGTGCATTAACATATAATTGTGATATTTTCGCTTCTTTCCAACTTAGTCCATCCTTCTAGAAAAATCCCTTTTAATGAAGAATATATATCCATAGTGATCCACTGATATTTGTTTACCAACAAATATTCCCTTTTGGACTTATATATCTCAAAATTATGCTCATTGAATTTATCCATCTATATTTTTAAACTACTCAACTATTTTATTACGCCATAGGAATCATTTCGATATATCTCCCATTTTAATGGGTCTATCACATTTCGAGAAAAACACATTAGCCATAAAAGTTTCCCATTGAAATCAAAAGTAATTTAATGCAAAACATAGTTTTTAACCTTATATAGTTAATTGTTTCAAATAGATTCTTAATAAAATGAAAAATATTCAATGTAGAACACATGCATATTAACATATAATTGTGATATTTTCCCTTCTTTCCAACTTAGTCCATCCTTCAAGAAAAATCCCTTTTAATGAAGAAAATATATCCATAGTGATCCACTGATATTTTTTCACCAACAACTATTCCATTTTGGACTTATATATCTCAAAACTATGCTCATTGAATTTATGCATCTATATCTTTAAACTACTCAACTATTTTATTACACCATAGGAATCATTTCGATATATCTCCCATTTTAATGGGGTCTATCACATTTCGAGAAAAACATATTAGCCATAATAGTTTCCCATTGAAACCAAAAGTGATTTGATACAAAACATAGGTTTTAACCTTATATAGTTAATTGTTTCAAATATATTCTTAATAAAATGAAAAATATTCAATGTAAAACACATGCATTAACATATAATTGTGATATTTTCCCTTCTTTCCAACTTAGTCCATCCTTCTAGAAAAATCCCTTTTAATGAAGCAAATATATCCATAGTGATCCACTGATATTTGTTCACCAACAACTATTCCATTTTGGACTTATATATCTCAAAACTATGCTCATTGAATTTATGCATCTATATCTTTAAAATACTCAACTATTTTATTACACCATAGGAATCATTTCAATATATCTCCCATTTTAATGGGGTCTATCACATTTTGAGAAAAATACATTATCCATTAAAGTTTCCCATTGAAACCAAAAGTAATTTGATACAAGACATAGGTTTTAACCTTATATAGTTAATTGTTTCAAATAGATTCTTAATAAAATGAAAAATATTCAATGTAAAATGCATACACATTAACATATAATTGTGATATTTTCCCTTCTTTCCAACTTAGTCCGCGCTTCTAGAAAAGTTCCTTTTAATGAAGCAGATATATCCATAGTGATCCACTGATATTTGTTCACCAACAACTATTCCATTTTGGACTTATATATCTCAAAACTATTCTCATTGAATTTATGCATCTATATCTTTAAACTAATCAACTATTTTATTACACCATAGGAATCATTTCGATATATCTCCCATTTTAATGGGGTCTATCACATTTCGAGAAAAACACATTAGCCATAAAAGTTTCCCATTGAAACCAAAAGTGATTTGATACAAAACATAGGTTTTAACCTTATATAGTTAATTGTTTCAAATATATTCCTAATAAAATGAAAAATATTCAATGTAAAACACATGCATTAACATATAATTGTGATATTTTCCCTTCTTTCCAACTTAGTGGACATCCTTCTAGAAAAATCCCTTTTAATGAAGAAGATATATCCATAGTGATCCATTGATATTTGTTCACAAACAACTATTCCATTTTGGACTTTTATATCTCAAAACTATGCTCATTTAATTTATGCATCTATATTTTTAAACTACTTGAAACTATTTTATTACATCATAGGAATCATTTTGATATATCTTCCATTTTAATGGGGTCTATCACATTTCGAGAAAAACACATTAGATATAAAAGTTTCCCATTGAAACCAAAAGTAATTTCATACAAAACATATGTTTTAACCTTATATAGTTAATTGTTTCAAATAGATTCTTAATAAAATAAAAAATATTCAATGTAAAACACATGTACCTTAACATATAATTGTGGTATTTTCCCTTCTTTCCAACTTAGTCCATCCTTCTAGAAATATCCCTTTTAATGAAGCAGATATATCCATAATGATCCACTAGTATTTTTTCACCAACAACTATTCTATTTTGGACTTGTATATCTCAAAACTATGCTCATTGTTTCCCAGAAACGTTTTTTTGGGGCACTACCCCCGAACACCTGTGTGTGGAGAATTTTTTGTCTATATGAAACCCTAAATTGGGGGTCCTTTCCGCCCATTTTATTCCCACCACTATGCTTAGAAAAATATATAGTGCATTGGGGTATTCACATAAAGAATATAACACATACCAAACATCCAATAATTCTCCTTAATGTGACCATCAATGTTGCAATGGTTAGAATTATTTCTACTACCCTTGCATGGATGTGTAGTGGCTATTTTATTCTTATCCTCCTATTTCTAGTTCTTATTCCCCTCCTTCAAAGCTTCTTGGTGCTATTTTTTCTTCAAATCAATTAAGTACCCTTTATTTTGGCCTATGGTTTCTAGATAATGTGCATATACACATGGCTCATACATTATCCTTAGGTTGGAAAGAATCACTTGTTTTTGTAGATGGTTATATAGACCCCACATATACTTAAGGAGTACATTTGGGCTCTTGGGAAAGATATCCAATAATATGACCATATTTTTGAACTTAGTACACTCTTATACACCCTTATGTCTACGTAAAGTAGTGTGAGTGATTCCACGGGTCCTCTACACACTTCATAGGGTATAATTGGGACAAGTAGTGTTAACTTCTACAAGTTCTATAGGCAGAGTCTATAAAGGGACAGGTAGCCTCTGGATCTCATCTTTTATGAAAGGTGACATATCCAGTAAATGCCCTTACAGTCAATCTCTAGAATAGATCTAAATAGAAGTTCTTAATTTTAATATCCATAAACCACAACTACTTTAAGGCAAACTATGTACATGTGTCATTTCTCCCATAAATTCTTAGGCAAATTTTTTAAGCATACATGTCATGTTGGCTTTCTCCCATTAACTTTAAAGCATGTTTTTTGTAAGTGCATAAAATAATTTTGCAAACCATGTAAATGTCATTTATCCCACAAACTAAAGGCTTTCTCTCATTAATTCAAGGAAAACTTTAAGGCCTAAAAATTGAACCTAAAGTGGCTGAACTCTCATAGGATTTTGAACTTCCATAGGATTTTAGTCTATATGTTGAGTGTTAACTTCTACAAGTTCTAAAGGCAGAGTCTGTAAAGGGCCAGGTAGCCTCTGGATCTCATCTTTTCTCAAAAGTGACATATCCAGTAAATGCCTCTACAGTCAGTCTTTGGAACAGATCTAAATAGAATTTCTTCATTTTAATATCCATAAACCACTACCACTCTAAGGAAAACCTTGTACATGTATCATTTATCCCTTCTCACATAAGCTTTTAGGCAAACTTTAAGGCATGTGTCATTTCTATTTCATTTCTCCCAAAAACTCATAAAGGTGTGACTTTTGACATAACTAGTTGTTTTAGTAAGTGCATAAAATAATTTTGCAAACCATGTAAATGTCATTTCTACCACAAACTAAAGGCTTCCTCCCATTAATTCAAGGAAAAATTTAAGGCCTAAAAACTGAACCTAAAGTGGTTGAACTCTCATAGGATAGTATCCCCAAACTCAAGGCTTTCCCCCATTAATTCAAGGCAAACTTTAAGGCCTAAAAACTAAACCTAAAGTGGCTGAACTTCCATAGGATTTTAGTTTGTTGGTTGAGTCTTAACTTCTACAAGTTCTAAAGCAGTCTATAAAGGGCTAGGTAGCCTCTGGATCTCATCCTTTCTTAAGGCATGTTATTGAACTAGATGTGATTTATGCCATAAATTTTAAGGCAAACTTTCATGCAAACCATGCATGAACCATGTATATGTGTCATAAATCTCCCTTAAACTCTAGGCAATGCAATCTTTAATGCATCTCATTTCTATTGTGAATTCTACCATAAAATTTAAGTCAAACTTTAAGATAAACCATGCACATGTCATTTATCTCATGCACATGTGTCATTTCTCCCATGCATTTGTAATAAATGTCAATTTAATATATTTTTGTTGAATTTGTTTTTTTTTCAGGGATAAAAAAATCCACTAAATATGGTTGAAAAATGGAAATTATGCATAGATGTTTCTTGCTATCCCAATCCAGGGAAAGCAGTGATTACATATGTGCTTTCCAATATTGCGACTAGCAAAGTCGTCCAAAGGAAAATGAATATACCGGGAAGAACAACAAACAATGAGGCATATTATATTGGATTGATAGAAGGCTTGGGAACAACGATGGAGTATGGATCAAATGGAATTGTAGTTTTCACCAATTCTGAACTTGTGTGCAACCAGATGAATGGTGTGTGCCAAGTTAAGAAGGAGAGGCTAAAATAACTGCATGGAATAGAAAACAATATTGTTAGCCAATTTCAATTTTTTAGTATAAGGCATTGTACAAATGTGAATAAGATGTCTGTTGATCTATTGCATGGGGCAATGCCAATTCATGATTCATCTATCAAAGATGAATTAGAATTATATAGAGAAATGCCAATGCAAGATTCATCTCTCAAAGATGAATTGGTTTTGAGATGCTCTTCTTCAAAAATTCAAGATTCATCTCTCAAAGATGAATTAGTGTTGAGATGCTCTCCTTCAAAATTTATTGATGGACATTGTAACATATCTTGGATATGTGTGTGTTTTGTACTTATAAATTCGTCTTTTTTAATGACCATGTGTTTTTTTCAATAATATACCAAGTGTGCTCCCACCACACCATGTAAAGTGCAACTTGGTGCAATTCACATTTACAACAAGTGGTGAAATTCACATTTCTATAAAATTAAAATGTGGGGACTTCAACAAATTTTTGTTTAAATGGAGTTTCACGCTTCTTTTTTAAGGACAATGTGTTTTTTTCAATTTTATACCATGTGTGCTCCCACCATGTAAAGCAAAATTTGGTGAAATTAATATTTTTATAATTTATTTTTCTTAAATTGAGTTTCACACATCAATTAGTGCTTTGAAAGTTGTGTTTTACATAATTTGTGTACACTAAATTACATTAGTTTTCTGAAATTTATTTTGAATTTATTTTAAATAGTAATTAAAAAAAAATAATTGTAAATGTCTACTGTAGATATATATATATATATCATGGAGGATGAACAACGAAGATCAACAAAATCCCATATCTCTACGAGAGAGGGGGATCAGGGATCGAGGGGTGTTCATGGTATTTAATATAATATTAAATCTCCATACATATACATACATGTGTTTACATATGGAATTGATTTTTTATCAATTTTGTGAGTTAAATTAGTTGTTAATAAGTTTCATTTTTTATTTTTTAAGAGCCAAGAGGAGAAGGGTGTATACTCCATCAATGGAGCATGCCCATGGTTCACACAATTTAATCAATGGATATGTACATGTATTCATACATATGAATGTATTTTTGAATTGATTATAAATTCATATTTGTTTATGAAGCTTCTATCTCGTCTCGCGAGGTTGGTGGTGGTTCAGATTCCCTTAGAGGGCCATCAATAAGTGCTAGCAGGTTGCATGAAGGTGGTGATATGTATTCCCCTAGAGGAAAATCAACAGATGGTCGTATTGGTTTTCAACCAATCGGTGGTCATGTTGGTTCTCATCAGGGTCATTCTGGTTCTCCCCAGTCTCAGGGTGGGCAAGATGCTAGCCAACCACATCAACATGGCTATCAATTTGAATATTTTTTTCATTCAATTTGTACAAGTTTGTTTACATGTGTTTTTTAATATACAAAATTTTATATATTGATGCAGAGGCTGAAAATGCTACTCCAAATGTTGCTAAAAAAGACATAGGGAAGAACGCCCCATTCAAGAAGAAGGTTGTCCACCAACCACAACTTATCCGACCTACATTTTCGATATACCTTGGGAAACAAACATGCAGCAATGCACCTTAGAAAGGTGTCAACATCTTCATGAAAAATTGCGAGAGATCTCGTGGCTTTGACTCTACCTGCTGAGAGTCAACAAAGCTTGGAAATAGTTACACACTCCTTAGGCGAACTAGTAGATGTGTACCGAAAGCTTGGGCGAACCACTGATACTTTTGTAGAAGTCATGAGAAAAAGAAAGGAAACAATGATGGGTCCCAATAAATGGGAGGTTATTAAAGAAAGAATTACAACAGCAATGGCCAAGTCTATGTTTAATTTCAAAGAAGGGCTGAAAAGAAAGATGTTGAAGGTGCAATATTTTGAGCAGCCTAATATAGCTCACTATTTATATGATAGACACCTTGCGGCCTATGGAAGACTCCCATGGAACGGCAAGGTTCTGCCTTATTTTGCAAAATTATTTTATTCAGAATTCTTTTTGCAAATGAAACCCAATTTCAATGACCTTCCCTAAAAAAATTTTGGTCCTGGGAAAGGTCGATTGTGTGACTATAGGGGCGTTAGGCGTGACGTTGAGTTGCCTCGCCCCAAGCCACCATTGGTTAGTCGACCTTTTCGTGTTGAAACTTTGTGGTCAGAGATGGAAGCCACTTCTCAAATTAGTCGAGAAGCAATGGATGCCATCATTGACAATGTTCATGGTGGATTGGGTGGAGTCGATGTTTATCTGAATCGACAAAGAGCATGTGAGAATGCACATGCTAATTTTTTGTATTATACAAATGAAGTGATTGACAACATGAGTGTTGAAGATCTCAAAACATATGCAAAGAATTGTTGCAATGGTTGGCAGGACCTAATTGTTCACGAGGAAGAGGGTATGGGAATGGTGTGTGTTAATGGTTAGGCTTCAATTATTTTAACACGTACAATTTGTAATAAATACATATATACATACATTTGTTTGTATACATTAATCTAACAAAAATGTATCATTTTATGTTAACACCATTTTTATTTGTCATGCTTGATGAATGAAGAAAATGTTAGTATCACGGTCAGAGCCTCTAGTTCAAACAATCAAGATGGATCTCACCATCAATCATACAGTCAAGATGGTTCTCACCATCAAGATATGTTGGCAAATGTTAGTGTTTTTTAAGTGAACATGATCATGTACAATTATTTTTTATCTATTATTATATATATCGAAACATGATGAGATATTTTTAAAATAAATAATTGTGCACACATGTACATGTACATATATATAATAAAATGTTTTAACAGATTCCGATTTCGTCCGATGCTTTTGGGATGGCAGTAGCTTCTTCTTCCTTGGGATATGTACCTTCTTCTTCCTTGGGAGATGTGCCAAATCCACCAGCACAAGTATTCAATTTTTCACTTAAATATATATATATATATATATATATATATATATATATATATTTCAAGTTATAAATTGAAGTTTAAAAGTTTTATTATAAATTGAGTTCTAGAGATTTTGAGTTATTTTAAATTTTTTGAATTTTAGGTTTTTGGAGAATTTCTTTTGGAGCCTCTCTTAGGAGATGTGCCAAATCCACCAGCATAAGTATTCAATTTTTCACTTAAATATATGTTTTTAAGTTATAATTTATAAATTGAAGTTTAAAAGTTTTATTATAAATTGAGATCTTGATCTTGAGTTATTTTATACTTTTAAATTTTTTGAATTTTAGGTTTCTATAGAGGATTTCTTTTCTCCACGGACTCTAGCAATGGAGATAGGAACATCCACACCATTTCAACCATTTGAACAAGTTGTCTAACTTTTTTTTTAATATTATTGAAAATAAGTTTATATATGCATTTTCATTTGAAAATTTTTAATATATATATAACTGTACATGTATATTGTACAGTTTACTATTCAAGATGTTCTTGTGGGGGAAGTTGTAGTGGATGAGTAACAAATGGACAGGGAACCTCGTATTTCATGATTTTTTTTACATTTTGTTTTTTACATGAAGTTCTATATATTCTCACTCAATTTTAAAACATCAAATTTTAATTTTGTATACATTGTGTACAGGTTCCCCATGCTTCGCAGGATAGCTAGAGGATTGTGACTTTGCTGGGAGAGACACTACATCCATCTGTATTTGATGGATGATGCACATGCACTATTTGATGGATGATGCACATGCACATGTGCAACATTATATTTTCAATAGATTTAGTCTTAAATTTACTTTTTTATATATAGTCTTATCTAGATGCAGTCATATATAACTTGATACTTGATACTTGTGAGATCTACAAATTTTGGACATATTTTATGTGAACTACATTTGGTACATGTGAATGTGATATATAATGTTTTTAAAAATTAAGTTTTGGATGGTTGAACTACATTTGGCATGTGAAGTAATGTTACAGTGTTATATATAATTTGTTTTGTTTTTAAAACTCAAGTTTTGGATGATTGAACTACATTTGGCATGTGAAGTAATGTTACTTGATACTTGATACTTGTGATCTATAATGTTTTGTTTATAAAACTCAAGTTTCGATACTTGTGATCTATAATGTTTTGTTGTTAGAACTCAAGTTTTGGATGGTTGAACTACATTTGGCATGTGAAGTAATGTTGTGTTATAATTTGTTTTGTTTTTAAAACTTAAGTTTTGGATGGTCAAGAACTACATTTGGCATGTGAAGTAATGTTGTGATCTATATTAATGTTTTTCTTTTGACAAACTCAAGTTTTGGATGGTTGAACTACATTTGGCATGTGAAGTAATGTTTTGTTATAATTTGTTTTGTTTTTATAACTTAAGTTTTGGATGGTTGAACTACATTTGGCATGTGAAGTAATGTTGTGTTATAATTTGTTTTGTTTTTAAAACTTAAGTTTTGGATGGTTGAACTACATTTGGCATGTGAAGTAATGTTGTGATCTATATTAATGTTTTGCTTTTGAACTACATTTGGAATGTGAAGTAATGTTGTGTTATAATTTGTTTTGTTTTTAAAACTTAAGTTTTGGATGGTTGAACTACATTTGGCATGTGAAGTAATGTTGTGATCTATAATGTTTTGTTAAATTAAAACTTAAGTTTTGGATGGTTGATCTACATTTGGCATGTGATATAATGTTAAATGTTTTTATTGGATAGTTGAACTACAATTGGCATGGCATGTGAAGTAATGTTGTGATATAGTCAAAAAGTTTTTAAAACTTAAATTTTGGATGGTTGAACTACATTTGGCATGTGATTATGATATTATGTTTTGTTTTTAAAATTCAAGTTGTCATTTTCCAAACAAAAAAAAAATCACATGAATATATGTACATGTAGAAATGATTTTACACATGTTTGAATATATATGTTAAAAAAATTGAAGTACACACACACACACACACACACACACACACATATATATAAACAATCATAAGATTCTAGGTCTTGTTAGATGTGTTGAAAACAATCATTAAATTTTTTAAAAACACACTATAATGTGTATATATCTAAGACGTGCAACATTTTTCATCAATGCCAAACAAAAAAAATCACATGAATATATGTACTTGTAGAAATGATTTTACACATGTTTGAATATATATGTTAAAACGATTGAAGTACAATATATATATATATATATATATATATAAACAATCATAAGATTCTAGGTCTTGTTAGATGTGTCAAACAATCATAAAATTTTAAAAATGCATTCTATAACGTATATATATCCAGTACATGCAACATTTTTCATCAATGCATGTATAGAAAAGCTACTTTTAGTTAATTCCATTCTAGAACATATATATCCAGTACATGCAACATTTTTCATCAATGCATATATAAAAGATACTTTTGGTTAATTGCATTCTAGAGCATATATATCCAGTACTTCAACATTTTTCATCAATTCCAATAGAATTTAGCTACTTTCAGTTAATTGCATTCTAGAACATATATATTCAGTACGTGAAACATTTTTCATCAATGCACATAATAAAACTACTTGAATAGTTAATTGCATTCTAGAACATATATATATCCAATACATGCAACATTTTTCATCAATGCACATAGAAAAGCTACTTTCAGTTAATTGCCTAGAACATGTATATATCCAGTACGTGCAACATTTTTCATCAATGCACATAGAAAAACTATTTTCAGTTAATTGCATTCTAAAACATATATATCTAGTACTTGCAACATTTTTCATTAATGCACATAGAAAAGTGATTTTCATTTTTAATTACATTCTAGAACACACACACACACACACACACACACACACACACATATATATCCAATACTTCTAGAACATATGTATCCAGTACTTGCAACATTTTTCATCAATGCACATAGAAAAGTTACTTTCAGTGAATTGCATTCTAGAACATATATATATCCAATACATGCAACATTTTTCATCAATGCATGTATAGAGAAGCTACTTGCAGTTGATAAGTTAGTGTGCATGTACCAAAACAATGTACATGTGCAAACACTTGCACAGATAACATAACAAGGCAACTCAATTTTTAGTTGAGTTCTGGAAGTTCTAAAACATGAATCCAAAGAGAAGAAATTGTTGGGTAGTTCAATCAAAAAAATTCCAATGGAATGTCATATTCAATGATCCGTTCATGATCGGATTTTGACATTTTCCATTTCTTAATTTTTTTTTTCTTTGATTGAACCTCTATCAACTTTATGCGTGTTGCACACACCAAGTGACTATATTGACAACTTTTGACATCAGGTTCATAGTCTTCAAAGTAAACAAAATACCCACTTTGATTAGTTTGTCTGAAAAAATAACCTTTCAGTATAATAGATCCTCTTTCATATGGAAACCCGTGATCATTATAGTTTTCTAATAATTTATTTTTTCGTTCAGTGCAATGCATCAAATAATACTTCACATTTTCATCGTTGTTAGTAGGTGCAATTACAGCAAAAACATATCCTGCACAATAAAACAAACTTAATAAACTTATGTATTTAAATTTATTTCTAGACCTCTATCATTTGAAAGCAATTCAAATGTTACCTTCTCTAACAAGATCAAAAATTCGATCACCATCAGATGATAGTGTAGTCTCCTTTGATTGCATTTCTTCAAACATTGCAATGGATATTTTCCCCTTTGTATTTAGTTTTGTATGTTTCCAATATTTTACATACATTTTATTTTCACAAACGTCATTGGATTCTGTGTTGTCTATGCAAACATGACAAAACAAGAATATTTTCTTTTATCCAATGCAAACACATTTGTGGACAACTTCGTTTTAATTGAATACAATTTTTGAGTCTCTTTTATTGTTTCAACGTCATTTCCAATTGATCTATCTACATCTTCGATCCCAATATGCCAAAAAACCTATATATGGAATATTCAAAGAAGAATGTAAATATGATATCAAAATACCATCAAAGATAATCATTGTGATAAATGTACATTGTTTAAAATTAGATATCCAATAAAAATTAAATTAAATGTACCTTTGCACTTCCCTTGATCGGTTAGTATCATGGCTTAGAGAAACGATGCACCATTGAAGAACTTCTTTAGCGTCCACAAGTCGGTTTGCAGAGGGGTTCATTTGATATCTTTGAAGTGCTCGTTTATGCATGCCCATGCACCATCATCTTCTCCTTTTCCATGGCCAGTCTCAAAGAAATTCCAACAATGTTTAATGCAGGTTTTCTTATGAAGACAACACAACCAAAATAATGATCGTGAAGATTTGAATTGACTTGTGCATCCATCTGACCATATCCAATGTTCATTGAATTTTATTCCAAGACTTTTCAAGGATTCATAAATCTTTCCAAAACAGTGTTGTACAAAATATGTATCATGTGTATGATCGTCATTGATATCAAAGTGATATTCCTTAATAACATGTTGATTTTCACTAGTGCTTTCTATATGATCGATGTTTTGTTTAGCATGTCTATATAGAATATGGACAAGCATGAAGACTTGGTCAGAATGATAGTATTCACTCTGAATTTCGTTTTGTGGAACAAATGTGTAGTTTTCTGCAAAGTCAATTACTGACAAAATGGTCCTTGGTCGAAAAACTTCACGAGTTTTTTTGAATTGAAATTCTTTCCATCGAGCTCTATGGGAATGCTTGGTGTATTTATAAATTTCTACCTCAAACTTTCTCAAAAAATCTATCACAAAAATTTCTTCTTCTTGTAATTCAATTCTTTTAGCACTATTTGAACCTTGAATCGATGTATGGATATATTCATATCTCTTCCATTTCACTTTCATGTTGGACAATGATTGATCATTTATATCAGTACGATATTTGTTTTGAAATTTAGTCAAATTTCCACAATCATCGCATTTTTTACCACCAACACATTTATTTTCGTAAAATAGTTCATTGCTTTCTCTTTCACATAGAATTTGAGATATGAAATCACGGATAGTGGAAGGAGGAGGTGAATCTTTCCAAAATGTTCTACCAAAATTAAGGAATGTGTCATAATATAACTAAAATTCCACATGATAACGACAACAACAAGTGTCGCATACAGTGATAGGTTTTACATACCATGGTTTTTGTTGAACAAAAGCATTGATTGAGACATGAATTTCACGATTCTCTTCTTTGAACTTGTTGAACAACTCTATCTGAGTGGTTTCCAAGAAATGTTTTTCATGTTCTTCGTACTGATTTCGTGCTATTCTTCTTTGCATCACATGCCTTGCAGTTGGCGAAACACATGAATTGTTCTTCCAATATTCATATATTATTTTTTTGACATTTTCTCCAAGTCTATCTTTATATGGTTGCCTACAAATAGCTCTCCAACAAGCAAGTTCATCATTTACATCTATTTGCAACTAAAATTTTCGATGTTTGTGCAAAGTTTTTCATGAGGTTCCTAATGCTCGTGCCATAGATTTTACCAAGCGATTCTCTTTAGTACTTGATGAAACCACTGCCATATGTATTGCTCTACGTACAACTGAAACATTTTTCTGTCTAGATCTTCTAATTGAATTTATAGCACTATTTATATTTTGTATCACATTTTCCTTCATTTTTTTATCTTTTGTTGATTTTCGAATACCCAATAAAGTCGTAGCTTCTTTTAATTTCCTTAATGATAGGGAGACCTTTCAACATTTGGGCTTGAATTGTCATATTTTCCTTTATGAAGTACGTATCAAAAATGCATTTAACACGATATCTTATAACATGGTCAGCTCTTTATCTCCACATGTGTGAGTGTCAACATTTTCTAACATCTCATCATCGACATTGATTTCATCCGTACGATACTCCTAAATGAATAGTACATAATAAGTTTACATATTCAATAAATAAATTAATTAATTAATATGTATAATCCTTATCATACATGCATGTGTTCAACACACACACACACACACACACACACACACACACATATATATATATATATTCACCATATTCAATCTATTGGCTCAATATCTCTTTCACTTTTCTCTTTCAATTTTGTGTCTCATCATCAATGTTTTGAGGAATGATCTCTCTCCGTTTTCACATTGGGAAAATATTTTTCAAATTAGTTCATCAAATAAAAATTAAGTTTCACATTTTAAACTAGGAAAATTTTAAATATCAAATTCATAATATTTACATTTACATACCTCGTCTTCAACTTCTAGTTGAGGTTGATTTGCTCCTTTTATATTTGAGAGTGTTTCTCTCTTTCTTTTGCGAGATTCTCTACGCCTCTCTCTCTACGTTCATCGTGGTCTCTTTTTTCGATCATATTTTCTCGTGCAATTCATTCGATTTCCCATGATAATAGAGTATGAAGTTCAAAAAAATTCCTTCAAAAATTTAGACAAAAACTCAATTAAAAAAAACATTACAAAATATTTAATTAAAAAAAACTCATTTTAAAAATTTTGCAAAAAAAATACATACTTCAATCCAAAAAAATGTCCTATAAAAGTGAAATGAAGCTCAAAATATTTCCTTCCAAGTCCCGCAAAAAAATTTCATTTAAAAAGTTAGGCAAAAACTCATTTTAAAAAAAATCATTATAAAAGATTTACTTCAACCCAAAACACATACTTTAAAAAATATGTCACTTCAAAAAAATACCTCCAAAAAAATGTCCATTGAAAATTAATTCCAACTTCTTAAAAAACGCCACTTTAAAAAAATATTTTAAAAAAAGCCTCTAAAAAAAATATCACTTTAAAAATACCTCCAAAAAAATGTCCTTTGAATATTAAGCCTAAAAGTGTCCTTTCAAAATTAAGCCTAAAAAATATTCCTTTGAAAAATTAAGCTCAAAAACTTCTAAAAACAATGAAAAATTAAGCCCAATTCCATACCTTATGAAGCCCAAAAAAACATCCAAAAAATGTATCACATACCTCCAAGAAATGTCCTTTGAATGTACCTCCCAAGAAAAGTCCTTAAACCCACAACAATCCTTTGCAAAAATGTCCTTTGAATGTACCTCCAAGAAAATTCTTTAAACCCAAAACAATCCTTTGCAAAAAAATGTCCTTCGAATGTACCGTCAAGAAAAGTCCTTAAACCCAAAAGCAGTCTTTACAAAATCATACAATACCTTTACAAAATTAGACCAAATGTGCGAAAATATGCGAAAAATAATGAATGCTTTCGCGGAAATTTATATTGCCGCTAATTGTTTTTTTTGGAGGGGCTTCGTGGTATTTTCCAATAACGGAAAGTCGGGTAAAAAGTTCTACTAATTTTCTTTTTAAGAGTTCGGCCAAACTAACACGTCTACAATTACACAGAACAAGCTCAATACATATCTTGAACTTTGGAATGATTAAACTCCATGAAACACTGCGAATTAACCGTTGAAACTGAAACTTTTATGGAATTTCATAAATATTTACTAATTTTAATTAATTTTGTAATAAAACGAGTGAAAACAATTTCTCGAAGGGTCATTATGATTAAGTGAAATCATAATTTCAGTATGTTCCAAAATACATTGTAAAAAAAATTGAAAAAATTATGGTGCATTACATTGGTCCGTCATCATCGTAATGGGTAGTTTTTAGATTTTTAGTTTATAACTTATATGTTAAGAAATTTCGTGCATTGCGAAACATATTCAAAATATGCGCTTTTTTCCATATAGGACTAGTTCAAAAAATTATAGTAATTACGATATGTATCAGTTGGCTTTGTAAATATAACAAAACTAAGGTAGACTCTGCCTTGATTGTTGTAACATATTTTTGTTTCTCAAAAACACAAATTTTCAAATAATAGAGTAGTGCGTATTAACATGGCTTTTCTATGAATCCTTTGATTGTTAAAAAACACACACTCAAAGAAACACTAAGTTGACATATCAAATGTGTATAAAAAAAATCGAAAAAAATAAGTAATAGAAAGCTAATAAATTTTTTGACAACTTTTATTTTTATTGCAAAAATGAAATTCTAAACAAAAAATTGTTTTGGCTTGCGTGAAAAGTATGAAGAACTGAAAAAATGAATGAATTTTTTTTTCTCAAAAAAGGGAAAAAAATTGTAATCCAACTTCACATTTTCACCTAGAAAAGAGGACCATTGTCGGTGAAGATATGGAGTAGTGTTGATGACAAATTAGGAGGCTCAGATGGTAGAGTCATCAACAACAACAATTTTCCCGATAGAGAGCGTTGCAAACAAATTTGATTCAATATTTTTTTGGATGATTCTAAATTACGTATGTTGCGGTAGAGTAGCAACAACAATGATAGGTGTTGCATGCAGTATATTCCCACGGTTGCATGATGGGAGTGGTTGGATAATCCCTTTATTGCTAAGAGGAGTATTGAAAATTCAACAAGAAAGTCTCAATTTTGATTTTTCCTTAATTAAAATTTAGGAAAATTCAAATTCCACATCAACATGAGACAACTTGGTGGAGTTAACTCGAGGTGGCTCCTATCACTTAGTTAAGAACACATAATTCGAGTTAATGAGTTAAATTTCAGTTTTCTTTTTGTTGATTCCTAAAAAATAGGAGTCTAGCTCAGTTAATTCGAGTTAAGGACATGAAGTTTATTTGTATGTAGTGATTCCTAAATTTTACGAGCCTAGTTTGAGTTAATTTCAGCTTGTAATCGTTAAACTAGTTCCAACTATTGGAATAACTAGTGGAGGGTCAAGTTGTACGCGTGGGACTCTCAAATGAAACCCATAGATCATCCGGTTAATTGATCAATCAACTAATAATTAGCTCATGCATGCAAAGAATTCGAGTTTCCCCAATTGTGGTGGAGTTTCCAAGGAAGTTAACCAACGGTTGTAAACTAGTTGAGTGTATGTAGATGTTGCATGAGGTCGGTATACCATACTTGGGAATTGCGCAATGAATTAGAGTAATTTCCTATTTAATAGGGGCCTAATTCATCAAGTAACAACATAAGGAATTAGGGGTCAAGCCAAGGCAAAAATTGACTAAGTATGGGTCGAGGCCTTCAATGAGCAAGGGTGAGGTAGGTTGTGCACTTGTAGGGTGAGCTCGCTTGAGAAAAATCCATTGTAATCCATCTCTATTATTCTAATCAATGCAAGATGAATTGGGGTTTTTGAAAGTGCTTTATTTCCCTAGATAAAAAAATACTTGTTGCATGTGTGTGATTTGTTATTGCATGTCTGAAATTTTTGTTCTAAATCGTGAATCGAATTCCACATAATAGTAGTGATCAAGTTTGTGTCTTGTGATTTTGGTTAAAAATTCATGAGAATTTTCCAATATATACCATAATTTATACATTTTATACAAAATTAGACTTGTCTCCTCACCACTAATATATTCTAGTTCTCAGAAATATCTTTGCACCTTCATAAACCTCATTTTTTGAGTATCCAATCACTCCAATGCCACTTCCTTAGCTTTGTTATGATTTAATTTGTTGCAAAAGCTTATTATTTTCTTCTTCAAAGGTCAAATTTGTCTCTTGTATGGGTAATTTCCTTTCCTTTTTTTGTGAAGCTAGCTAGAAATATTGCATAAAATTATTCTATATTTCTCTTAGTGCCAAGTTTGTCTCTTGTAGAGTTAATTCCCTCCTTTGTGAATCCAACCCTACTTTGGTTTTGCTACATTGCTTAATTTATATTTACCTTAAACTTTGGGCTTACAACTACTTAGAATTCCCTTTTGGAATGATATGTATTCTCCTCATTGACATGAACTCATTTCCGTCATCATTCCATTTACTTCTTTGCACCTAAAATTGCATCTTCCATTTTTTTCTTTTCTTTGCACCATAGTGAGTTCCATGCACATTTTGTGTCATGTGCATGCTTCTTCATTTTCTCACTATCTTACTTTCTCCCCCAAAACTTCTTCACGTTGTGAGGATGTTTTTCTATTGATATTCTTTTGCACCATATTTATTAACATTACATATAGATGATCTTATATTAAAATTCCCTTTGCACAAAAAAAATTGAATTTTCCTTTTCTTCATCTATATTTTACCCCTTGACAACATCTAATACTTTGCTTCCAAAATCAATCATTTGAACAAGTATAGTTTATTTTCTCCTTGATAGGTATTGAACACTAATTTTATGTTGTCGACGTTAGCAATGGTGACAAAGCTTCTCATGGAGTACCAACAAAGGCACCATTGTAGTCTAGAAGCACCAGAATCTTCAATCTTGCCAAAGGGAAAAAGGTCTCACTTGAAGGACAATCAAGGATATTAAAGACACAAGGAGATATAATAAGAAATATACAACACCACATACATATTTTTATGTACATAAATATGTTAGATACATGTGAAATGTAAAGTTAAGCATTAGAACTAGGAAGGAAAACCATTATCACAAACTATACATCCATTATTCTAGATTCATAAGGAAATAAATAAATAGCATAGTGTTGGATATGTGCTATAGTTTTTGAATGATTAAGCCCACATGTGATTCATATGCATTGGGTGTAGTGGGGTGGTCACAAGGGGGGGGTGAAAACCTCCTATTTGAGGGTGTCCTCCCCCGACACCCCCTAAACCCATAAAAAAATGGTGGGTGAGGGGGGGGTGAAATTTTTTTCATCCATTTTTTAGTGGTTTCAAACACACAATTTTTCATTTTTTAGCAAGCTTTATGACAAAATGGTGGTTTAGCCTATGGTTTTGAAATTCTAGTTAAGCAACTAGGATTGTATTCTAATCTAGGGTTAATGGATTGGGGAGTCACTATGGATCTTGTGGGGGTATACAATATTGTATTGTAATATTATAAAACAACTTTCTATATTTCCTAGTTTGTGTTTCCGGTGTCATTGTGTTAAATGTGTGTGTGTGTTCCTTTTCTCCTTTTTTATTTTTTTAAGAAATGTCGACAATTTTAGTGTCAATAAAAAAATTGTAATAAATAGGGAAAAACCGGATAATGGGATTATCAACATTATTGTGGGTTCGATAAAGAAATACGATGACAATGTGAATGTCAACGTTATCGGTATTTTTTGTAACTAGAGTATCAACTCCAAAATTTAAAATTCGAAGTTCAATTTTTGAAATGAGCTAACCATGTCAACAATGAACTAATGTTATCGGTCATGCCATGTTAAATCCAAAGGGTGAAAGGTACATGTCGAAGGGGTGTTTTTTTCCACCTGAAGGTATGCAATTGTCTTATAATCATCAAAGGTTAAATCAATTATCACCCATCAATCAATTACCCGAATATCATTTGTTTTCCCGCATGGTAATTTCCTATTTCAATTGTGAGTTTGTGTTAAATCTAATCACTAGCAAGGTTGTTTGGTTGCGAATTGTTGGTGGATATCCAAGATCCAATCCTAATCCATTCTTCTCGCATGTTCATTGGATTATAAAGATAATGGGGGAAAGGAGGAGAGCATACAAAAGTGAGCCAAAGGCATCCGACCTTCCGGGAGATTTACCCGTATATTCAATAGCAAGTCTCCGGCAAGCTAGGTGGCAAGAATTTTTGCCACGATGCACTCGATTTCCATGAAAAGGTTGCTCGAGCATTCACCCGGGGGTTTGAAGGTTAGTGTGTGGAGGTTTGATGGATTTCATTCATGGTGAAAAATGAGATGATTGCGTAAAGTGGTTACAACTCTACCTATGGACGAGGAAAGAGTTTTCGGGGAATCCACGTTTTAGCTAGGATTGATGTCCTATTTTTCTTGAAGGCGTCGAGGTCAAAAAAAATAAACTAGAATACAAGGGTTCAAAGGTCTTGGATGGAGGAAAAATGGAACTTCATACTACGAATTACACAATCCTATTTCACACTGGTGAGGGACGTTTTGATTAGGTAAATTTGTATCATTTATATTTCTTAGCTCACCTAAAGGTGACATGTGAAAAATGAATGTTTTTTATTATTTATTAGAAAGTATGAAGCACATGGTTGCTCATTTTTGGGCTAGGGAAAACCAATCCCCCACACTTTTTTTTATCATAAATATCTAATTAAATAATTAATTGAAAAATCTATTGGAAAAAGCTCGAAGGACATGGAGCCATTTTATGTTATGGGGAGGGTTTCAACCCCAAAGATCCCAAGGCTAAATGAGGGAGGAATAAAGGTACCAAACAAGGCAAGAAATATTAGGAATGAACCTACTCTCAAAGGGAACCTCCACCGAGAAAACCCGAAGCCGAAAGTAGGAAGACAAACCCTCATCTTCTCGGGTTTGAAAATACCTAAGGTTTATGCTAGAAGAAGTGACAAGCTTAGAAAAATACAACCTATTGTAAACCATCGTACTCACAAATCTGCGCTCCTATTATTAATTCCCCTCATGTTAAAAAAATCCACCCACCGAGAGTTCCCCCGTATACACATAGTCACCGGAGCAAGATAAAAGGAAAGAGGGCTAAAACTGAACCCCATGATGAAGAAGTCTCGGTTGAAAAAAATAACCCACATTTTTATGAGATGTTTAAAGGGGGTAAAAAGACCCGACATCGTAGGGACCCTAAAACAAATTGAGATTGAAGATAAAGTTGAAACAAAATCCTAACCTTGCCAAGGAAAATAATAGACGTGGAAAATGTTCCACTAAAGGACTCGATAATAAACAAGGAGAAAGATGCATGTTTTAAAAATTTGAAGACAAAGGAAACTAAAAAAGAAAAATCCCCTAGGAAACAGCACAAAGCCGGGGTATAGGATGGATAAGGTGGATGTTCTTTTGGAAGTGGCCAATACCCTTAGCCGAGAAGGTGGTAGCCATTTTTTTGATTTTTTTATCTTTCATTATTAAAGTGAATTTTGATATATCACCGATCGTGCACTTGTCGGGCGTTTAGGTACAAAAAAGGGGCTCATAGGAGTGCCGAATTCCCATTGTCGGCGGATTTTGCAGTGGGAACACTCGACATTTCCATTGTCGAAGATATTTTGCGCATAAGCACCGAAATTTCCATTTTTTGGTGCATTTTGAAAGAAACAATCTAAA
The DNA here is from genome assembly GCA_034641835.2 of Pinus albicaulis. NCBI lineage: Eukaryota > Viridiplantae > Streptophyta > Pinopsida > Pinales > Pinaceae > Pinus > Pinus albicaulis. Next base: position 136,548 of record JAXQQM020080077.1, read on the forward strand.
AAAAGCCTTGAAAATCATCCCGTCAACAAAATCATCGGCTTAGGTAGCTAAAGGAACGACAATGGCATTATCAACATATTGCGCAAGAATACCCGAGAAGGCAAGAGAAAAAAAATAAGTCTGATTTTGAAGGACCATAAGGCCTAATCTACAACGAGGAGGCATAACCATGATACATTTTCTCGAAACTCCCCCATATTTAGCATAGTTTTTCAACGAGTTGTTTTGTTTTGAAAAATTGATATGTTTAAAAGATATTTTTCATATGCATGTACCTAAGATATTATTTTTCTATTTTTAGATTAGTGTAACTAATTTGAGGTACAAACCTATTTCATTTATTATAATGTTTATATAAGTAAGGAATGTAGAAGGAAAAAAAGGGTTGGTGTTTATATAACATCCTTGTGTATTTTTTTAGCGGATCTTAATGAAAACAAACCTTTCATGAGCATTTACGAAATTCTTATGCTATAATTCCTCGTTTGTCTTTCTTTGTTTTATATTTCCTCATGTATGAAATATTGAGTGCATGAAATTGGGATTCATATTTTATGCTCATGTTTCATTATTTCTCAAACATTTAATAACCGTTGTTCACTTAACCCTTGCACTAATTTCCTTCATTTTATTCTAAATTCATTAAAGTGACAAAGGAATTATTACTAGCTACCCCGATTTTGTGTTTTTTTCTCATCAAAACTATAATTGTGTAAGGCCGATTGGGTTAGAATCCATGCCCAATATTGGAATTTCCACATAGCCCAACCAAACTCTCGTCATTTTTGGATAAATTTGGCTATAGAACTTAATTGTAAACCTTCTACTACAATGACCTTAAGTAGTTGAGTTTAGGGAGAGATCCATGTCCAGGTTGAAGGGAAAAATTTCAATCTCAAAGAGGTTCGAGGTTACCTTAGAGTTTTTCCCCTGCGACTGTGGTTTTATCTAAGAGCTTACACAAAAAAGATGAGTATAAAGCACTTGTTTGACCCCGCAAATCTTCAAGAATTTTCCTAAGCCCACACAATTTCCTTCTTTACTTCGCAACTACCACAAATCATGCCTCCATTTTGGAATCTACCGGAATTGATTATTTGCATGACATTAGGAGACAACTCTTTATCTAAGACTCATAACATAACTTGAAGTAGATACTCAATGTTATTTATCTCCATCAAAATCTCGAGATCGGAGTATCCAATCGAGTTGAAGTCATCCACCTCATGTATACTTGAGTCCAAAGTCTTGAGTTCCTTCAAGTACCTTAGAACTCCTTTTGCAGCATACCAATGACCCTCACAAGGCTTTTGCATACTAGAGAGGATTCCAATTCCAAATGAAATGTGTAGTATAGTAGTAGTTAGGTAGTTAAGAATTCCTACAAGTTGTCCGTACTTTGTTGCATCCTCAAATTCACTTCCTTTTTTTGGATGTAATATCATTGGAGTGGTCAAATTATTGCAATCAACCATGCCAAAGTTTTTCAACAAATATCCAATGTACTCCTTTTGAGAGAGGAATATAAACTACGGATGTTGGGTTACTTCAATACCTAGATAATAGTGAGCATATCCCAAATTTTTCATCTCAAAACCTTTCCTCAATTATTTAGTTAAGGATGTAATGTAATTTTCATTATTCCTTGTCATTATTATATCATCAACATACACCACAAGATATAAAAAAAATTCACCAATTTTCTTAACAAATAAGTTACATGATCAAGATCCTAGTTTTTTAAATTTAGTTTGAGAAGATGCTTAGTCAATTTCTCATACTAGGATCATGATGGTCGTTTGAGGCCATACAAGGATTTTAAAATCTTGCATTCTTTTTCTCCTATAAAAAAATCCTTTTGGTTGAGACATAAGAACATTCTCTTTCATATCTCCATTCAAGAAAAAAAATATTACATCATCCAACCATTTTGAGATGTCGTGGAAAAAAAGAGTAATTTGGATGGTAGAAAATGTTTTGTGGGGGGAAAAATGTCTCCCCTCACAATCGACACCTTATTTCTATGAAAATAATTTTTTCCACGAGCCTAGTTTTATGCTCGCCAAGTGAACCATATATTAGCGTCGTATTTTCATACTACCATCGCTGATCAAAAATACTCTTTTCATATCATTTTTAGGAGTCCCACAGTGGAAATTTTGTAATCATTCCATTAGGTCATGTAAAAAAAATTTCACCCACTCGATGGTAGCTCTAGTCATAAAACTTCACTCTTCCTCAAAATTTATACTTGTTAGACCACCTTCATGTCTTACCGAGCATAGTTCAGCCACGAAAGTCTATTTCATCATGTCATTATGTCAGTCAAATTCACCATGGAGTCTAGTCATTCAAGGTCCCATTAGGTCACTAGGTTTCATTTTTCCAAGGTTCAATAATACACCATTTCATTTGCATAAGGTCAGAAAAAGTATGAGAGTGATTGAATAATATTCCTTATCTTCCGAAAAAGGACACGTCAACATGTAAATATGATCTCCAAGGAATATTTCCAAAGTTTAAATTTTTCTTTCAAGTTATGATTTTATTCCGCAATGTAATTTTATTCAAAAACATAGATGTAATTTATTTTTTATTTTCATGTAATTCTATGTTCACTATATGTAATAAGTACTATTCCCAAGCTTCCAATTCAACTCCATATGCCAAAATGAACACATCAAAATTCCAAGTGTAAAGAGTTTCAAACTCCAGTATCATCAACCTCGCAAAAGACATAGTCAAAGTGTAAAGGGTATTTTTCAAAGTTTTCAAAGGAGAAAGTGAAACATTATAAAGTGGGTTTTGAATGAAAATATCAATTTCACACAAGTATAAAAGCCCCCATGACATTAAGAGAGAAATCATTTGTCTCCTCTACCATCGAGCATCCTCAAAGAAAAGCAAGGTTTTCGCGCTTTGAAGGAAAAATTGGCAAAACAGGGGGAGGCGTTTCACGTTTGGTTAAGGGAGGACGCATTTCCTTAAGGTACCGCGTGCACGTGTGTTGCATTACGTGCCTACCAAAGGCGTTGTGTGCTTTCTCGTGGCATTGTGCGCCTAATAATCTTCCTCAATAACTTTAAAAAGCTCCTCCAAACTTCAAAAATCACCCTCCGGACATCGGCAGTGATTCTTTACACCTCCAAACAACAAGCGACCATCGTTCCATCGCTATTCTCCATCAAATGATTTTGTTGACGTGTGAAGGTTGTTAAATAAAAATTTGGTTTCTTTCTTAATTTAAAACCCTAGTACCCCTAAAATACCTAATTACACTCCAATTTCAATGCTCTGCCACATTCATACCCTTCCTTAATTTCCATATTCCCTTTCCCTAAACCTTCATTTCCTTAAAACCCTAAGCCCTCCTTAAAACCCTAAGCCCTAGGTATAAAAATTTGCCTAGGCTCCCAATTCCCCTATACCTATAATAAAATCTCTATTCCAAACCCTCTATGCATCCCTAATCCTCGTCATATCCCTTAACTCCTAAATCCCTACCCCCCATCTCCCTCAAATACCCTATCCCATTCCCTAGTCCTAAAAAATCACATTCCACCTCATCACACCTCCCTAGGGTTTTGACACTAAGATTTCATGACAGAAGAAGGAAACAGATCATATAGCGAGGGAGAATAAACCCGAGGGGAGGAGGCCACACAAAGGGGGCGGAATATTCAGATTAGAGCCAACAAATACCGGGGAACTATTGGCATATACTATGGATGTGACATGTTTCAAACATGTTGGATGTTTTGAGTTCCGTGAGGAAAGTCTGTGAGGGTCCAACACCATGTTATGTTGACCCCAATTTTCATCTCTAACCTCCATGAAAACCGTGTTACTCTTGTCGGTGTCACTTTCACTATGCCAATTGCCATCATCTCAAAGTGCCACTAGGGATCCCAAATGTTTTGGAGAAATGGTCCAAACTTCAAAAATCACCCTCCGTGACTTCAAAGCAGGGTGATTCTTTACACCTCCAAACAAGCAAGCGACCATTGTTCCATTGCTATTCTCCATCAAATGATTTTGTTGACGTGTGAAGGTTAAATAAAATTTGGTTTCTTTCTTAATTTAAAACCCTAGTACCCCTAAAATACCTAATTACACTCCAATTTCGATAGGCTTTGCACATCATTCATACCCTTCCTTAATTTCCATATTCCCTTTCCCTAAACCTTCATTTCCTTAAAACCCTAAGCCCTCCTTAAAAACCCTAAGCCCTAGGTATAAAATTTGCCTAGGCTCCCAATTCCCTATACCTATAATAAATTCTCTATTCCAAACCCCTATGCATCCCTAATCCCCTGTCATATCCCTTAACTTCTAAATCCCTACCCCCCATCTCCCCTCAAATACCCCTATCCCATTCCCTAGTCCTAAAAAATCACATTCCACCTCATCACACCTCCCTAGGGTTTTGACACTAAGATTTCATGCGAGAAGAAGGAAACAGATCATATAGCAAGGGAGAATAAACCGAGGGGAGGAGGCCACACAAAGGGGGGCGGAATATTCGGATTAGAGCCAACAAATACCAGGGAACTATTGGCATATACTATGGATGTGACATGTTTCAAACATGTCAGATGTTTTGAGTTCCGTGAGGAAATTCAGAGGGTCCAACACCATATTATGTTGACCCCACTTTTCATCTCTAACCTCCATGAAAAACCACGTTACATTTTGCCGGTGTCACTTTCACTATGCCAATTGCCATCATCTCACCACTAGGATCCCAAATGTTTTGGAGAAATGGTTCAAACAAAAAGAATTGGAGGAGAATTATTATGACCCTTTCATCAAACCTAGGTACAAGAATGAGAGAAAGAGGATTTGTCCTTTCTCTTACCTCCCTGGAGAGATATGTTCCCATTATGAATATAATCATGAAATAATTTCATGAAGGTAGATTTTCTAGATTGTTGTTGGCGAAAAAGGAGGGCTTTGGGCAAGAACCAAGTTCGTGCTTTGAGGCCAACAAGGTTTTTGCGAAAGTAGTCTAGAACAACGCCGACATTTTCACCCTACTCAAGGGAGTAGGGAATCTCATCCAAGGCGTTTGATGACCTTAATAAGATTAGAGGCTAGATCATTGATTTTGAGGAAATATTACAAACATAGACAATAGCTATGAGCATTTAGAAGCCAAATATATATCTAAACTATACAAAGTAGCTATCGTTCATCGTGACATGTTTGGAGCGCTCGAATTAAAAATTTAAACTAGGCATACATTCACCATAATCAAATAAACATCAACCAACTCATGATATATAACAAAACAACAACTCTGATTCCATTATCTAGATCAAAACGACATACACATACTTCGCGAGTCTATTACAATTCGGCTTCGCAAAAAATACTTCACATGTAGCTCTCCCGAGGCTCTCGCTTCCTATCAACGCCTCTACGAATCGACTCAATCTAACAAACCGAATGACCGCTCGCCTATTTGTTTTCCACAAACCGACACTATCAGCCCTTGCCTCTTTTGCACTTGTTTTCTCCCTTGTGCTCCATTGCCTTTCGCTTCTCTCTTTATCATTGGGAGTTCTCACTGCTTTTTTCTTGTCTCCCATCTCTACCATTTACGTTGTTCTCTCGCCTATGCCCCATCACTTCGTTGTCCGGATTTCCACAACCATGACAACTCCCCGCCTACCTTGGTTGAGTTCCACCACCCGTCCTTCGGCTCTCCGTAGCTCCAAAATTGTTCTATCAAAAAAACAAAGGCCTTAGCAAGCCTCGACCACATGCTATTGACTCGTCTTGAGTCAATCTTTCCCCGCGTTGTAGCTTCTCGGTGGTCTCATCGGCCTTTCCCGGTGCTCGGCCTAGTTTCTCCCCTGTTGCTCTCGCCCTCTATTCCAACAATGGCCCCAACTCGAGAACCTTGCTCAATGTTGATGTTATGAGTTCTATAAATTCAGCTATTGCTTGGTGCCACACTTTTAGCATAGGCTTCTGTTTCAATGATGACCTTGTCGGCCTCGACTACATTCGCACACCGCTTTGTAGTTTGTTCAACACTTCCTCGTATCTTTGGTTCCGATTCAGCCACCAATTTACGTATTGTCTCATGTTGAGATTCAACAAGATGATGAGCTTAGTGGAAAAATTAGTCACCTTCACTAAGTGGGTCCACAAAGCCATTTTTAGGTGTAAGTCTATTTTTAGACTATGTCGATTTTTAGACACGATGATCATATTTCGTAAGTTGTGGTGCTATTTGTGGATGGTTGGTCAAGTCTGGAAAAATAGATAAAATTATATTTTCGAATATTGGGCGAAGTCTATTTATAGATCGTCGATCAAAAAAATATAAGTGTCGATTATTATTAGATCTTAATAATAATCCGACAATAAATATCAACTTATTCTCTTGGAGCACTTAATTTCGATGTATGGATTTGGAAAATCGATGGGTCAAGGAATTACGCAACTTCCTAGGGTTTACCGGTGGTTCATGCATGGAGGACCCGCTAGAATTGAAGTGGCAAAGTAATGACAGCATTTGGAAGAGTAGAACATGGAGTTGTTATTCAGCTTTAACTCGTTAATGGAGTTAAACTCGCTTTGAGCTAGTTGTATCTATTCTAACCGAATGATACACTAGTGAGAGTGGAGTGAATTAATTAGTTAATTAATTCATAAATAATAACTCATTAGTCAATCGAACAAATATAGCAGTTTAACTACAATGCATGTCATTCCTGATGGGAGACCCGGAGAGATAGGTGAAAGCAAGATGGACTATCTCTGTTGTGACTATAGTGATGCATTGATTGCACTCACACACACATTGGAGTTTCCAATGGGGATTGCATAGTGAAATAAAGGTAGATTCGAATTCATTCAAGGGTCTTCTTCAAAGGGCAAGGATTGCATAGTGGAGGCAAAGTTGTCAGTGGAAAGAAATCAAGGCATGGATTTGCGGATTTCTTCTAATTAGTGTGTGACGATTGATTGTACCGAGAGCTTGCTCGTACTAAGCTTTGTATGAGATTGTTCATGATATCCATGATACATAATATATGATAGTTGGGGTTTTCAACTTTCGTGCTTTCCTATCAAAACAACTGTTATATGCGATTGTTTTTATTGCTTCATGTGTTTGCAATTGAGTTTTTAAATTTCCGCAAAATTTTAACGATGGAAGGATTCCGTATTTAGCAAGAATATAAACATTTTTAGATCAGAGAATCTAGATATATACATGCATCTTGTCTATACTTTCTACATGGTATCAAAGCGCTGTTAAATCTTGAAGATTGCAATAGTGAAGAATTGCCGAGTTTTGCCCGTGTCAGGACAATTCGAATTTGTCGTAGAAAATTCTTGGTGCGAAATTTGAGTATACATTGAAATGTATTTCAATAGGTTGTGATTGGAGTATAACCTCTGAGGGCAGCTCGAATTACATAGCTCGGAAGGATAGGATGGAGGCGGTGTCCGGAAGATAATGGATCTAAGGAGTTCATCAATAACGATGTTCTAAGCCGGGATCTAGCGATGTCGCATTACTTGACGCATGGAAAAAGAAGGTAGCAAAGATAAGAAGAATTATGTTGGAAGGTGTGAAGGACCATATTGTGTCTAGCCTTTAGGGGAAATCCACTCCATTTGCAATGTGGAAGGCTTTGACAGGATTTTTTCCAAAAGCAAGAGGGCGACCCGAGGAAGTTGGCGCCGAAAGATAAGCTCGTAAAAATAAAAATGGAGAAGGGGCGTACGTTGTTCCAAAATATCTCAGAAGTTTGTCCACTATAGGGATGAATTGGGAAGTGTGGGGATTATTTTTGATGATGAAGACTTGGTGAGATTGGCTCTCATTGGGCTTCCGAAGATTTGGCATAACTACGAGGACTCCCTCGTTTTCAATGGATGGGAGAAACCCGCCAGATCGGAGCGAATTTGGTCGTATCTTGTGCAGGAGGAGATAAGGCGAAGTACCTATGGATGGCTCTTCATCAAAGAATGAAGATGAAGAGAAGTTCACTTTGGCCGCCAAATTAAGGAAATGGAAGGGGAAGAAATTTTCCTTCAAAATTCGAAGCTAAAGGCAAGTGAAGCGGATTTGTCCAAGGTGAAGTGTTTTCACCGTCGCTTAACATGGGAATTTCACCACTAACTCGCCCACAAAAGAAGAACAACAAGAAGGTTGTTGGAGCTCTGCACTGGAGAGGCCTTAGACTCGCAATTTGAACTTGATTTATCTTTGATCTCATGCTTGGTTTCAAGCTCTATGGGATTGGTGTCATATCTTGATAGTGGTGCATCTTTCCATATGACTCGAGACAAGGAGTTGTTTAGTGACTTGGAGGAAAAGGACCTTCAAATGCATATAGGAAAATGGGCGACAATGGTCGATACGATAGGTATCGAAATTGGGACCATTACCTTTGAGAGAGAGTCAGGGTAATCCATTTCGATAAAAAGATGTTATGCATGTTCCAGAGTCCGAAGAAGAACTTGGTCTCTGTTGAAATGTTGGAATACAAAGGTTATGATGTTGTTTTTAGCGATGGAAAATCCTTCCCTCGCGACATAAAACAAAAAGGTAAAACCAAGAGGATAGGGATTCAAGTTAAGAATATCTACAAGCTAGAGGTAGATGGATGTGCTTCGCAATGATGGGCAAAGCAGAAGAAGTAGGGTGAGCCGAGATGAGGGCGAATTATGGCACAAGAGATTGGGACCATACTTCACCATGGTGCTTTGAAGATTTTGTAGAAGATTTCTACTAGACTTCCCAAGGGTACTCCTACGCAGGTGAGATCAAAGTGCAAGGGATGTACTATGGGTAAGTTTTGTGAAGACCACCTTTCATGAGAAGGAGAACCATGCTTCGTTGATCCCGGAGAGAATTCGCAGAGGGTGTGTGTGGACCTTTCTCGCTGCTTCAATAATAAAACACAGTGTATTATGTTATATTTGTTGATGACTATTCTCGTAGATGTTGGATCTTCTTCATGCGTAAGAAGAGCGAAAAATTATCAAAGTTCTATGAGTTTAAAGCATTGGTGGAGAAGGAGTCTAGAAGCAAGTGAAAGCTCTATGGAGCGATAATGGTGGTGAATATATCTCGGGTGAATTCAAAGACTGTAGAAAATAAGGAATTCGAAGAGAACTCATAGCACCTCATAACTCACAAATAGAATGGGTTCGACTGAGAGGAAGAATAGAACGATCGTGGGTGCTACATGAGCTATGCCCGCATGACCATGGCCTACGCATGCACTTGTGGGTGGAAGCATGCAACACTATCAGCTTATGTGCAAAACCATTTTCCTCATAGAGTACTTGGAATGAGTACACATGAAGAAGCTTATTCCCTAGTAAGAAGCCCTCGCTATTTCTCATTTGAAGATTTTTGGCTAATTTGTTTACATTCATGTGAAAAAGGACGCCGGGAAGAAGCCGGAGCCGATCTGCGAGTATGTTGGGATATTTGTGGGCGCACAGTAAACACCCCCATAATTATTGTGTCTATTTTCCGCATGAGTTTGGATAGACCGTGGTGTGACGAGATATAAAATTCAATGAGGGGTGAAAGCCATGAAGTTGTCGCTTGAGAGGGAACTAGACTTTCATGCAGGGAGGAACTTCCTGTTCCCAAAGATGAGCCTCTAGATGTGGATTATCCATAAGAAGAGATTCATGGAGTGGAGGAGTCCACTAATGCAGTAACCGAACATCGACAAGGTAGAAAGCGTACTACGAAGCTAAAATACTCGAAGCTTGATGCGAAAGCATAGAATGTAGGAGTCCCTACATTAAGGCGCAGTAGAGAGACAATCACCTAACCAATTTATCGGATACATGGCTCTTATGAGCAAGTGTGTCGTGACAGAGCCATCCTCTTTTGAAGAAGCAAGGCAGGGAGCCCACATGGGTATATGCCATGGTGGAGGAGTATGACCTCCATTTTCGAAACAATGCTTGGGAGATTGTTCCAAGGCCAATGGAAAAACCAAGCTTGTAGGATCAAGATGGATCTAAAAGGTAAAGCAAACTATTGATGGGAGTGTTGAGAAGTATAAGGCAAGATTTTTTTGCCCTAGGGGCTTCTCACAGATCGAGGGGATTGATTATGAAGAAACCTTTGCACTCGTCGCACGATATTCTTCCATAAGGACCATCCTTGCTCTCTCGACGTAGTGCATGGGTTGGCACATTCATCACATGCATGTGAAGACTATGTTCCTTAATGGGATCATTGAGGAGAGAGGTGTACATTGAGTAGCTCCGAAGGAATTGAGATCTTCAGCAACAGTCGCATGTGTGCAGTGCTCAAAAGAGTGTTGTATGGGTTGAAGCAAGCACCTCATGCTTGGTACACATGGATGAACAACTACTTAGCTGACTTGGCTGCACCAAGAGTGAGGCGGATGCAAACCCGTACCAAATTATGGTGTAGGGTAAACTTTTAATCATTGTTCTTTATGTTTATGATTTAATACTAACTGGGTGATGAACAGTTGATACACTCATGCAAGGAAGATCTTGCAAAAAGAGTTTGAGATGAAGGATTTGGGCCTCCTTCATTATTTCCTTGGATTGAAAATATGGCGGCGGGAAGGTGAACTATTTGTGTCTCAAGGAAAGTATGCTCGGGAGATACTTGAGAAATTTCACATGCAAGGTCGCAAGCTCTATTGATACTCCTCTTCTAGGAAATTGGAGGAAAAGAGGATGCTACATCGCGCAGGTAGTGGATGCCACGCTTTATCAACGAGTATGGGTTCGCTCATGTATTTAGTTAATACAAGACCGGACATATGCTATGCGGTGAACCAACTTTCACAAGCGATGGTTAAGCCTACCAAGCTCTTTTGGAAGGTAGGCAAGCATGTCTTGAGATATCTCGTGTGGGCATATCTCGAGTATGGCTTATGGTAAAGACAAAGGATGAGGTGAAGTTGCATGGCTTCACGTGATGCATTGGGCAAGTAGCCCAACGGACAAAAAGAGCACATCAGAGAGGATTTTCAGTTGTCGGATCTACAACATTTTCTATGGTACAATAGGAAACAAAGATCCGTGGCACTCGGTTCACTGAAGAAAAATACATGGCAAACAAGTCAAGCTACATGTGAGGCTATCCGGATGAGGAAGATCCCGGGTCGATTTGTTCGGTTCACATTTAGATCCTACAGATGATACATTGTGATAATTATATTTGCATTAAAATCTCGATTAATCTCATGTTTTATTATAGATATAAACATATTGATATCCGATATCATCATATCGAGAGATTGTGTGCAAAGATAAGATCATGTTGCTTCAATACATTCCTACTAAGATCGGGATGCACATATTCTCGACGAAGGCACTCACCAGAGAAAATCCGAATACCATAGAGGCACGATCGGGATGAAGGATAATCCCTATCTTGTTGAGAGGGAGTGTTGAGATTCAACAAGATGACGAGCTTAGTGAAAAATCACTCACCTTCACTAAGTGGGTACTGCAGGGCTATTTTTAGGTGTAAGTCTATTTTTAGACTATATCTATTTTCGGTACATGATGATCATATTTCGAAGTTGCAGGATGCTATTTGTGGATGGTTGGTCAAGTTGGAAAAAATAGATGAAATTCTATTTTTAGAATATTGGGTGAAGTCTATTTATAGATCTTTGATCTAAAAATAGGAGTGTTGATTATTATTAGCTCTTAATAATAATCCGACAATAACCATAAACTTATTCTCTTGGAGCACTTAATTTCATGTGTACAAATTTGGAAAAATCGAAGTGTTGAAGGAATTACATAATTCCTAGGGTTTACTAGTGGTTTATGCATGGAGGACTTAGTTAGAACTCGAAGTGGCAAAGTTATGACAGAGTTGGAAGAGTAGTTCATGGAGTTGTTATTAAGTTTAAATCAGTTAATGGAGTTAAACTCGCTTGAGCTAGTTGTATCTAGTCTAATTGAATGATACACTAGTGAGAGTGGAGTGAATTAATTAGTTAATTAACTCACAAATAATAACTCATTAATCAACTCGAAAAAATATAACAGTTAACTACGAAAGTGCATGTTAGTTTCGAGGGAGACCCAGTGGAGAGATATGTGAAAGGGCAAGATGGACTATCTGCATGAGACTATAGTGATGCATTTATTGCACCACACCCACATTGGGTTGCAATGAGGATTGCGCAAGGCAAGAAAGGTAGATTCAAATTCATTCAGTGGGTCTTCTTCGAAGAGGATTGCGTAGTGGAGGTAGGCTATTAGGTGGCAAGAAATCAGTGCATGGATTTGCGCATTTCTTCTAATTAGTGTGTGACGATTGATTGTACCGAGAGCTTGATGTACTAAGCTTTGTATGAGATTGTTACATGATCTCCATGATACATAATATATGATAGTTGTGGTTTTCAGTCTTCCAGTTTTCCCCGTTAAACAACTATGTTATGTGCGATTGTTTTTATTGCATCATGTGTTTGCAATTGAGTTTTTAAATTTCTCGCAAAAGATTAACATGGGAAGGATTCTATATTTAGCAAGAAGATAAATATTGTTAGATTAGGAGAATCGGATATATACATGCATATTTTATATACTTTGTACATCTCGACCTTTTGCTTCATAGGTTGCCTCGAGTCCCCTAAGTTTCTTTGTTGACGCCGAGTGTTCTTTAATTGCTCGAAGTTTGGTTTAAAGCACATATGCTTGGTCATACAGCTCTGTGTTTTGCCGATCGGATCTTTGGATCCTTTGATATGAAGAAAATTTTCTCGAGTTGCTCCAAAACTGGGTCGTGCTTTTCATTGTCGTGGGAATTTGAGCATTCAAGTAGCTACTCCGTAAAGAGTCAGTATACTTCCTTGACCATAGTTCCGAGGGTTTCCTTAATGCCATGCATTTGTCTCTCGCCTCTGCTATTTTCTCAACATATAATATGTAGGGATCCCAGCAATGCCGGCCTCGGCTATAAGCACCTCCTTCATTTCTTGTTTTGCTCTACTCAGAGCTTGTGCATGCCATCTTCACTTGAAAGGATCTTTCGACCATTGAGCATGTTGAAATATCTTCCGGTGTTTTACTATCCCGGGCAACAATGGTCGGCTATAGGTTTTTAGAGACCTTCTACGTTACTTGCTCCAACCGCTTCGTAGGATATCCTTCTCACCTCAGAGTTGATTGCACTCATCGCAAGAATAATCATCCCTTGCCGTTGTCGTTGCCGGAATCTTTGTTGGGAGGTCATTATGCATACCTTCTCGCTTTGTCAGTGTCGTCATCTTAATGAAACTAAATAACCGGCTAGCTCCCCTACTTCGAAGATTCTCGCTGCTCGACATCTCCCGGGTCGGTTGTCTCTCCCCTCGAGTGGCTTTACTGCTTGTGATTGATATTTTAGAATGTCCCCTATGGGGACGTTGTTTGACTCCTCGTTACGGCGTCGGGGGTTTAGGGATGTGTAGACTAGTAGATGGTATGAACTATTGCAATACTAGATTGGATTGCTAGAAAGGGTTTAGCTCGGTGGGGTGGGTGTTGTGATCGTAAATGAAGGACCATCCATGGACTAATAGCTCTAGAAATGTGCCCTTTCCCAACGTGGTTTGGTCAACCTCGGGTACTCCGACCCATACTGAGTTAACTCTCGCCTCGATATCGCATTTGTTATGGTCCCTTGTGGTATCGTGTACCAAATGGTTGCAGAGAGGTGGACTCGGAGTATGGGTGGGGTGGTCCTTGGATGTGAATGAGGTGCGCGGTGGTGACGAATTGTGTGTATGAAGTAGAGTGATATTTGGATGTTCGAGGAGTGACTATGGATCAAATACAAGTAGCGCAAAGGTGGTTGGGTTGCAACCTCCGGCTCTTCTCAATGAGTATGCCCGTCACCATAGGTCGGGGTTGGTCTTCTCCGGGAAGATCAACTACTTGTTTAGGTGCCATGGTTCGTGCTTTCTTTTTGCTTTAGGTGCGGGTATTAGAGTCTTGGTCGCCTTGGTCTTGCGGAATGGAGTGACTGTGGTTAGCTTAAGGGGAATTGAACATGGTGGATGGTAGGGCAGTAGTGATGGGGTTGGTTGTGGAAGGGGGATCCAGTAATTCAATGTATGAATCGAGAAAAAGTTGGAAACATAAGTAGATGTGCTTGTAAGAGTTTCTACTTGCGGATTGAAGCATTTTACCCCCGTGTGAAGTTGGTCCAATAGTGGATGTAGTTGCAAAGCTTGGGAGATCCTATGCGCCGTTTCTTCTCGTGTCTCCTCGGGAGTGCTCTTGGTAGCATTGGTTCAAACAAGTAATGTGGGATCCTACTTTTTGATCTCCATCGTGCTCTTGGCCATGAAGAAACCTCTGTGGAAGGCCTCCTCCTCTATTTGGAACTTCAATGGCTTCTTAAGGAAAGTATTTTTGTCCACACAACTTGGTCGATATAGGTTATGTTGTGTGTCACCCCAAACCACATTTGTGGAGAGTATCTATCTAATATACTCCTTGGAACCCTTTTTTTTGGCTCCCAACGACGTCGACCATATGTATGTACCGCATTGTAAAAGCTTCCTCTATTGACTTCTTTAGTACTTGGGTCCTCTCGATACTCTCCATGGCGTGAACCTTAGGGCCACTGGTTGGTCGTGAGTAATTTCTGCGAGTTTCCTATTCCCTGGGTGACTCCACTTCCACATTGCGAAGGCCATGATCGATAACCATAGATGAATATGGTGGCTTGCCTATAGTTGTCTTTCACAAACCTTAAACAACTCATTTAGCAAGAATGTGCACCAATTTGACTCGGTGTTCCTTGAATGCAGTAGTTTGCCATCGAGATTGTGTCCGGTGGTGCATTCCCCTTTTAGTGTAGTGCCTCATCGTTTCCCAACCTATCAAATAGCGGGAGAAAATTTTATTATCGGGGTTGTTTATAGAGGTCGATTTTTACTCCCTTTCCTCCTCTTCTTGTCTCATAGTTTTTGTAGTAGTCACAATCCCCGTCTTTTTTAACTCCCTTGGACACATTTTGGAAGGCCGTGGAGACGCCGTTTCCTTTCCCACCGATAATTTTGTTAGTCCGTGTATGTCCTCTCGCATGAATTGGGATCTCCATCCCAAGCAAGAATGATCCATTTTGAATTCTTCTCATCAAGAACTTTTGTGCTTTGCATTCCACCATCGTACCAAATACCAAGAGGCTCCCGAGGTATAAGATAGTTGACCTCTCGAATGCCTCGAAGTCCGGGTTCATCTTCCCCCGCTTCACCTCCTTCCTCCGTTGCATAATTTTTGATATACACTTGCCTTTTCATGGCCGGGAACTAGTACGAGTCCCGTGAATTTTGTATCTATCAACGAGGCATTATTGTATTTTCTTATCAACGACTCCATCCTTTGAATTATTCCATTGAGCTCGTGCTCGACGACTAAGGTTGCTATCTTTGTCATTTTATTCCTTTTGCTCGTATACTTGAATTTCTATTGCTGGTCTACCGCTCGTGAACTTCGATCATCGGTTTGCTTCTTCGAACTGCTTGCTCGAACGACTACTTTGAACTTCTATTGTTGAAATTGAGCTTTTCGTTATAGTTGTTTTCTTTCTCGATAACTTGAAATTTTCGAGAATTCCGGTGCTTTCTTCCTCATGTGGGTTAAGTAATGTTACTCGGCACGAATGATGTTGATATGACCCCCCATAACTAATTAATTATTGTCGTCTTTCTCCCCTGCGACTATAATCGTGTGATTATTCACCAGGGGTGAGGTTTATTCGACGTTGCTAATGCCGTGCTCGAGAGTCCGGTAGACATGATGGGTAATAATTATGGCTTAATATGGAAACTTTATTATGGTATTGGGGTTATTAATTACGACAATTATTTTTCAAATTCGGGTGATCCTACCGACCGAGAACGATATGATGGGTCATGATGAGTGGGAATGATATTTGACGTACTTAGGCTATCCGAAACTATAGACTCTCCCCCCCCGACCAAAGATTGGTTGCGATGTGGTCTCCACATCACAATAGGGAAGATTGCTATTTTATGCGCGTCCGTGTGGGTTTCTTATTGAGGATTCCTACTCTAGTGGGATGAAAAGATTAAAATATAATTATTATATGGCTCATCTTAGTTGTGAAAGAGTTATTGAATCTATCTATGCTACTCTATTCTACTAACTACTCTCAGTGTGTGAGAATTATTAAAAAAACAATTGTGTTGCTTCCACTTGATAGGGTTTTAGGCGTGTGTCATTCACCCATCCTTAAAGTATTTCTTCGTCTAGTTGCGCTAGTCCGACCGCACTTGAATCTCTAATCTCTATGACATAATACGTGTCCCCATCCAAACTGCATTCTAAGTTTCCCCGGGAACTCCTTTGAATTTTCATCATCATAGAGCAAGATTTTTCCACCAATAGTGAATGTTTTGTGCTTGGATGTGATGGTCATGCCAGATTTTTTCTCTCTCTTTCTATACCGATTTATGGAAATCCACCAAAAATATATCATCTTCAAGTCTCCTGAGCTCATGGAGGCGTTCAGAGATGGAGTCCTCCTCTCGTCATGTGTGTTTTTGAAGCAATTAAGAGGCTTGGTAAGATAAATTCTATTGCATATCGCCTCTTTCCCGTATACCAACTAGAATGGAGTTTGATTATGAAGTCTCTTTATAGTTGTCCTATATGCTCACAACGTGGATGGTATCCTTTCATCCTAGTCATCACGGTTAGCATTGCAATATCTTTGTTAGTCCTTTTCCAATATTTTGTTGAATGCCTCAATGATTCCATTTGCCTGAGGGTGGTATGGGCTGTTTTTGTGGTGTTGTACCATATAGTTGTCCAACAGTGATTTAACTGTAGCATTAATGAAATGCGTGCCTTGATCACTTGTTAGGCTCCTGGGACAACCGAACCTGCTAATGATGTTCTCGAAAATAAATATGGTTGTTGTGTCTGCTGTACAATACCTTACTAGTGCCACCTCTTCCCATCTTGTGAGATAGTCAGTTGTGGTGATTATAGATCTTGCCTGTGAGTGTCGCGCCCTTGGTGTAATTGGTCCTATGAAGTCGACGACCCATTTCTCAAATGCCAGCATAGCCCTCATAGGTTGTAGTGGCATCTCCTCACAGTGTGACGGTCGTCTTATTGTTTGGCAGACATCACATTTTTTCACATATTTCTTACTATCTTTGTGCATTGTGGGCCACCATAGTCCTGCATGTAGTATTTTCCTTGTAGTGGGTTTTGCTCTGACATGGCCTCCCGCAACCCCACTGTGACACTCCCACAATATATCGTCTCTTTCGTGATCTAGGACACATCTTCACAAGATCTGATCCAGTCCCATTTTATATAACTGCCCCTCTATGAATTGATATTCGATCGCTTTAACTACCAGATGTCTTCTTTTTGTTGTCGTGTATTCTGCTGGGCATTGCGCCGTGCCCAAGTATATCACTATATGTTCTAGATAATCTGGGATGGCTTCTACTCTGAAGAGGTCAACATCCAGCGACTGGTCATCAAGGGATCCCCCATTTTCCCCGTTCTCCAATCTTGATAAGTGGTCAGGACCAACGTTTAGCCCTTCTGGTTTTACTATTACTTCAAAAGTGAACTCTTGGAATAGTAGGAGCCATATACAGATTTTTCCTTCAAGTACAGGTTTGTTTACCAGATATTTCAATGCCGAGTGGTCTGTGAAGAACTTGAATGTGCCTCCCAATAAGTAGTGACGAAATTTCTGTAGAGAGTATACCATAGAAAGAGCCTCTCTTTTTGTTGTTGTGTGATTCCTTTCAGTCGTCAACAACTTCTTGCTTGAGAAATATACTGGATGATCTATGGAGGTTTCTCCTGGCTGAGCTAGCATCACTCCCAAAGCAATACTTGAGGCATCAATGTGGACATGAAACTGTTTATCCCAATTGGGATGGGCCAAAATGGGTGCACTTGCTAGTTTCTCTTTCAATGTCTAATGCCTTGGTTATTGTTCGTTCCATATAACATTGGAAGCTTACACACTTCGGTTTTTATTGTGGTTATGTGATTTTTGCATAGTTGTAGATGAACCTCTGTGGTATCATGTGTTTTCCCAGTAGTCACGTACCTTCTCTCCTTCCTACCGTCATATGGTAGATTTAATCTAGAAGTTGTGCCTCTTCTCTGTTGTCAACCATCTCTGTGTATTGGGGTCCTTGATATCGGTATAATGGCTGAACTACTCTGACCTCACCATATTTGAATATCATTAATTCCTTCTTTAAATCAATGACTGCATAATTTTCAAAGGCCCAATCTATCCCCAGAAAAGTAGGATAGGGATCCTTATCGTCCATGATGTCTATTAATTCAAAGTCTGTATAGGTCTTTACTCCTACAACATCAACTTCGACTTCTTCTAGCCTTACTATCGGTACAACACAATATTTATTTTCCATTCTGAGCTATATTGGTGAGTATGTCAGCTTTGGTTTCCCCAGTGCTTCCCACATATTTTGGGGTAGAATGTTGACATCTGATCCGAGATCAAGCATTGTATCTCTAATTTGGAATCTCGCAACTTTGGTGTTTACACGAAACTCCTTTAAAATCCTTCTTTTCTTTCTTTTCACTCTCCTTATGTATTTTTTTTTTGAATTACCTGAGTCTCCATGTTCTGTTTGTCCTTTCACGAACATTTCTAGATTTTTCCTTAGTTGTTCCAACATTGGTCCATTGTTCACAATTTTCAGGAAAAATTGGAACCATTCTTCTATCGGTGTGCTTGTGTGGATTCCCTTCTCTCCTTCACTAGATTGTTGTGGAAGTTCCATACTCTGATGTCTCCCTATATGTAAAATTGTTTCTAGTGCTTCTTTGAAATACTTCTTCTCTCGGTCTGGGCTGAAAGCTTTCCTTGGAGATGCAGGTTTGATTTGCTTTATCGGGTCCATGTCTCATGCATCCTCTCATGTTTTATTCCCTCCCTGTGTTACTATAGCTACACTTTTCATGGGCTGAGATTCTTCTATTCTTGGTTCTACATTAACCAGGTTAACTCCCTTTTGTTTGGCTCTCTCTTTCCATCTCTTAATCAGGTTTGGGAAGTCTTCAGTTGCATGTGCATTGAATCTGCATTGAGAGCACCATGGTCTCCTAGGTAGCAAACATTCTCTCACTACGTGCCCTTCTTGATGATAGTTATAACACCTTATTGGTCCTCTTCCTCCAGTTTTTCTACCTCTCATTCCTCCTCCTCGCCACCTTGGAGTTTTGTTTACTCCAT
This sequence comes from Pinus albicaulis, assembly GCA_034641835.2. Taxonomy (NCBI): domain Eukaryota; kingdom Viridiplantae; phylum Streptophyta; class Pinopsida; order Pinales; family Pinaceae; genus Pinus; species Pinus albicaulis. Next base: position 155,800 of record JAXQQM020080077.1, read on the forward strand.
ATGACATCTTGTCCAATAATTCTGCTAATGCATCAAGGGCTCTACATTGCTCCGTATTATGTGTTGTAGAGGCACAAAATTCAAAGTAGATATTTTTTATAAAATTAGAGTATTTTTTCATAATTGGACACAGTCGTGGAGGATGACCAATACCTTTGCATATTTCACATCATTCAGCTTTTGTTTGATTTTGTTGATTGGGGAACCTCGGGAAATGGGGTTGCAGTTGGTATAGCCCTTGAGTATTTATCTGCGCAACTCCACGAACTGGTGGGGCCCCCTGTGTTCTGACCTCTAAAGTTCCAACATTTTCACCTCGGAACCTCAGATATTCTATGGTAACATGTCCTTCCATCAAAAAGTGTGTACACTACACGTTGGGCCTTGCAGGTCGTACTGGTTGAATGTCTTTTAGTTTCTCCATTAAACTAGATATTTGATGTTGTAGTCCTAGTATGGATGGATCTTGTACAACTGCTTCTCCTATGAACTCCTGTGGATATCCCACCATAGCTTCTATCTTCATGGATTTCTCGAGAGCATCCTGAAGGGTATCAATATTATGTTGTGTCAGTGGTGTCCTTGTCAATGGTAGGAGTGCTTTGATGAGCCAATCCTGCTAGTGATTTGGATCGATTGAGTAACTTAGATTTCCAATCGCGTCTTTAAATATTTTCATGAAATCCTAGGCTGTTTCTCCTTCCTACTGTTTGATTTCCCATAGCTCAGAAATTCCTTGCTGATTCGTTTGAGTCAATTTGAATTCTTGGACAATTATTTCTTAACATCGTTTATTGCTGGGTTTTGGTTTGATTTTGACTATTTATGAACTAGCCCAAAGATATTTATCTCAATGTGGCTTGAAATTCAATTAACTTGACTACATATGGTGTCTGCCAAGCTCTCTAAATTTCTTGAGAGATGCAGTCTTTGCTCTACGAAGAAATCATACCACTCCCTCATCAAAATCATAGTCCTCCATCACCTCAAAAAATTTAACATTCCATGGAGTTCATTCATAGTTGATGACATATTAATTGCTCCACCTATTCAGCATGCCCAAAATGTACCTTCATCATCTCATCCTTCCACTTCCATTCCTCCATCTCAACCCATTGTACACTCATCATATTCAAAGTAGTCTCCTTCATCTACTTCACCACCATCATCTCCATCCCACATTGAGAATGGGTCACCTAGTAGAGTTGATATCAATGAGTCGAAGCAAGCTAATGTGGCTGAGATAAATCCATTTGCAAAAAAATACCAGAACAGCTTGGGGTTACGGAAATTTTTTTACCCACGAGTGTGGAGAGGGCCTTGCCTTCTTCACCAACAAAGAGGTACAAGAAAAATATGGTAGAGGAGGATGAGCATGAGGCAACCATTCATGATGAGGATGAAATCCATGAGACAGAGTATGATTTTGACCTTGTTGACCTAGATGAGGATGATGATGATGAGATCAATACTATAGTCATCAAGGAAAATGATTTCAAGATTAAAGAGCTCCAAACTAATCTTGATAGGTTCAAATTTGTCATAGAATTCCTTGAGTAGGAGAACCAGTAGTTGAAGAAAAAAAAAGTCATTGATGAGGTGAAATACATAACAGATCAAAGGGAGGCAGAAAAGGCCAAATTTTTGCTAGATGAGACACTTGAAAAGTATGGTTTACTTGAAGAACAAGATGAACAAGCACCAAGAGGAAAACCTAGAACTAGAGGGCTGAAAAGAGCTCTAGCTCTAGAAAGGAAAAAAGAGGCTGAGCTTGCTGATTAGTTAACCCTAAATGAACAAATTGCAATGGTGATCAATGAAAACCGGGAACCATGGCTTGATAAAGAAAATCAACGTTTGGAGAATATTTTGGAGAAAAAACATAGAGACAATGACATATTAAGGATTAAGGTGAAACATTATGCCTGAAAGGAGAAAATTGCAATGGCTGAGCTCAAAAGATCCAATGCAAAAATTGAGGCTTTGACCATGCTAGAGGAGAAAAGAAAATCAGATATACTTGTAGAGGCTTCACTCCATGCCTAGCTACATCATCAGCGATAATTTCCCCAATTTTTAAGAGTTTTGTGTCATTTTTGCAGATTTTGTGTTTTTATTGAGTTTTTGGACAATCAAGTGACAGAGAAAAGTGTCAAAATTGTAGTGCCCTTGGCGTTGTTCTCTTTTTTTAGCCATATTTTGAGAAAAATATCACCACCATTGGATGTAAAACGGTTAATACATCTCAGAAAACCACTTTGCAAGCCTTGGTTTGCAAAACAAGCAGGTGGAAATGTAAAAAGACCACCAAAAATTGATGTTTCTACCTCATTTTTTGCCCTAGAATTACGCGCTGATCAGTATTGGGAGGTTTGAATTTTTAAAGGGAAAATGACCTTCATTTTCAAAACTAAAGTAATATTCAGAAACTAGACTTGAAGGGATTTCCAACAAGCTATCTTGGAGCCAATTTGGACACCTGCAACCCATTAAAAATCAACCTACAACCTAGTCAAAAAGAACATGCAAGATGGAGGGCACATTTACCAAAGGGATGACGCGTTTACCAAAGAGAGGGCGTGTTTGACAGTTTGTGGATATTTTTCAAATTTCACTGAAAATTTGAATTTTGTCTTGAAAATCATGATTTTACTTATGTAATTGAGCATGGTAAATGTAATATGATTTTGATAAGTTACCTAGGGGTAGATTCATGATGTAAATGTACTCATCAAATTCAAATGAATTAGTTTCAATGTAATTAGGGAGGAGTCACTTAGAGCTCCCTACACTCCAGCTTTCAGTTCAGAATTTTGTGGATCTCATCCCCAACTCAGGAATTCGACCACTGAGGATGAGAGAATGTAGTTTTGATGTCTATATCCTACCTTTATTCACTCTTAACAAGGGTTGGAATCAGTTTGGATGTTAGTGTATTGATCAAGTGTAATCATTTTGGCCTGAAACTGATGAAGAATTGTAGCTATATCCTTGGGATTCATGTGGTATGAATGTTTAAAATTGTTTTTTCTCTTTGATCATTTGTACAAATGTTTTTTAAGCTCATAAAAATTTCATGTATATTATATGGTATATTTCAAGTTGATAGGCATAATTCATATTTTTCATGCTCTGTTTTGGGAAATTTGTCATAATTTGTCCATTTTCTTTAGTTTAGGAAGAATACATCTCCTATGCTCTTCCTAGCTCCTCATTAGTCTTAAACCATCTCACAAAACCACCTTAAAGTCCTAAGCCTTCTACCTACCTTGCCCCATCAAATGGACTACAATTCCATCTCATTTTTCCTAACCTAGTCCCCTTGACCTAATCCTCATCCAAAAACCCAACCCAATCAAATCAAACAAAACCTTCTGCATTTCATGGCTAGCCTAAAACCTTTCTCATCTAGCCCTCTTGGCTGTGACTTTGTTGAGAGAGCCCTCTCCGACTTGGTAGGGCTAGATACCAAATTAAAATGTTGGTCTGTGGTTACCTCTGTTGGGATCTCTTCTTTAGCCTTAGAGATCTGGCGAAGTGATAACATACTGGCATCGTTGTCGGGGAATGAAATATTTATTTTCCCTGTGTTTACGACAAGAAAATTTTGGAATTTGATGCTTGGATGATAGGGTTAAGTTTCAGAAAGGCCGATTCGATAATTGCAGTGTAAATATTGTATAGTTAGCTTCCATAAGATATACCAGAGAAAATACTAACCCTGATCCAGTTGATCTAGTTGATGATCCAGATAATTTATTTTGAAGGCATAGATATCAATCTGCAGACATTCAATCAGGACTAGTTCCATTGGTAAGATCAATTTTTCTACCTGCTAAGCTACTTTATCTTGACGATATACCGTATGATCTAAAGTTTGAATTGTCATTGTTTAAATCCAAATCTAAGACATATTTATCTGACATAGTATTCGATTCTTTAATATTATGTGAGGTCAAGTATTTTTCTGAATTAGACCTTAGTCCTCTAAAAGATTGGTTTTTAAAAGATATTAAGCCCGAATCTGACCTTGACATCAAAGAGTGGATCCAATTCTACCATCTAGAGAAAGTTTCTGTTTCATCTCAACCTAAAACTCAGTCAATTTTAGTTTATTCATCTACACCTTCGACCTCATCTTTCACACCTACTACTTCAGTACCTACAACTTCTATTCCTTTACCTATTCAGCCCATCCCTCCCGTTGTCAATCCAATACTCCATTCGACAAGGATAATGGCAAGATTTTCCCCACTATTCTTACCAGCCCAATTGAATGACTTAACTTAGGGTTATGGACAAATACTCCCCTTGTTTGATGAAGACTCCACCATATCTAGAGGACAACATATTGTTAAGGTCATTGATTTCATAGGTTTAGAGGAAGTCGATGCTGACAATGCAAAAATGAGGATTATAACCCAGAGTTTCTCTAGAGATGTCAAAGTTTGGTTTAGGTCTCTTAATGATAATTCCATTGCTACACCAAAACAAATCATTTATTTGTTTATAGCTCGGTGGGAGGTGAAGAAAAATCACTTACAGTTGCTTGTTGAGTATGAGAACATTAAAATAAATTTTAATGAATTAGTCCAAGATTTAAATACTGGCTTTAATAGGATTTACAATGTAATTCCTATTGAGATCAAGCCTCCTCCAGGTTTAGCTCTCATTCGTTATCCAGATGCATTTGATATTGACATGGATTACTAGTTAAGGGAGATAAATCCAGCTACACTTGAAGATATGCAAAAGAACGCAATCAACGTTGAAGCAAATCTCCTCATGAAGAGAACTAGAGTTAGGAATGAAAGGAGAGTTACAATTAAAGATGAGATATCTACTTCACCTTCCAATGATAAGATGGATACTTTGATAATAACCATTGAACGAATGGTTGATAGGATGTCCATCATGGAAAGACAACATGAGGTTAGAAATCCTAATTATATAGGTCAACAACAACCTCGGTTGAGGATTAAGCAGAGAGAACAACAGGCTCGTGTACAACCACCACAATAGAAAAAACAAATCAAGAAACCCTTGCAGCAGAATTATGCTCAAGGAGAAGATGAAGATGAGGACACAATTTTTGAGGAAAACCTTATTTTCAAAGCTGATGATCTGCCTATGTTTTTGACCTAATATGAGGAGTATTTTGAAAAGAATGATTAGCCTAAAGATGAATATTTTATCCTTGATAATGATCATGAATTAGAGACTGAATTAGATGAATACCAGCTGGGATACTTGAATGCACTTAGTTCACAAAATAGGCAGATGTCATTGAGGAGAAAATATGTACCAGTTAATCACATTCAGAAGAGAGCATCTCAAAAAAAATATACTCAAACAAGGTAGAATCCTTTGAGCAATCCGAGTAAGGGCAAAGAGCCTATGATAAAAAATCATAATAAAGTAAATCAACCATCCACAAGTTCAACCAAGAAGGAAAAGGACAATCAAAAAATATAAGTTCCATCAAAAGACCATACTGGACAGCGAGACATCATAATTAAAGAGGTAGAAAAAACTATTCCTTTCAGTTTAGATACAAAAATTTCAAAGTTAAAAGCGTCTATCCCCTTAACTGAGCTTGTTAAGAACAACCAGTACAAGTCCCATGTTGCTAAGATGCTTAAATTAGATCCTTTGTTTGATATGGTAAATGTCAAAGATGATCAACCCAAACTCATTTTTGGTCCTACTATTGATGGTCAATTAGAAGATAGTGATGCTCCTCCTTTTTACCTGAGTCTAATAATCCACCAGTGCATTTTACATAATTCCATGTTAGACTCTGGAGCCTCCCACAATCTGATGCCAAAAGCCATAATGTAGAAGTTGGGCCTTGACATTACTCGTCCCTACCATGATTTATACTCCTTCAATTCAGGTAAAGTCCACTGTATTTGTATGATTAAATATTTGATAGTCTCCCTAGAGTAGATTCTGGCTGCTGTTAAGATCCTAGGGGGGGGATTACGAGGTACATTGTAATTAGAATTTTCTTATGCAACTATCCCTATTTTCGGGAAATTGAGAAAATTGTACCGTGAAACTAAGGTCAAGTATATGATTACAAGCAAATAAAAGCCAAAAAAACATCCCATAAATGCTGTACATACATATTTAGAGTCATTCATTTTATTTAATGATAGTGGCTTAAATGATGTAAATATCTAGTTAGTAGATGTAGAAGATGTTCCAGAGATTCATAATTGTATTAGAGAAGTTGTAGCTAAATATAAGATGAATATGCCGAGCTTAATAGAACATTGATCAGGTGAAGCATTGAGAAATTCAGAACATCAATCAGAAGAGGTAGTGAAAGATTCAGAACAACCATTAGATAAAGTGGAAGAAAGTCCGGAAAAGCATCAAGAGTCAGTTTAGAAAATTGAGCCAAAGAAGAAATCAGAGTTTCAGCATTTAGAAGATGAGAAGGATGAGAATGGTATATGGTCCATGGACTTTGATGGTGCCCTGGGGAAAGATGGGGCAGGCACTGGAATCTGGGTCCACAACTCTTTTCATCAATAGAATAAGGTCCCTACAAATGTAAGGTTGTGCTATTATAAATTAGCTTTTGATTTCACTAAAAATGAAGACGAGTATGAAGCACTGATTACTGACTTAAATATTTTGAAGACACTGGGTGCAAGAAGGATTGCGGTATATGGAGATTCATAAATTGTGATTAAGAAATTCAAAGGTGAATATCAAGCTAACCATCCTCGAATGAGACAATATAGGAATGTTGTACTTGATATTTTGAAAATGTTTCAGGAGTTTATACTTACATTAGTGTGAAGGAATCAAAATCTCATGGCTAATTCATTGGATAAAGCTGCAGGCAATTTCAAAATCCCCATCTTTTCAAATAGAACATTTGAGATTCATGTGAAGCACCGGCCCAATTTTCCCAATAATTTGCGATATTGGCAAGTTTTTTGGGATGATAAGAAGATTAACAACTTTCTTCAAGGTGTTATCGCACCCTAAATTTTCAAAATCATAACTTGAAATGTGTCAATTTTGCATTTAGATTGGTTAGATTGCATAAAATCATGAAATGATAAATTTAATGATTAACATAAGTTTCAAAGTTTGTCTTAGGTTTTTAGGGATGATCTCAAGTCATATCAAAGGGAAAAATCATGAATAGATACTTTGAATCGACCTAAAGTCTCAAATCCGACCACTTGTCAAAAATTTTCTAAGTCCTAAGCGATTTTAGTTCTAAATTAACAAATTTTGTTGCAGAAACACCTAGTAGTTTAGTAGCAAAACTGACACTTGTAAAACTAAATGCGCTACAAAAGCTATCATCTTTTAACGGTTTTTTGCATAATAATGAGTTGTTAAACTTTGAGGGTTTCGAGGTCTTGCTGTCAGAATATGGTCATTATTGAAAGTCTTTGGCACGTTTTTGCATCAGCCACCATTTCCTTAATGAATCCCATCTTATTTTTTCAAATTCATCCCTCATTTCTCACTGTTTACTTTCCGCTCTTGTAATATTCTACCAAAGCAACTTGCTATCATCTGCATCTCTCGTAGAAACCCTCTGTCATGTCAGTCCTCTTTTTCCATAAAAACTTGCTGTCATCAAAGGCTTTTTATTGAACAGGTGTAAGACTACAAAGAAGGTCACCACTGCAGAACAAGAAGAAATGGCCACACCAAAGAAAGTGAATAAATGAAGTTTTCCATTCAGATACGAGCCTACAAGTCCAAGTTCAATCATGGAAGATCCATATTTCGTGGAGATTTTTACAAGAGCAGGTTGCATTTATTTTTTTCAAAAGTTGCAAGGTCATCAAAAACAGGTATCACAAGACTTCGTACTCAATTTCAAAGGAAAAACTACAAAGGTTGGTTTTCTTCATGTGCCAATTTTTCCTGATAGTATTTCTCAAGCAACAGAGATCCTTAGGACTGGAGAAGAATGGTTTAAAGCTACAAAATTCAATTTGAGAAGTTGTGATGATTATCTGAAGCCTAAACATGTAGGGATAAATATTACTGTAGGGATTCCCAGAACTTGTCTTAGAGATAACTACTCTAAATTATTGACAGTCATACATAAATCCTTTACAATTAAAGGCAGATTCCAAACAATTTACATGTATCATTTCAAGTTGTTGCTTCAGTTTACAAGGAAAAAGCTGATAGATATTCCTTTTTACCTTTATGAAGTCTTGGAAAAATGGCAGACAAAGTGCAAGGTAGACCTGAAAGAAGTGAAACTTCCATCTTTCACCATGGATTGATGAAATTACTAGTTTTGGAAGAATTGAGTAAACTAAACAGAGACTGGGCATCGTTCTTATTTATGAATGGCTATGAAATGGATGTTTTATCTCCAAGGAAAGCATATAAAATCAAAACTCTTTCTTCGAGGCAAGAACTGAATGCTACTATAGAATTAGAAGGGAACCAACAAGAAGGTTTAAACTCTACAGCTAAAGACGTGGAAGAAGAAGCTAAATTTATCCAAGAGATAGAACCACATTCAACAGCTAGCAAGCAATCTAGAAAGCATATCATAGATAGCAAGACTAAACATATAGAAAAATGTCTAAAAGAGGCACAAAGGAATCTAGTGGAGGTAAAGGCAGGCTTGAAGACATATTGGAGGCTATAGTCATTGCAGAAACCCCTGTAGTGAAAGAAACTGAGGTATAAGGATCCAAGTTCAAAGGGAAGGGGCTTATATCAAAAAAAAAATATTTTTTCTCAGAAGATTCAGGTTTCCTTTTTAAACCTAGAAAGCCTTTCACTAGATCACAGTTGTCTAAAACTATCATTGCTGGAAATAAGCAGCAAAAGGGTGATAAAGGAAAAAGGGCAGTAGTACAAGAAGTCATATTCATATCCGCTATTGAAAAAAAGGTTAGTAAAGAAAAGAAAGGTCAACCTAAAAGAAAGGTTCAGAAGAAATCTAAAGAAGATTTTCCAAAGGGAGAGATTAAAGACAAAGAAGAAACAGTTAAACAGGGAAAGGGAAAGGAAAAAGTTACAGAGCAAACTGCAAAAGAGACTCTTGAACAACAGTTAAGAGCAGTTAGATAAGAGTTGTCTAAAACAAAGAGAGAGCTAGAAATATACAAGCAAGATAGACAAATGATAGATGAGGTGGAAAAGGAAAGTGAATGATCAGGTTACTCATTTTGAAAAGTCTTTGGAAAGGCCAATTTTTTTTTGAATAAATCACGGCCTTTACGCATGATGATGACACACACAAGACAGAGAAATTTATGGTTACAGGCAGAGAGGAGAAGTCTTTAGAGACAAGTCAAAGAGTTGAAATAAAATATGGAGATGATGAAGACATAATTAGAGAAGAAAGATTTGGAAAGAGGAAATATAGACAAAACTATTAAAACTTATCATGAAGAAATTGCTGGTAATAAGGAGAAAACAATGGATTATAGACCTTTTTTGTATTACATTATCACAATTTATATGCAGGTATATTCATAGATATTTCCATAGCTTATATCCTAAGTTTTGTCAAATCTCTAAAATGTTAGGCAATTCCGCAACGTATGCTAGGCTTAAACCCCATTTTCTGCTGCGAAATTTTTGAGGAATCCTTTTTGGTTTTAAGGTACTTAAAATGATAGGGATGAAGAGTTTTTAAGGTTGAGTTTAATTGTTTTGGACCACTTAACATCCTCCAATGGTTAAGACTAGAAGAATATTACCACACATCACCTTTTTGTTTGTGCTACGAAAATAACTACGAAAGTAGCTCAAAACTCTGTTTTGACAGCAAGGATAATTTTGGTGTTTAATTTTGGAAGGAGTAAAATAAAAATATATTTCAAAGGTATTCTCCATGAAAGTGCCAAAGGGTATCAGGGAAATGACAAACAATATAAGATCAGAAGTTTTCTAAGTGAAGATATTTTGTCAAGGATATGGTTCGAAGATACCAATTCACAATGTTGCTTTATCATCAAACTGACAACTCCTTAATAGTAGGCAGAGAAATTTCATGAAGACAATTAGAGTACTAATGTTTTATTGGTGCCTAGCATGGTTGAAAGATATGATTCCTTTCGAGCAAGATTTGCATCATCTTTATATTAAATGTAATAAGTAGGTGTTTGAGTCATAGTAGGACTCTAACTCCTAATTCAAAAGGTGTCAGTTCTAGTTTTAAAAATATAGTTAGTGGTTAGATTTGGTGTCAGTAGTAGAGTTTAATGATCTAGCCACTTGGCAGATTGAATGTAAAGGCTAAATGCCTATAAGTAGTGAAGACTTCGATGTATGAAGGGTTGGAAAATGTTATCTCAGCAGACTACTTTTTTAAAGCTTTGAATTTACTGATATATATAGAAGCAATACAAATTTCTTTCACCTGAGATTCTTAGTTATTTTAAAGAGTTTATATCTTATCTTTGAAATGTTTTCCTTCCATATTTTTAATGCTTATTACTCAGAATTCATGGTTGTTCATGCTCTGACTTCCTTAAGTGTTAAACTATGGTAAAATGAGTTTTAGGTCCTATCTTTGAAAGGTTTTCTTCAATGTTTTAATGCTTATTACTCAGAATTCATGGTCGTTCATGCTCTGAATTCCTTTAAGTGTTGAGCTTTGATGAATCTCTTTAAATATTTTGCTTTTAATACATTGATGTCTCATTACTCAGAATTCGTGTGCTACATGCTCTAACTTCCTTTGAAACTCAAGTTATTGGGATTTTCCTGAATGTGTTATTCTTTCATTGAAGTATATACAAGCCTCAACTTCCACAAGGAGAGCCATTGCTATCTTTATCCCTGTCATTGACTCCATAGCCCAAAGGTAGAAAGCCTTCATCTTTTCAACCTGTAAACATACAAAACCAAGGCATAATTCATAGAGTTAGGCTTCTATATTTATCATTAATCAATATCATTAACCCTTGAGAGAGCCCTCTCAAGCTGAGGAGGCTAAGCCTCAGTCAAAATATTGGTTTGAAATAGTTACACGGAAGTTGTCTGATCAGCAGCTAATCAGGTACGATTTTGGTGATAATATTTTGGTGTTGTTGTCAGGGATCGAAGGTGTAAATTTTCCCTAAGAGGAACGACAAAGTTTCAGTCCTAAGGTCTGAGAGCAGCAGACACTTAGGCACATATTGGCTATATTTCTTCTCTGGCGACTCCACACATCAAATAATCAATTGGAAGGTGACTCCACTACTTGAAGATCAATAGCTTGATGAAGTTTCAAAATGAGTTCCATTGCAAGAATAAATGCCAGGTATGCTCCTAGGAATTGGTCTCATATCCTTGGCTTTCCAAATCGTATGCCAAAGGTTGAATGGCTAACTGATCTTCCAATATTTAAAGATGAAAATAAATACAATGTTGCTCTTCATTTGGTTAGATTCCATATGCATATACACAGTCTTAAGGTTCAATTCCCTGAGGATTGTCTCATGAAGATGTTTATGGCCACTTTAGGAGGAAAAGCATGGTCTTGGTATGAAAGCTTGCCAAATGGCTCATTATATTCTCTTTCTGATTTCCATGTTGCATTTTATGAGATGTATGAAGAGTATCATCCCTCCTTATTGCTGGTCAAAGACTGTTGTAAACACTGTGTGAGTTTTATTGAATATTTGGAGAATTGTTATGAAGATGATGAGTTCACAGATGAGTAAATTTTAGAGGCCCTTCATAACAAACCATTTCATCACCAAGAAGAAATGATAACCTCTCCCTTGGATGAAAATGAAACCCATCAGGGGTTTATTTATGAAAATTATGATACCTCTCCCTTTGAGTCTGATGAAAATTTGCTGCAGACTTGTCAGTCTTTTTATCATTAGGAGTATGAGAATTATTTCAAATCGCAAGAGGAAATATTGGAAAATGCTTGCTACAATCCTCAGGTACAGGAAAAATTTGATTCTTCATGTCATTTCTTGCATCATCCTACATCAAATGATGATCACACTAATGAAGAAGTAGGTGAAAAATTTTCTTTATCCTTGTCTTCTAATCTGAAATAATTTGAGTGCAAGTGAGAAGATAAGATTCAATTTATGGATGAAGTTGCTAAGAACCATGAAAAAGGTATTGAAGTTTTAGAAGATAAAATTCAATCTCATAATATTCATGATCAAGATCAGTCTTTTCAAATAATTTTTATGCCAGAAAACAAAGAGAGGGTGCTACCACCTTTCTCTTTTGAGTTTGAGGAAGAATACACTGTTTTTGAAAATTAGTTTGAAAAGAAGTTTGAGAGCACACAAATGTAGTCTTATGTGGTTGATCAAAGCATGGATGAGTTGTCCAAAGCTGCAAAATATCATGAGAAGTGTCAAACAAATAATGTATTCTTTGATTCTATAGCTGACTACATGGAAGAGTTCTACAGTCCATATTTTCAATTATATTTTCGTTATGAGGAATAGATCCATTTATGTTGCCTTGGTCATTTCAGTATCATGCTTACTGTTGGTTCAAGTGTAGTCAACCGGTTCAAGTGTCAGATCAGATCAATAACAGGCTTCATTGGAAGTTTCATGTTGCTTGAGTTAAAAATGGAGATTGCAGTTGTTAGGGTAGGTAGGAGTATGTGAATAATCTCAAAGTTGACTGAGCATATCTTCAGTAGGTACAAATTTGTTTCTTCTACAGTGATCATCAAGATTGAGCCTGAGGTGAAGGCTATAATAGCTTGCCGAAGACTTGGAAAAATTTTAGAGTTTTTATTCTAAAGGATGGATGGCACTGGAACTATAGGTTCTTTGGTATGCCATAGGGGCACACCATCCCAAGTGGAACCACTATTATCACACCCTAATTTTTCAAAATCATAACTTGAAATGTGTCAAGTTTGCATTTAGATTGGTTAGATTGCATAACATCATGAAATGATAAATTTTATGATTAACATAAGTTTCAAATATTTTCTTAGGTTGTTATGGATGATCTCAAGTCATATCAAAGGGACAAATCATGAATAGATACTTTGAATCAACCTAAATTCTCAAATCTAGCCACTTGTCAAAAATTTTCTAAGTCTGCAACGATTTTAGTTCTCACTAGAAAATTTGGCCCAATTTCTGACGGCCACTTCATCGCTATTCCGACACATAGTCATCGCAAGAGCAATAGTCTGAGGCTGGAAAAAACATGGTTAGCCATTACATCGCAATTCTGATGCTTTTCCAAAGTGTCGCAATACCGACTTCTTTCGACATTTTGCAAAGTGTCACTATTCCGACGTTCTATAAGCGTCAGTCTTTCGATGAACCACAACTGTCGGTCTTCCGACGATCAAAAACTGTCGGTCTTCTGACACTTTTCAGGTTTTCAAAAAACATCACAATTCCGACGTTATGGCTTCCAATGTTTAATTCCGACGTGTTACAAACTGTCGCAATTCCGATGAAATATCATCCGACGTTTAGAACGTCGTGCGTCTGACGCTTATGTAACGTCGCTTTACTGACGAAAAGTTAAAAATATTTAAAAACAAAACGTCGCTCTTACAACGATCAAGGCATTGGTCTTCCGACGATAAAGTCAAAATATTAAATAAAATAACGTCGCTCTTCTGACGTCTAAGGCGGCGGTCGTCCGACGCGTGGTTTAAAATATTTTAGAAAAATAACGTCGCTCTTCCTCCAAAAATATTTCGATGTGTTCCTTATGTTACTTAGTTTTGCTGATGTGACTTCATCATGTTCATAGTCTTGCGGCCTTTAAATGCGTCTCCTAAAACCATATTAGTGTATTATGTTTCATTGTAATCCACACTTTATTACTATTTGAAGTTCACACCTGATTAACACTATTGGCTCACAAACATGTGCATTGTATTATCATGCCCTTTGGTTTGGTTTGGAATCATTTTTCCCCAAACCCTGCTTCACAATTATTCTTGACAAAAAATGAGAAAACATACGAGACAACATGAAGGAATGCGAGTAGGGAGAATTATCTTTTACCTCACATGTTGTTGTCCTCAACGTGTTTCCAACTATGCTTCCAATGATTTATGATCATGTTGCATGGGCACTAATCCTCCACAAATATGTCTTACCCGAGCTTCAAATAAACACTGGTATACACTTCTACAAATGTGTTCTATCTGAACTGCAAGGAAGCACTAATTTACCTTTCAAATATACTCCACATATGTGTTATCACCACTCTACTTCCACAAAGGTAAGTCTGAGGTGTTCTTGGGCTCAATTCCATAGGACCGAGCTTTAAAAGCTAGATTGGTATACGAAACATAAGTCACTGAGTCTTATCACAGTCTTGTAACTTAACACTGAGCTCATAAATAAAAATAGGTGACTTAGCTAATTCGAAATTTCTGTCCAAGCATCAGTAAATAGGAGATAATCTGAGATTTTAATAGATGTTCACCACATAAAATATGTCAAAATCCTGTAGCTATATCCCTAGCCTGAGACTGCAATGAAGAGGTCCAAAGTATGGCGGCTTCAATAGAACCAAGCCTTAATATAGGGTTGCAATAGGTCCGAGGGTTTAACTGATTCAAGTCTTAATAAAAGGCTACAACACAGAACCGAGCTCTTATGGTATATCTCTGTCCTCCAATAATGAAAAACATTAAATTCTCTTGAGCATGGTAATAGAACTAAATTTGTTTACAACAGTCCACAAGATATCGATTCATTTCTAGAAATTCTGCAAGAAGAAAATGAAAGTAATGTGTAACAAAGTATTATGAAAAGACTTCAAATTACTGTCATATTGGAGCAACTAGCCTCTGACAAAAAATATAAAAATAAAAATCAGGACACTTAGTGTGCCCAAAGGATTTGCCCCTTCTCGGAGTTCTTCTCAGAAATATAGTCACCATGTAATATTTTCCAATCATCACTAGTTTTAGCCCACTTTTTTAGTTTTCGAAATAGATTAGACTACTTTGATGTACTAATCCATGCTAGAAATATTTCCATTGACAAGTCATCATACTATGCTATTTCAGATGTGTTCGATGAATAAGACGACAAGCTCTCTGAATCATTATCCGACTGGCATTTTCGTTGAGGTCCTAAATGTTCAAGCACTGCATATTCCAACATAAGCTGTTTAGCAATATCCTGTGATTTTGGACTCAAAATATCCTTAAGGTCCACTGCTGACATCTTTCCAGGTGTTGTATCTGAATTTCAAAGTTCATAACACAAACATGAGTTGACCCAATGCAAATAAAGGAGTTCCTCAACCTCACTGAATCGGTTCATTTGCAAGCCATCAACTTGCTTGTAGAGATTTTAATTTGTGTGCCTTAGTACAGATGCCTCAGCTTCAACCTTTGCCACCATATCACTCTACACAAAGTGGTCAAGTAGTTATTTATAAGAAAATTGAAATACCCATCTAGAAAGCTTAATGAATATTACTAACTTCATTAAATCTAGAATTATGCATCTATAATTTTAAAATTTGTGCTGAAATTCTAGAAAATCCCATTGACATGGTGAATCCCTTTGTTAATAATTAAGAAATAACATTTTCTGAATCTATTTGGGAGTTTTTATTCTTAGAAATGACCATTATGTAACCTCACCAATGACGAACTTACACAAAAGAAAGCAAAAACAAAACAAAAAACAAAAAAGAAAGCAAAAAGAAAAGAAAATGTCATCACCGAAGATTTCATATAAAGAAAAAACAAAAAAAAATACGTTATCACTGAAGATTTCATATAGCGCTATGCTTAGTTAGTGTTTTTAACACAAAATATGTGACTTTTGCTTGAAACCTAAGAAGAAATGGTCCCTAGGAATGGTAAAGTCGGATGCCAAGACTAGCAGCAGCTTTGTCACGCCCCCAACCTTCTCTTCAACTACATCACACCTTGTGAAACAAAACATTTCTTGTTATACGAACTGTCTAATGGAATGCTTTTTCTTCCAACTACCAAATGATCAAAAGAGACAACATGGCAGCAATCTAGCCTAGAAAATAATTACGTACGTCTCCTTCAGCCCAAGAAACACTCTATGTTCTATGTGTAAGAGGTATTGGTGATTATAATTGCTAAATACATTGTGAACATGATCAAATCCAAAAAAGAGAATGTACAGGTAGCTATTAAAATCTAGATCAAAGAATGAAGGAGTCAATATCCCCTCCCACTGAATTGGGCGCTATGGAATTCAGATTCCTACAATCAACTACCTATATAATGAGATGCATTACCAGGAATTGATCCCTGGAATATAACCATAAAGAGGGCAGCATTGGGACTAGCTGAAAACATATTAAAGGGCCAATTCATAACGACTGTTTATATAGATTTGCTTCCAATAACAGAGCAGGTAATCATTTGAAATCACAAAAAACAAATGCCACCTAAACCAACCACTAAAATATTAGCAACTCTTCCTAACCTACTTCTGCACTTCGCAAACACCCTATTCTCGGCAAGACAGGGAGTTTAAACCGTGACCAGAAGTGCAGAAATTCTTAGAAAAATTTAAGCTTTAAAACCAGTAAAGATAAAATAGATAAGAAGATCAACCTAAAGAGGCAAGACCAATAGAGATAAAATAGATAAGAAGATCAACCTAAAGAAGAAGTTCCATACCTTGTTAGTAGCACTTCAACATTTTCTTGTGCATATAACTGTCACTGCGTGATTTAAGCTTCGTGTAAGGTTTCTCTGAGTTATACTAACGTACAGTTTTCAATGTGCCTTAAACCCTGGGCCGTCATATCTCTAAAGCAGTTCATATAGACTATTGATAAAAAACTTTATGAGCATATAGCTGAGCAATCAATCATGCAAGCAATGAACATCGAAAATCCCTACCCCCTGCACCATTAGCTTGCCTGTAGGTTTCAATTATATGAGTGAATGCCTCCTTGCTTAATAGAGTTTGTTGTTCCTCGATTAGTGATACAAACTGTGGCACTATTGGCATTTCTGGGGATTGATCTTCTATAGATTGAGTCGTTTCTGGATAAGAGGAGATGATTGTTTCTGGATCATAGGACATGGTTGTATCTGGGTCAAAGTTTACTTCCAACTGATTCTGTGAAGCAATTCAACTTAAAATAAAAGATATAATTTGAACAGACCCACAAAAGATAGAGTGTAGAAATTCAGACCTACAACCATCTATATCTCATAACCAAGATAGTGTAGAAGAAAATAGTGAATTTGAATGGAGTAAAACAAGGGAAATACCAATATGATTCTTCCAGAAGAAGAGAGCATTCTTCCACGATCGATTTCTATTCAGATCTCCCATAGATTTCTGTATATCGGAAAAACTCGAAATATCTCCACCAGCTACTATGGATTTGGAGCTGTTAATGGACTATGGCCGCTTTAGGGTTTCAGAGCATCCATGCTTCTGTAAGAATCTGGAAAAAATCAAGAATCATAGGTAAGAATGGAATCATGGGAAAGAAGGCCTAAAGGTCGAACAAGCGCACAACGGGAAAAAAAAAATTGAATAGATCGATTAAGAAAATTTGAATAGGTGGAACAAGTGGAGCGGCAAAAAAAAATTGAATAGATATAAAATCTAATAATAATAATAATAATAATATATGAATGATAATAATATACATAATGATATAATAATAAACATAATGAGCGGAAGGGTTGTATTGTATGAATGATAATAATAATATACATAATGATATTTCACACAAATTTTTTAGTGCATATTCTAATCCTTATATGCAAACTTTTGGAAATACAAATATTCATATTTAAAATTCTAATGTTCCATATATTGAACCATTATATGTTATTCCTAATGAATAAGTAAATAAATTATGTCAACATACCTAGACATATGTCCAGGAAATAAATAAGTTGTGCATTAATCCATTACTTTTATTTTGTTAGGTAATGTGAGTTTTGAGATGAGTTGCATGCCTAACATGTGATTTGAGTAGCCATGAACCAAGGGCTTTTAAGCCGTCAAAATCACCTAGGGATCGCATCCAACCTAGGCCACACCATCCCTTAGCTTGACTGGAATTTTTCCCAGATAGTTTTAAAACCAATGATTTTCTCACCAGTCATTGTATCTTACCCTTTATTTCACATTCCCCAAGGCACAAATCAAATATTTGGATGTATCTTGGATGACTTGTCACATTCCATGAATAGCTTCACGCACATTGAATAGGAATTCCCATAATTTAAGAATTTTTTGGAGGGTTTTCATGGCATAGTTTTTAGGGGCTTAGGGGTTCGATGAATAGGATATTAGGGGTCAAAGGTTTAGGGTTTAGCAGTTAGGGGTTAGGACTAGAATAATGAGTTAGTGCAGGTTAAGGGGTTAGGGATTGGGGGCTTAGGGGTTAGGGGATTCAGGTACATTTAGGGGTTAGGGGAGTAGTGATTTAGTAGTGGCTAAGGGATTAGGGATTTGGGTTAGGGATATCATAATGATTTAGTGGTTAAGGGTTTAGGGATTGGGGGTTAGGGGTTAGGAGATTTAGGTGCTAGGTCACAAGTATTGTTTGCTAGGAAGGCTTTCCAAAGAATTTGGTTGGCAACACTATGACAGTATTAGGGAATTAGAAGGGAAGAGAAAGGAAAAGGCTCAGGTATCATATGAGAGAAGGAAGCAATTGGAAAAATTGAGATCAAAGCAGTGGAGTTAGCTGAAAAGCAGCTTGCCCTAGAGATGGATAAGATAAAACTTGACAACATATTGGTTAATTTCATTGACCCTTTATTGATTATTGAGAAGGAGTATGAATACACCACCGTTAATATCAAGGTAGCCAGCCCCTAGCAGATCAAGGGCTAAGAGGAAAATCAATCATCAATGAAAATTCAAAATTTTCAAGTTGAGCAAGATCAACCAAATTGGGGGCAGAGTTTGGGGAACCTTCATAAGTGAATGGGGCCTATGTGATATGGCTATGAGTTATCTGAGTATATAGTGAATTAGACAGAAGTAAGAAAATAATTACTTCTTCAAAGCTAATTCGAATTTGTCGGGCTTAGGGGATTGGGGGTTAAGGGTTAGGGGATTTAGGTGCATTTAGGGGCTAGGGGTCGAATAATGAGTTAGTAGTTAAGGGATTAGGGATTGGGGGCTTAGGGGGCCCGACCCAAATGCGTTTGGGCGGGCGCACTCAACCGAAACAACTCGACCCAAACGTGTTAAAGGGTTATAGATTTATGGTTTAGGGGGTTAAATGGGTTAGGGGTTGGGAATTAGGGTTTAATGGGTTAGGGGTTAAGGGGTTATAGGTTTAGGGTTTAGGGGGTTAAATGGGTTAGGGGTTTAGGGATTAGGGATTGAATGGGTTAAGGGATTAGGGATTGGGGGCTTAGGGGTTAGGGGATTTACGCGCAGTTAGGTGTTAGGTGAATAGTGATTTAGTGGTTAAGGGATTAGGGATTAGGGGCTTAGGGGTTAGTGGAAGAGAATGGTCATTCCAGATGCTCTATCTTTAGCTAGGTCACAAGTATTGTATACTAGGAAGGATTTCCAAAGAAGTTGGCTGGCATCACTATGACACTATTACATGCGCCCTCGAATGAAACGACCTGAATGGAACGTGCCTATTCAAGCGACCTCACACAACGTGACACGGCGTGCCCGATCGAATGATGCCACAAGGGAGAAAATGACAAACGGGCCACTCGAACATGCAAAAGGCACTCGGGCGGTCACAACCTAGCAAAAATGATATGGGAGCCCTTGAACGAAACAACCCGACTTGACCCGAACGTGCCCAGTCGGGTGACCTCACACGGTGCGACACGACGTGCCCGACCAAAAAATGTGACAAGGGAGAAAATGACAAACGGGCCACTCGAACGTGCACAAGGCACCCGGGCGGTCATAACTTAGAAAAACTGATACGGGTGCCCTCAAATGAAACGACCCAACCTGAACGTGCCCGGTCAGGAAACCTCACACGGCGTGACACGACGTGCCTGATCGAATAATGCCACAAGGGAGAAAATGGAAATCAAGCTACCCATACGTGCACAAGGCACCCAGGCGGTCACAACTTAGCAAAACTGATACGGGCGCCCTCGAACGAAATGGCCTGACCTGAACGCGCCTGGTCAAGCAACGTCACACAGCGCGACACGATGCGCTCAACCAAACGATGCCACAAGGGAGAAAATGGAAAACGGGCCACCCAAACATGCACAAGGGACCCGGGCAGTTACAACTTACCAAAACTAATATGAGTGCCCTCGAACGAAACGACCTGACCGGAATGCGCCTGGTTGGGCTACCTCATAGTACGGCGCGCTTGGCCGAATGATGCCACAAGGAAGAAAACGACAAATGGGCCACTCGAATGTCCACAAGGCACCCGGGCAGTCACAACTTAGCAAAACTGATACGAGCACCCTCGAACGAAACGACTCGACTTGAACGCACCCAGTTGGGTGACCTTACATAGCGCGCCCAGTCGAGTGACCTCACACAGCGTGACACAATGCACCCGACCGAACGATGCCACAAGGGAGCAAATGGAAAACGGGCCACCCGAACGTGCACAAGGCACCCGGGTGGTCACAACTTCGCAAAATTGATACATGCACCCTCGAAGAAAATGGCCCAACCTAAACACGCCTGGTTGGGCGACCTCATAGTACGGAGCGATACGCTGTGCCCGACCAAACGATGCGACAAGGGAGAAAACGACAAACAGGCCACCCGAACATGCACAAGGCACCCGAGTGGTCAAAACTTCGCAAAACTGATACAGGTGCCCTCGAATGAAACAACCCGACTTGAACGCGCCCGGTTGGGTGACCTCACACGGTGCGACATGGCGCACCTGACTGAACGATGCCATAAGGGAGCAAACGAAAAATGGGCCACCCCAATGTGCACAAGGCACCCGGGTGGTCAAAACTTTGCAAAACTGATACGGGCGCACTCGAACGAAATGGCCTGACCTAAACGCACTTGGTCGGGTGACATCACACGACGCGCTTGACCGAAGATTGCCACAAGGGAGAAAACAGAAAATGGGCCACCCGAACATGCACAAGGCACTCGGGCGGTCACAACTTAGAAAAACTGATACGGGTGCCCTCGAACGAAACGGTCCAACCTGAACGCGCCCAGTTAGGTGACCTCACACGGCGCGACACGATGCACCCGACTGAACGATGCCACAAGGGAGCAAATGGAAAATGGGCCACTCGAACGTGCACAAGGCATCTGGGTGGTCACAACTTAGAAAAATAGATATGGGCGCCCTCGAACGAAACGGCCTGACTAGACCCAAACGCACCTGGTCGAGCGACGTCACATGGCGCAACACAGCACGCCTGACTGAACGATGCCACAAGGGAGAAAATGGAAAACGGGTCACCCGAACGTGCACAAGGGACCCGGGTAGTCACAACTTAGCAAAAATGATATGGGCACCCTCGAACGAAACGGCCTGACCCGAACACGCCCGGTCAAGTGACGTCACATTGTGTGACAGTACGGCGCACCTGACCGAATGATCGGGCCACCTGAACGTGCACAAGGCACCCCGACGGTCACAACTTAGCAAAAATGATACGGGTGCCCTCGAACAAAATGACCCAACCTAAACGCGCCCGGTCGGGCAACCTCATATGGTGCGCCCAACCGAACAATTCCACAAGGGAGAAAATGGCAAACGAACCACTCGAACGTGCACAAGGCACCTGGGTGGTCACAACTTAGCAAAACTAATACGAGCGCCCTCAGACGAAACGCCCCGACCTGACCCAAACGCGCTCAGTCGGGCGACCTCACACGACGCGACATGGCACGCCCGACCAAATGATGCCACAAGGGAGAAAATGGAAAACGGGCCACCCGAACATACACAAGGGACCTGGGCGGTCACAACTTAGCAAAACTGATACGGGCACCCTCGAACGAAATGGCCCGACCCGAACGCGCCCAATCGGGTGACCTCACATGGTGTGACAGTACGACGCACCCGATCGAATGATGCCACAAGGGAGAAAATAGAAAACGAGCCACCTGAATGTGCACAAGGCACCTGGGCGATCACAACTTAGAAAAACTGATACGGGCGCCCTTGAACAAACCCGAACGTGCCTAGTCGAGCGACCTCACACGGCGCGACACAGAGCACCCGACCTAACAATGGCACAAGGGAGAAAATGACAAACGGGCCACCTAAATGTGCACAAGGGACCCGGGCAGTCACAACTTAGCAAAAATGATATGGGCACCCTTGAACAAAACGACCCGACCCGAACGCGCCCGGTCGGGCGACCTCACACAGTGCGACAGTACGGTGCGCCCGACTGAATGATGCCACAAGGGAGAAAATGGTAAACAGGCCACCCGAACATGCACAAGGCACTCGGGCGGTCACAACTTAGCAAAACTGATATGGGTGCTCTCGAACGAAACGATCGGACCTGAACGCGCCCAGTCAGGCGACCTCACACGGCGCGACACGACACACCCGACCGAACAATGCCACAAGATAGAAAAATGTAAATGGGCTGCCCAAACATGCACAAGGCACCTGTACTTTCACAACTTAGGAAAACTGATACAAGTGCCCTCGAACGAAACGGCCTGACCCGACCCGACCTGAACGCGCCTGGTCGGGCAACCTCACATGGTGCGACTCGGCGCACCCGACTGAACGATGCCACAAGGGAGAAAATGGAAAACGTGCCTCTCGAATGTGCACAAGGGACCCAGGCAGTCACAACTTAGAAAAATTGATACAGGCACCCTCGAACGAAACGGCCCGACCCGAACGTGCCTGATCAAGCGACCTCACACAATGCGACAGTACTACTCGCCTCACTGAAAAATGCCACAAGGGAGAAAATGGAAAACGGGCCACCTGAACGTACACAAGGCACTTGGGCTGTCACAACTTAGAAAAACTAATACGGGCACCCTCGAACGAAACAACCCGACCTGAACGTGCCCGGTCGGGTGACCTCACACGGCGTGACATGGCACGCCCGAGCGAACGATTCCACAAGGGAGAAAATGGAAAATGGACCGCCTGAACGTGCACAAGGCACCCAGGTGGTCACAACTTAGAAAAACTAATACGGGCACCCTTGGAGGAAATAGCTCGACCCGACCCAAACACGCCCGGTCGGGCGACCTCACACAGCGTGACACGACGCACCCGACCAAACGATTCCACAAGGGAGAAAACAGAAAACGGGCCACTTGAACGTGCACAAGGGAACCAGGTGGTCACAACTTAGAAAAACTGATACGGGCACCCTTGAACGAAACGGCCTGACTCGAACGTGCCTGGTCGGGCGACCTCACACGGTGTGACAGTACGACGCACTCGACTGAACGATGCCACAAGGGAGAAAATGGCAAACGGGCCACTCGAATGTGCACAATGCACCGAGGCGGTCATAACTTAGCAAAACTGATACAGGTGCCCTCGAATGAAACGGTCCGACCTGAATGAGACCAGTCGGGTGACCTCACATGGTGCGACACGGCGTGCCTGATCGAACGATGCCACAAGGTAGAAAACCACAAATGGGTTGCTCGAACGTGCACAAGGCACCTGGGTGTTCACAACTTAGCAAAATTAATACGAGTGCCCTTGAACGAAATGGCCTGACCTGACCCGAACATGCCCGGTTGGGTGACCTCACATGGCACAACACGGCGCGCCTAGCCGAATGATGCCACAAGGGAGCAATTAGAAAACGAGCCACTCGAACGTGTGCAAGGGACCTAGGTGGTCACAACTTAGCAAAAATTATACGGGCACCATCGAATGAAATGGCCCGACCCGAACGCGCCCGATCGAGTGACCTCACACGGTACGACAGTACGGAAAGCCCGACCGAACGATGCCAAAAGGGAGAAAATGGAAAATAGGCTACCAAAATGTGCACAAGGTAGCTGGGCATTCATAACTTAGCAAAACTGATACGGGTGCCCTTGAATGAAATGGCCTGACCCGAACCGAACGTGCCCAGTCGAGCGACCTCACATGGCATGACACGACGTGCCCAACCGAACGATGCCACAAGGGAGCAAACGGAAAACGGGCCACCCGAACGTGGACAAGGGACCCAGGTAGTCACAACTTAGCAAAACTGATATGGGCACCCTTGAACGAAATGGCCCTACCTGAATGCGCCTGTTTGGGCGACCTCACACTGTGCGACAGTACGACACGCTCGACTTAACGATGCCACAAGGGAGAAAACGACAAACGGGCCACTCGAACGTGCACAAGGCACCCGGGCGGTCACAACTTAGCAAAAATAATACGGATGCCCTCGAATGAAACGACCTGACTTGAACGCGCCTGGTCGGGCGACCTCACGTGGCGTGACACGGCGTGCCTGACGAAACGATGCCACAAGGGAGCAAATGGAAAATAGGCTGCCCGAATGTGCACAAGGCACTTGGGCGGTCACAACTTAGCAAAACTAATACGAGCACCCTCGAACGAAATGGCCTGACCCGAACGCGCCTGGTCGGGTGATCTCACATGGCGTGACACGGTGCGCCCAACCGAATGATGCCATAAGGGAGCAAACGGCAAATGGGCCACCTGAACGTGCATAAGGGACCCGGGTGGACACAACTTAGCAAAACTGATACGGGCACCCTCGAACAAAATGGCTCGACCTGAGCGCGCCCGATCGGGCGACCTCACACGGTGCGACAGTACGGCACGCCCAACCGAACGATGCCACAGGGGAAAAAACAACAAATGGGCCACTCGAACATGCACAAGGTACTCGGGCGATCACAACTTAGAAAAATTGATATAGGCGCCCTTGAACGAAACGGCCCGACCCGACCCGAATGCGCCTAGTCGGGCGACCTCACGTGGTGCGCCTGACCGAATGATGCCACAAAGTAGAAAATGACAAACGGGGCACCCGAATGTGCACAAGGGATCCAGGAAGTCACAACTTAGCAAAACTGAAATGGGCACCCTCGAACGAAATGGCCCAACCCGAACACCCCCGGTTGGGTGACCTCACACTGTGGGACAGTACAGCACGCCCGATCGAACGACGCCACAAGGGAGAAAACAGCAAACAGGCCACTCGAATGTGCACAAGGCACCCAGGTGATCACAACTTAGCAAAAATAATACGGGTGCCCTCGAACGAAACAGCCCGACTTGAACGCGCCCGGTCGAGCGACCTCACACAGCGCGACATGGCGTGCCCGACCGAACGATGCCACAAGGGAGAAAATGGAAAATGGGCCACCTGATCGTGCACAAGGCACCTGGGTGGTCACAACTTAGCAAAACTAATACGGGTGCCCTCGAACGAAATGGGTCGACCCGACCCAAACCCGTCCGGTCGAGCGACCTCACACGGTGCGACACGGCGCGCCCGACCGAACGATGCTACACAGGAGCAAATGGCAAACGGGCTGCCCGAACTTGCACAAGGCACCCGGGCAGTCACAACTTAGCAAAATTGATACGGGCGCCGTCGAATGAAATGGCACAACCTAAACGCGCCCAGTCGAGTGACCTCATAGTACGGCGCGACATGGCACGCCCGACCAAAATATGCCACAAGGGAGAAAACAAACAACGAGCCACCCAAACCTGCACAAGGAAGTCGGGTGGTCACAACTTAGCAAAACTAATACAGGTGGCCTCGAATGAAATAGCCCGACTTGAACGTGCCCGGTCGAGTGACCTCACACGGTGTGACACGGTGCGCCCGACCGAACGATGCCACAAAGGAGAAAACAGCAAACGGGCCACCCGAACGTGCAGAAGGTACCCGGGTGGTCACAAGTTAGCAAAACTGGTACGGGCAGCCTCGAACGAAATGGCCTGACCTGAATGCGCCCGGTCGGACGACCTTAGTACACGACGTGACACGGTGCGCCCGACTGAACGATGCCACAAGGGAGAAAATGACAAACATGCCACTCGAATGTGCACAAGGCACCCAGGGGGTCACAAATTAGCAAAAATGATATGAGCACCCTCGAACGAAATGGCCCGACCTAAATGTGCCCAATCGGGCGACCTCACACGGCGTGTTACGGCGCGCCCTACCGAACGATGTCACAAGGGAGAAAATGAAAAACAGGCTGCCCGAACGTGCACAAGGCACCCGGGTGGTCACAAATTAGGAAAAATGATATGGGTACCCTCGAATGAAACGGCCTGACCTGACCCGAACGCGCCTGGTCGGGGGACCTCACACTGCGCGACACGGTGCGCCCGAACGAACGATGCCACAAGGGAGCAAACGGAAAATAGGCCACCCGAACGTGCACAAGGCACTTGGGTGGTCACAACTTAGCAAAACTGATACGGGCACCCTTGAATGAAATGGCCTGACCTGAATGCGCCCAGTCGGGCGACCTCACATGGTGCGACAGTACGGCGCTCACGAACGAAGGATGCCACAAGGGAGCAAATGACAAACAGGCCACCCGAACGTGCACAAGGCACCTGGGCGGTCACACCTTAGCAAAACTGATACGGGCACCTTTGAACGAAATGGCCCGACCTGAACGCGCCTGGTCGGCAACCTCACACTGTGCGACATGCGGGCGCTCCCGACCATGGTTGGGGGCACACATTAAAAGTGAACAAAGAAGTGAGCGCATCACGTCTTTAATATTTTATGAAACTCCTTAGAAGTCCCATCATAAGCACCTTCCATCTTCATCACAATGTGATATGTCAACTAAAAATATCTTATTATGTTGCTCCAACCATTCAAAAAGGGGACCCAAGTTAGATTATTATTTATTAAAGGAGAGGCCAAAGAAATTAATTTACAAACTGTCGCAATAGTGACACTTAGCCCAAACTGTTGCAAGAGCGACACTTAGCCCAAACTGTCGCAATACCGATGATCATTCCCAAACTATCGCAATACTGACGCTTTTGTCCAAACTGTCGCAATAGCGATGCTTTTGCCCAAACTGTCACAATAGCGACGTTTTCCTCCAAACGTCGCAATAGCGACACATAGCTCTTATCCGTCGCAATTCCGATGCTTTTTCCCAAACTGTCGCAATTATGAAGTTTTTCTACAAAAGTCACAAGACCAACACTAACTTCTATGTGTTGCAATACCGACACTTGTCTCCAAATGTTGGTATGGCGACAATTCTGGGCGAGATTTGAAAAATTGATAAATTTTGGGGAAATTTCTGACAATTGTTCAAAAGTCTCAGAACCAAAGTGTTGGAATTTCCGCCAAATGTACTAGTGTCTAAATTAAGAAATTTTTCTACTGAAACACGTAGTAGTTCCGTAGCAAAACTGGCACTTGTAAAACTAAATGCGCTAAAAAAGCTGTCATCTTTTAACGGTTTTCTGTATAATAATGAGTTGTTAAACTTTTAGGGTTTCGAGGTCTTACTATCAGAATAGGGTCATCAATGAAAGTCTTTGGCACGTTTTGGCATCAGCCATCATTTCCTTAATGAATCCCATCTTATTTTTTCAAATTCATCCCTCATTTCTCACTCTTTACTTTCTGTTCTTGTAAGCTTTTACCAAAGCAGCTTGTTGTCATCTGCATCTCCCGTAGAAACCCTTTGTCATGTCAGCCCTCTTTTGCCATAACTGCTTGTTTTTATCAAAGGCTTTTTATTGAAAAGGTGTAAGAATACAAAGAAGGCCACCACTGCAAAACAAGAAGAAATGGCCACACCAAAGAAAGTGAATAAAGGAGGTTTTCCATTCAGATACGAGCCTACAAGTCCAAGTTTAATCATGGAAGATCCATATTTCGTGGACATTTTTACAAGAACAGGTTGCATTTAGTTCTGTCAAAAGTTGCAAGGTCATTAAAAACAGGTATCACAAGACTTCGTACTCAATTTCAAAGGAAACTCTACAAAGGTTGGTTTTATTCATGTGACAATTTCACCTGATAGTATTTCTCAAGCAACAGGGATCCCTAAGACTGGAGAAGAATGGTTTAAAGATACAAAGTTCAATTTGAGAAGTTGTGATGATTATCTAAAGCCTGAACATGTAGGGATAAATATGACTATAGGGATTCCCAGAACTTGTCTTAGAGATAACTACTCTAAATTATTAACAGCCATACATAAATAATTTACATGCGAAGGCAGATTCCAAAAAATTTACATGTATCATTTCAAGCTGTTGCTTCACTTTACAGGGAAAAAATTGATAGATATTCCTTTTTACCTTTTATAAGTCTTGGAAAAATGGCAGAAAAAGTGTAAGGTAGACCTGAAAGAAGTGAAACTTCCATATTTCATCATGGATTGATGAAATTACCAGTTCTAGAAGAATTGAGTAAACTAGACAGAGACTGTGCATCGTTCTTGTTTATGAATGGCTATGAAATGGATGTTTTATCTCCAAGGAAAGCATCTAAAATAAAAACTCTTTCTTCTAGGAAAGAACTGAATGCTACTGTAGAATCAGAGGGAACCAACAAGAAGGTTTAAACTCTACACCTAAAGACATGGAAGAAGAAGCTAAATTTATCCAAGAGACAACACCACATTCAGTAGCTAGCAAGGAAGCTATAAAGCATATCATAGATAGCAAGACTAAACCTGTAGCAAAAAGGTCTAAAAGAGGCACAAAGGAAACTAGTGGAGGTAAAGGCAAGCTTGAAGACATCTTGGAGGCTATAGACATTGCAGAAAACCCTGTAGTGAAAGCAACTGAGGTAGAAGGATCAAAGGTCAAAGGGAAGGGGTTTATAGCCAAGAAATTAGATTTTTGCTTAGAAGATTTAGGTTTCCTTTTTAAACCTAGAAAGCCTTTCACTAGATCATAGTTGTCTAAAACTATCACTATTGGAAATAAGCAGCAGAAGGGTGATAAAGGAAAAAGGGAAGTATTACAAGAAGTCATAGTCATATCGCGTATTGAAACAAAGGTTAATAAAGAAAAGAAAGGTCAACCTAAAAGAAAGGTTCAGAAGAAATCTGAAGCAGATTTTCCAAAGGGACAGCTTAAAGACAAAGAAGAAACAGTCAAACAGGGAAAGGGAAAGGAAAAAGTTACAGAGAAAACTGAAAAAGAGACTCTTGAAGAACAATTAAGAGCTGTTAGAGAGTATTTTTTTGAAACAAAGAGAGAGCTGGAAAAATACAAGCAAGATAGACAAATGATAGATGAGGTGGAAAAGGAAAGTGAATGATCAGGTTACTCATTTTGAAAATTCTTTGGAAAGGCCAAAAATTTGTTGAATAAATCAAAGCATTTACGCATCATGATGACACACACAAGGTAGAGAAATTTATGGTTACAGGTAGAGAGGAGAAGTCTTTAGATACAATTCAAAGAGTTGAAAGAAAATATGGAGATGATGAAGACATAATTAGAGAAGAAAGATTTGGAAAGAGGAAATATAGACAAAACTATTAAAACTGCTCATGAATAAACTGCTGGTAAATAAGGAGGTAACAATGGATTATAGACCCTTTTTGTCTTACATTATCATAATTTACATGCAGGTATATTCATAGATCTTTCCAGAGCTCAAATCCTAAGTTTTGTCCAACCTCTAAAATGTTAGGCAATTCTGCAGCGTATGCTAGGCTTAAAGCCCATTTTCTGCTGCAGAATTTATAAAGAATCATTTTTGGTTTTAAGGTAAGTAAAATGATAGGGATGAAGGGTTTTGAAGGCCGTATTTAATTTGTTTTGACCACTTAACATCCTCCAATTATTAAGAATAGTTTAAGATTACCACACATCACCTTTTTGTTTGTGCTACGAAATTAGCTACGAAAGTAGCTCAAAAATCTCTTTTGACAACAAGGTTAATTTTGGTGGTTAATTTTGGAAGGAGTAAAATAAACATATATTTCAAATCTATTCTCCATGAAAGTGCCAAAGAGTATCAGGGAAATGACAAACAATATCAGATTAGAAGTTTTCTAAGTGAAGATATTTTGTCAAGGATATAGTTCGAAGATACCAGTTCACAATGTTGCTTTATCATCAAACTGACAACTCCTTAATAGTAGGCAGAGCAGTTTCATGAAGACAGTTAGAGTACTAATGTTTTTTTGGTGGCCAGCATGGTTGAAAGATATGATTCCTTTCAAGGAAGAATCATCTTTAGATTAAATGTAATAAGTAGGTGTTTGAGTCATAGTAGGACTCTAACTCCTAATTTGAAAGGTGTCAGTTCTAGTTTTAAAATCTAGTTAGTGGTTAGATTTGGTGTCAGTAGTAGAGTTTAATGATCAAGACACTTGGTAGATTGAATGTAAAGGCTAAATGCCTATAAGTAGTGAAGACTTCGATGTATGAAGGGTTGGAAAATTTTATCTCAGCAGACTACTTTTGTAAAGATTTGGATTTACTGATATATATAGAAGCAATACAATTTTCTTTCACCTGATATTCTTCGTGTATTTCAATGGGTTTATATCTTATATTTGAAATTTTTTCCTTCCATAGTTTTAATGCTTATTACTTAGAATTCATGGTTGTTCATGCTCTGACTTCCTTTAAGTGTTAAACTATGGTCAAATGAGTTTTAGTTCCTATCTTTGAAAAGTTTTCTTCAAATTTTTAATGATTATTCCTCAAAATTCATGGTCGTTCATGCTCTGACTTCCTTTAAGTTTTGAGCTTTGATGAATCTCTTTAAATATTTTCCTTTCAATACCTTGATGTCTCATTACTCAGAATTCGTGTGCTACATGCTCTGACTTCCTTTGAAACTGAAGTTATGGGGATTTTCCTGAATGTGTTATTCTTTCATTGAAGTATATACAAGCCTCATCTTCCACAAGGAGAGCCATTGTTATCTTTATCCCTGTCACTGACTCCATAGTCCAATGGTAACAAGCCTTCATCTTTTCAACCTGTAAACATACAAAACCGAGACATAATTCATAGAGTTAGCCATCTATCTTTATCATTAATCAATATCATTAACCCTTGAGAGAGCCCTCTCATGCTGAGGAGGCTAAGCCTCAGTCACAATATTGTTTTGAAATAGTTACACTAAATTTGTTTGATCAACAGCCAATCAAGTACGATTTTGGTGATAACACAACGTGAGGAAGAATTTGAGAATTTCTCTATAGATTAGATTTCCGACAAAGATGACCAAGATATAGAAGCAACTCATATGGACATACTATAGCTGAAAGACAACAACATTTTGAAAGGTCTTATACCTTTGGAAGAGTTGTTTGACCAATATGACATAGCAAGGAAGCCTACATTTATGTCTACGGAAAATGGTGTTGAAGATGTAAACATTAGGACAACCAACAAACCAAATATGGTGAAACTATCCAAGTCCTTATCTCCCGAGGTAAATGCTGAATATGTTAAATTACTTTCTGAATTTTCTATTGTTTTTTAATGGGAATATGTAGATTTAAAGGTGTATGAAAAGAACATCATTCAACACACTATTCCGATCAAGTCCGATTAAAAACCCTTTCGTCAAAAGTTGCAAAGGATAAATACCAGATTGCTGCCATCGATTGAAAAAGAGGTAAATCAACTTTTTAAGTCTCATATCATTGTCTTGATCAGATTCTCTTATTGGGTTTCAAATTTTTCCCACTAAGAAAGAATACTAGAGAAATCCGGCTCTGCATAAATTTCCGAAACTTGAAAAAATTTTCCCTCAAGGAAAACCATCCACTTTCGAAGATGGACCATATAATTCAAAGAGAGTCGGTTCTTCCCAGATGTCATTGTTGGATGGTTATTCAGGCTACAACCAAATTTTGGTGCACAAAGTGGATCAGGATAAGACAACATTTAATACACCTTGGGGCACCTTCAAATATGCAAAATTCCATTTAGTTTGAAAAATGCAGGGGCCACATTCCAGCGGGCCATGGACATGGCATTCGCCAATGAAAAAAATGTTTTCTTGGTTGTTTACTTACATGATTTAATGGTGTTTTTACATTCTGATGAAGAACATTTGCACCATTTGAGAATTTTTTTCGAAATATGTAGTAAGTTCAGACTATATCTCAACCCAAAGAAAATCTTTTTTGCCATGGAGGAGGGTAAACTCCTTGGTCACATCATATTCAAGGATGGGATTCAAATTTACCCTTCTCGTGTCCAAGCAATTCAACAAATTGTTTTCCCTCACAGGAAAAAGGAAGTACAAGCATTCAACGGTAAGATGAATTTATTACATAGATTCATTCCTAATTTAGCGGAGCATCTTAGAGAATTGACAAACATGTTGAAGAAATATAGTGATGTGAAGTGGTCTAAAGATGCCCGGAAATCTTTCCATTCAGTTAAGTTTTCCTTGACTATTGCACTTGTTTTGATAAGTCTTGATTATACCAGTGATTTCATAATATTCTAATTTGCTTATGAGTGCCCTATGGCAACAATATTGATGAAGAAAAGGGACAAAATAGAATTACCAATTGGATTTTTTAGTCATAATATCATAGATGCAGCCCTTTGCTACAACATCATACAGAAACAGGCTCTAGCTTTGGTTAAAGCACTAAAATATTTTAGAGTTGACATATTGCATTCACACACTCTTGCCTATGTACCTAATGTAGCTGTGAAAGAAGTTCTCATGCAGACAGAACCAGAAGGTATGAGAGGAAGATGGATAACATATTTACTGGAGTATGACCTTGATATTAAGCCCACCAAGTTGACCAAAGGCCAGGGCTTAGCCAAGCTCATGGATGAGTCAAATATTCATGCTCTTAACATCAATTTGATTTCAGCTTTTTCCTAAAATGAAGAAGAAGTGAATCTCATTCAGGTATCTGATATCTTTTTGTCATACCCACGATATTCTGATATTGTTTATGTTTTGTGACACCTAAATCCTCCTGTAGGCATGACTAAGAGTCAAGGAAAATCATTGAAACTCAAAGCTTCAAAGTATTGCATACTAGATAATGCACTTTATTGGAAAGATCCCGGAGGTGTCTTACTGAACTGTTTGGTCGAAGAAGAATCTAAGGAAGTGATGAATGACTTCCATAAAGGAGATTGTGGGTGCCACCTATATTGGAAGACCATGACCAATAAAATATTAAGAGAGGGATATTATTGGCCGACACTTTTTGCAGATGTTTACAAAGAAGTAATAAGCTACCATGAATGCTAAGTTTTTCAGGGTAAGAGAAAGCTTCTCCCATTGCCTCTTCAACCTATTTCAGTCCATGCACCATTTGAATAGTGTGGCCTATATTTCATAGGTGAGATTCACCCAAGATCATCTCCTCAGCACAAGTGGATATTGACAGCCACAAACTACTTTAAAAAATGGATTGAAGTAATCCTGACCAGACAAGCTACAGATTCTGTTATCATTCAGTTTTTAGAAACTAATATTCTGTGTCATTTTGGTTGTCCTACCAAGATTATCACAGATAACACGACATCATTAATGTATAAGAAGATGACTGAGTTTTGTGACAGATACAAAATTAAGTTGGGACACTCTACATCCTACTACCCACAAGGTAATGGATTGGAGGAGTCCTCTAATAAGTCATTGATCAGTATCATTAAGAAGATGTTAGAGGTAAATAAAAAGTATTGGCATAAGAAGTTGATTAATGCATTGTGGGCAGATCAGGTGAGTAATAAAAAGTCTATTGATGTGTCTCCTTTTCAAGTTTTTTATGGTGTCGATACTGTGTTTCCTTCATCATTAGCAGTCCCGGTAATGAAATTTCTATAAGAATCAGGGACTGAGGAAAATGAAATACAACATCGTATTAATCAAATGACACACCTTCAACAGACAAGGGATGAAGTATTTCAAAATACTTCAAAAATTCATGACAGGATAAAGAAGATTTATGATAGGAAAAATAAGGAGGAAAAATTCAAGATAAGAGACGTGGTACTCCAATGGGATGCTAGGAATGAAGAGAAGGATAAGCATGGTAAATTTGAAAATTTATGGAAAGGGCCATATCAGATTTCAGCTAGTTAGGGACATAATGCTTATTTTCTTGAAGAGATGAATGGAAAAGAGTGTTTAGGAGGACCCATTAATGGCAGGCTCCTAAAACACTATCTTTTCTGAAACAAATTTCTTGATCAGTTTTCCATTTCATTGTAAATATTAGTTACATTTTCTACAAGTGTGAAGTAGACAGTCACTGGAGTTTAGAGCCCAAAGTGAAGGCTATGGAGCTTCACTGATTTTATGCCATTTTCAAGTTTAGTTTTCAGTCAAGTAAGTCAGTATTGAGTCAAGTTTCAGTTGTTTGAGTTTGAATTGAGTTAGTATATTTATTCAGTTATTAGTTTTCAGACAAGTTTTTCAGTTTAATTTTTTGATCGTATTGGCCCAATGGAAGAGGCACTGATCTGCAAAATCCAGAGTTCTATGGTTCTTGACACATTTCAAAGCTATCATCCCAAATAAGGCCAATTTTAGTGTCAGTATTTTCATGCTTCCATCAATGATCAAAATAATATTTTCATATCATTTGAGGAGTCCCACTCAGAAATTTTTAATCATTCCATTAGATCATGTAAAAAATTCACTCACTGATGGTAGCTCTAGTCATAAAAATTCACTCTCCCTCAAAATGTATACTTGATTGCCCAAATTCATGCCTTGCTGAGCATATTTCAGTCATGAAAGTATATTTCATCATGTCATTATGTAAGTCAACATCACTATGGAGTCTATTCATTCAAGGTCCCATTAGGTCACTAGGTTTAATTTTCCAAGGTTCAATAATACACCATTTCATTCGCATAAGGT
This sequence comes from Pinus albicaulis, assembly GCA_034641835.2. NCBI lineage: Eukaryota > Viridiplantae > Streptophyta > Pinopsida > Pinales > Pinaceae > Pinus > Pinus albicaulis. The sequence continues at coordinate 190,466 of JAXQQM020080077.1, forward strand.
CAACAAAAGTATGAGAGTGATTGAATAATATTACTTATCATATAAAAAGGACATGTCAACATGTATAGATGATCTCCAAGGAATATTTCCAAAGTTTAGATTCTACTTTCAAGTTATGATTTTATTCTGCAATGTAGTTTTATTCAAAAATAGAGATGTAATTTATTTTTAAATTTATGTAATTTTATGTTCACTGTATGTAATAAGTACTATTACCAAGCTACAAATTCAAATCCATATTCCAAACTAAACACATCAAAATTCAAAGTGTAAAGAGTGCCAAACTCTAGCATCATCAACCTGCAAAAGGCAAAGTCAAAGTGTAAAGGGTATTTTTCAAAGTTTTCAAAGGAGAAAGTGAAACATTAGAAAGTGGGTTTTGAATGAAAAGATCAATTTCACACAAGTATAAAAGCCCCCATGACATCAAGGGAGACCTAATTTGTCTCCTCTACCATCGAGCATCCTCAAATAAAAGCAAGGTTTTCAGTTTTGAAGGAAAAATTGGAAAAACAGGGGAGGCGTTGCGTGTTTTCTTAAGGGAGGGCGCATTTCCTTAAGGCGTTGTGTGCTTGTGTGTTGTGTTGTGCGCCTGTCAATATTCCTCAGTAAATTTCAAAAATTCCTCCAAAATTCAAAATTCACTCTCTAGACTTCAGCAGTGATTCTTTACACCTCCAAACAAGAAATTAAGTGACCATTTCTCCATTCCTATTCTCTGTCAAATAAGTTTGTTGATGTGTGAAGTTTGTTAAAGAAAATTTGGCGCATTTATTAATTTAAAACCCTATTATCCCTAAAATACCTAATTACGCTCCAATTTTAGTCCCTACACATTCATACCCTTCCCACATTTCCATATTTCCTTTCCCAAATCCCTACATTGACATTCCCTTTCCCTAAACCTTCATTTCCTTAAAGCCCTAAGCCCTCCTTAAAACCCTAAGCCCTAGGTATACAATTTTCCTAGGCTCCCAATTCACTACACCTGTAATAAAATTCCTATTCCAAACCCCTATACATCCCTAATCCCTGTCATATCCATTAACTCCTAAATCCATACCCCCATCTCCCTCAAATACCCTATCCCATTCCCTAGTCCTAAAAAATCACGTACCACCTCATCACACCTCCCTATGGTTTTGACACTAAGACATCATGACAGAAGAAGGAAACACATCATACAATGAGGGAGAAGAAACATAGGGGAGGAGGCCACACAAAGGGGGAAAAATACTTAGATAAGAGCCAACAAATACCAAGGAAATATTGGCATAGCCTATGGCTGTGACAAGTTTCAAACATGTTGTATGTTTTGAGTTATGTGAGGAAATTCAGAGGGTCCAACAACATGCTATGTTGCCCAGAAATTTCATATCTATCCTCCATGACAACTGGGTTACTCTTGCTGGTGTTAGTTTACCTGTGTCAACTTCCATCATCTCAGCTACCACCAGGATCCCAAATGTTGGGGAGAAATGGTACAAACAGAAAGAATTGGAGGAGTATTACTATGACCCTTTCATCAAACCTAGGTACAAGAATGAGAGAAAGAGTATTTTTCCTTTATCTTACCTCCTAGAGAGATATGCTCCCATGATGAAGATAATCATGAAATAATTTTCATGTGAAGGTATATTTTCTAGATTGTAGACCTATCACATCCGGTTACTTATGCACTTCACTAGGGAAAAGATGTTAAACATACCCTACTATATTTTCTGGAGCATTAATAATATTACATTCATTGTCCAGAAGAGAGAGTATGGATATCAAATGAAAAATATTTTTCACTACTCCCTCATAAAAATCATAGTCCTCCATCACCTCAAACAATTTAACATTCTATGGAGTTTATTCATAGCTGATGACATATTCACTACTCCACCTATTCAACATGCCCAAAATGTGCCTTCATCATCTCATCCTTCCATTTATATTCCTCCATCTTAGCCCACAGTACATTCATCATCTTCAGAGAAGTCTCCTTCATCTACTTCACCACCATCATCTCCATCCCACATTGAGACTGGGTCACCTAGCAGAGCTGAGATAAATGAGCCTAAGAAGGCTAATCTAGCTGAGATAGAGCCATTGGAAAAAACATACCAGAGGGGTTACAGGCAAGTGTTTTACCCACAGAGTGTGGAAGGGGCCTTTCCTTCTTCACCAACAAAGCAGGTACAAAAGGGAAAATAAAATATGTTAGAGAAGGATGAACATGAGGCAACCATTCATGATGAGGATGACCTCCATGAGACAGAGCAGGATTTTGACCTTGTTGACCTAGATGAGGAAGATGATGATGAGATCACTAGTATAGTCATCAAGGAGACTGATGTAAATATTAAATACCTCCAAACTAATCTTGATAGGTCCAAATTTGTCATAGACTTCCTTGAGCAGTAGAACCAGTAGTTGAAGACAAAACATGTCATTGATGAGGTGAAATACATAACAGCTCAAAGGGAGGTAGAAAAAGCCAAAGTTTTTCTAGATGAGACACTTGAAAGTATGGTTTTCTTAAAGAACAAGATGAACAAGAACCAAGAGGCAAACCTAGAACTAGAGGACTGAAAATATCTCTAGCTCTAGAAAAAAAAAAGAGGCTGAGCTTGCTGATCAGTTAACCCTAAATGAACAATTTGCAATGGTGATCAATGAAAACTGGGAACCATGGATTGATAGAGAAAATAAACATTTGGAGAAGCTTTTGGAGAAATAAAATAGAGACAATGACATATTGAGGAGGAAGGTCAAACATTATGCCTAAAAGGAGAAAATTGCAATGGCTAAGATCGAAAGAGCCAATGCAAAAATTGAGGCTTTGATCATGCTTGAGGAGAAAAGAAAATTGGATATACTTGCAGAGGCTTCACTCTAAGCCTAGCCACATCATCAACCATCATTTCACCAATTTCGAAGAGTTTTGGGTCATTTTTGCAAATTATGTGTTTTTATTGAGTTTTTGGACAGTTAGGTCATAGAGAAAAGTGTCAAATGTGCAAAGCACTTAGCTTTGCACTCTTTTTTGAGCCATCTTTTGAGAAAAATGTCACCACCATTGGATGAAAAATGGTTAATACAACTTAGAAAACCACTTTGCAAGCCTTGGTTTGAAATATAAGCAGGTGAAAATGTCAAAAAAACCACCAAACAATCATGTTTCTGCCTCATTTTTGGCCTTGGTGCTATGTGTTGAGGAATCTTGGGAGGATTGAATTTTTACAGGGAAAATGACCTTCATTTTCAAAACTAAAGGCATATTCAGAAAATATACTTGAAGGGATTTCAAACAAGCTATTTGGGAGCCAATTTTTACACTTACAACCCACTCAAAAACAACCTACAAGATGGAGGGCGCGTTTACCAAAGGGAGGATGCGTTTACCAAAGAGAGGGCATGTTTGGCAGTTCGCTGATATTTTTCAAATTTCACTGAAAATTTGACTTTTGTCTTGAAAATCATGATTTTACTTATGTAATTGAGCATGGTAAATGTAAATATGATTTGGATAAGTTTCTTATGGGTAGATTCATGATGTAAATGTATTCATCAAAGTAAAATGAATAATTTTCTATTTAATTAGGGAGGAGTCACTCAGAGCTCCCTACACTCTAGCTTTCAGTTCAGAATTTTGTGGATCTCATCCTCAACTCAAGAATTTGACCCCTGAGGATGAGAGAATGTAGTTTTGATGTCTATATCTTCCCTTTCTTCACTCTTAGCAAGGGTTGGAATTAGTTTGGATGTTAGTGTATTGATCAAGTGTAATCATTTTAGCCTGAAACTAATGAGGAATTGTAGCTATTTCCTTGGGATTCATGTGGTATGAATGTTTGACATTGTTTTTTCTCTGCGATCATTTGTATGAATGATTTGTAAGCTCATAAACATTTCATGTCTATTATATGGTAAATTTCAAGTTGATAGGCAGAATACATGTTTTTCATGCTCTGTTTTGGGAAATTTGTCATAATTTGTCCATTTTCTTAATTTTAGGAGGAATAAATCTCCTATGCTCTTCCTAGCTCCTCATTAGTCTTAAAACATCTCACAAAACCACCTTAAAGTGTTAAGCCTTATACCTACCTTTCCTAATCGAATGTACTGCAATTCCATCTCATTTTCCCTGATCTAATCCCCTTGACCTAATCCTCATCCAACAACCCAACCCAATCAAATCAAACAAAACCTTATGCATTTCATAGCTAGCCTAAAACCTTTCTCATCTAGACCTCTTGGCTGTGACTTTGTAGAGAGAGCCCTTTCTGACTTGGTAGGGCTAGAAAAGGTTGGTATGTGGTTACCTATGTTGGGATCTCTTCTTCAGCCTTAGAGATCTAGTGGAGTGATAACACCATCTACTTTATACTTGTTCTTGAAGACCCACTTGTAACCAATAAATTTGGTTCCCAATGGAGGGTCCACCAAATTCCAGGTTCCACTCTTTATCATAGGATAATACTCTTTCTGCATGGATTGTTTCTATTCATCATGAGCAACAACTTCTTTGAAGGAAGTTGGTTCAAAATCTGTAGAAAAAGTTAATTCACAATCATGATAAGAAACATCCATATCAAAAAATAAATTAGAATCATGTACATAACCTCCATTATGTCTAGTATATCTTCATGTTCATGTCTTTCCAAAATCATTAGGATGAACACTTTCAAGTCTCTTAGTGAGCCATTTTGGAGGACCTTTCTAAGATGGCCGAGACTGTTTAGTTGACTATGATGGGTCTAAATCAAAATTTATCCTTCCTATTATATAAATCACATCACTCAAATTGTATTCTTGATCAGTGGATTTAGTTTCATGAGGGGGAGAGATTACTCGAGAAGGATATTCCATAAACTAATCTAAGATAGGGATCCCCCCTTCAAGATGTGGAGTCTCATTATCAATTTCCTGAAAAGAATTTGGATTCCTTAATATGTCCAAGTGATCAAGTTGTCGCTCAACAAAAATCTTGGAATATTCAAGAAATAATACATCTCTAGATAGTGTACAATTCTTATTTACTTAATCGTAGAGATGATATGCATTGGAGGTATCAGAGTAGCCCAAGAAGATACATTTTTGACTCCTTGCACCATGTTTGTTTCTGTGTTCCTTAGGTATCAAGGCATAATAGGTGGAACCAAAATCCATGAGATGCATTAGGGGAATTTTGAGGTATAAAATGGGCCTCTTAAGGAAATTATAAAATAACAGTGGAAATAATAAAATAAGATTAGATTGCATCATCAAATTTTAGAGGGAAAAAGAAAAAATAAATTTTCAACTCGTATTTTCAATTTATCTCCTTATGGGTTTACTCAAATTTCAAGTGGAAAAACTTGTTGGATGCATAATTTGATTCCTCATCCAAGGAGTACCCAGGTTTCATAATTTTGATGGACCCTGCTACACAAAAATGAGAAATACATGAAAAACATGGTTGCAATAACACTTTTTCATGTATTTCTCATTTTTCATGTAGCAAGGTCCATCGAAAGTATGTAACATGGGTACTTCTTGGATGAGGAATTAAATTTTGCATCCAAAGAGTACTCCCGCTAAAAATTTGAGTAAAACCTTAGGGAGATAAGTTGAAAATATGAGTTGAAAAATTAGTTTTATTAATTTATTATTTTTTAATATTTTTACTTTTTTACTCAAAAAATGGTGAATAATCCCCCATGGCTGACATCATCATCTAGAATCCTATTAGTTCTTATAAATTTTATTGGTTGTACAATTTTCTTAGGAGACCTATTTTAGACCTCAAATTCCCTTGATGCCTCACTGAAGGAATGTGGCCACACTACATTTCATAGAGAGTCTTGTTTTTGAGAGCATGAGATGGACAACAATTTTTAATATAAATTGCACATAGAACTGCATCAGCCTGGAAAAGCAACTTAACATTTTCAAAAAACATCATTGGATGTACTATATTTAATATTGTCTTGTTTATTATTTTGGCTACACCATTCCGTTGAGGATTATAAGGCACAGTTGTTTGATGTTGGATCCCATGTTGGAAAATATAGTTTTCAAATTCATTTAAAGTATATTCTTTTCCATTATCAATAAAAATAGAGCCAATATGAGTTTGTGTATTGTTTTCAATCCATGCATGCAAGTTTTTTAAGTTTCAAAAGTTTATATTTTCTCTTCAATATATATACCCAACACATTCTGGTATAGAAATCAATAAAAATAATCATATATTTATTTCCATTTTCAAAAGGAACATGCATAGGGCCACACAAGTTAGAATGAATCAGTTCAAGGTTTCTACGTGCTCTGGAAAGATAATCATGAAATGATTGTTTGTTGTTTTTTCCTAAGATAGAAGCATCACATTGCTTATGTTTCCTAGGAATTTTGGACAAAATGATACCACCTTTTATCTTCAATAAAAGACAACTATCATAGTTCATATGTCCAAATCTAGCATTCCATAAGATATTAGATGGTAGTGTACCTTCATCATACTGATAACTGTATGCAAATTTTTGTGCACCAGAAGAGTTTCCTTGCAATTTCAAGAGTCTTTCTTCTTCTATCCCAGTTGTGACAAGTGAGTTGTATGATCCTTTTCTCACCTCAACCTTGCCATAAAACATGTGAATGGAGTGTCCTTGCTAGCATATGTGAACCAAGGACAACAAGTTTCTCTAAAACTCTAGGAGGTAGAGAACATCATGTAGAAGAAATTCAAATACAACAAGCACTTTAAATTGACATTGTATTCTTCAAATAAATTTATTTGAAAGGTCATGTGGTAGGTTGCTTATGAATAAAGAAACCATGCATATTTCCATGAATCAAGTGAAGCATTAAACAAGTCTTCATTTACTCCAAAATTGCAATGCACCACAATATAATGAGTGGATTCAAGTGCTTTACATTTCCCTAGATATGGTGATTTTCCTTTCTCTTCATTTATTTCTTGTTTTATTTTTTCCAAAGAGAGCTTGCATGTGGAAGATTTATGTACATTTCTATTACACCATATACAATTAATATAATTTTTTCCTCCTTGATAATGTTCCCCAACCCCCCCCCCACAACCTATGTCATTCTTCTTTCCACATCCTCTTCTGCCACCTCTTCCTATAGAAGAATCATGTTCCCAAATCTTCCTTTTTTTACAAGGAGCACAACTTATTCAGAAGACTAAGCAATTGTGTTCTTCCCAAAACATGTATCTCTTTTTCCAAACTTCCCCACAAGAGATTCAAAGAAAATATCCTTAAGTTTTCCACTAGCTTGTAATGATTCAAGATAATGAGAATAAGTGGGATACAACGCATTGACAGAAATTGTGAGATGAACATATATTTTATCTCTAGTAGCTTCTATATCATGCTTAATATCTCCAATTTCATAGGCTAGGGCAATGGGATCATCATCTTTCAATTCAAGATTGAAGAGTTTTATCATAATTTGGACTACTTCAAGCTGAGAGTGTGCGTCATATAAGTCTTTTAGCTTCTTTAAAGCATCACAGGCATTTGTAAATGGTGCAATATGATGGCACACCTCTTCATGGACTGATGCTGAAATCAAGGCATATGATTTTTTTTTCTTATTCTCCCATATGGAAAGCTCTTTATCATATGTGGGTGAATTCCCAACTTCTCCTTCACATACTCTCCACAATTCATTGAAAATGAGGGTACGATTTATCTTTTTGGACCATTCATGGTATTTATCTTTGCCAGTGAAAAATAATCCAACTATGGAGATGAGTGAATGCTTTTTTCTTGTAAGAAAACTCAAGGAAAAATAACTTCTAAATTCTAATTACTTATCTCCAAAGAAAAATATATATAGCATGAACGTTTATAACATCATAAACACTACCCTACATAAATACTAGCATAGAATACACTACATATTTCTTCTTGCCAATTATTCTTTTAACTAAATATAAATGTTTGTCTCAATCTAAAAAGACATATAAAATTGTAGTGGAGTTGTCCGTGGGGTTGTTAAGTTCAAAGTTATGAAACAACAACTAATGATCTCAAACAACAACACTATTATACCAACTCATGTATATAAACCCACTCGCACATATATATAATGATGTTGGAATTTGGTGCATAATATAAAGAGAAATTCAACTCACATATATGTAAAATGACTCACATATATATAAATGACATTGTGCATAAATCTCATTTAATGCATATATATGAGTTCAACACATATACCAATTCAATGCATATTACAATACAACCAATGAACCAACGCCATATAATATTAATCAACAATGCCCTTTAGAACTCACATAATTCAACGTAAAGTTTTTAGCACACGCACAATCATTCTCAACACATAGAATAAACATGCACACACCAAGATTTAAATGTTAAATTGCCACAACTAGTCTACCTCAATCCTAGACTTTAATCAATGCATTGAATTCTATTCAATGTTGTGGTATGTGCAACCCACAATGCCATATTATATTCACAGAAGTTTTCTATATATCACATGTATCATCAACACATGATGAATTATTTCAACACACCATATGTTGCTACAGTGGCATGTGATTACCATATGCTTTAATTAACACAAATAAGGGACATTTAACCAACACACATATGATCTTAGTGCTACAACTAGGGATAAAATAATTGTTACCATACGTTGCTTTAATGCATTAATCAATATTTTTCAATGCAAAGGGATAAAGTAACACCGGTGAAAGAATAGGAATAACTCCGAGGAAAATAACAAGTGTTACATATCATAAAAAGGCTAAATTGGGACCTGTATATTTGATACCATGTCAGGACAAGAATTGGTAACTTTAAGAATCATGCATTATATTAGGAAAATCATGAATATATACAAGGAGAGGGAGACTATTGGATTTTGTATTTCAATGCATCTTCATCTTCTCATTTTTGTATTTACAATATTTACAACAATTTCCTAACCCCTAAAGGTTAGGTGTCAACATTATCCAACAAGTTGATATTTTTTACAATTAATAAAAAAATCAACATCCTAAGTACTAAATATAGGTTCCTCTTGATTTTTAGAGAGGTGGTGCTCCTCTTTTCAACACACTTAGATTTTCAATACACAATCACACACACACAAACACATTCAAATTGTATGCCTGTGAGCGAACTAGCTGTGGTAACCAGAATAGATAGAAAAAAGCATAAATATACATAAATTTAATTAATCATGACCATTCCATTCATAATTCATGAGCTAAGTATCATTCAAACAAGACAATAGATAAAGACAAAATAATAATGGTATAGATATTCAAAGAGATATAGAATAATTTTTTTCATGGAAATCATAAAGGGCATAGGAAAACATTCACAAGATTCATACTGCTTTAAATAAGTATCAAAATAAAAAACTGAATAGCTTTATCGAAAGGGAGCTCTTTCTGAGAGTAAAAAATAATTTTACAATTTTAAATTCTTATAAAAATAAAGCTACTAAAGCACTCTTCAAAATCCTAATACTTAAAGTTCTAAAGGTAAATGCATTCTTCCCATAAGGGGATTCGAATTGGGATCCCATGGAGTAGTAAATATTTAAGATACCTGAAAGAAATAAATACCTACAGTTAGGGATCGTCTTAAATGATATAAAGAAACAATCAAGAAATTTGGATGACCAAATACTAGTAAGAAAGAAGGTAATTGCTTCAATGGATTTGGATACTCACAAAAAAGATGCACAAGGAACTCTCTCTATTGAAGGAGATGATCCATTATATGGTTGAAGGGTGTCCTTAATCTAACTATTTGACATTATTATAGATTAACAATATCTTGTAGTGTCTTCTCTATCCATTCTTCAATTTATTGTTTCACTGGAGGAATCGTTATGTCCCTCTTGACATGTAAGTTGAAGATTTCCTCCTGAATAATTTGGGTATCTTCTTGCAACTGTGAAATTGTAGCTAATAAATATTCATTATAATTTAAAAATGTAACCAAACACTTTTTAATCCCATATTTCAACAAATCAGTCAAGTTGTGAAATTCAGAATCCATTAAAGTCTTAATAATCTCTCAGGAACTTCTTGTATAAGCCTTTAGTAATGAGCATAGAGTATTTGATCATGTAGGGGCCCTTTGTTAGTGTTTCCATGACACTCAAGAATCAGGGTTGAGTCTAAAATAGCAATAAAAAATACACTCAAATTCCACAACACTTCTACTTTTCACAACGGAAAATACATAATAGTGAATCAACTAGTGCACAAGAAATTTATTAACCCAACACTTGTTATATTATAAATATTTAATACAACAATCTTAGGGCTCTCGTATCAGTGATCAAGGTCCTTACAATCAACCCTGATATAAGACAAAAAATAGGGATTTGTATCAAAAAATATGATGACCAATATACCCTAAAATAAGTACACTTGACCTACTTGTTGATGGTGCACATCCACAATCCTTTCAATCCACACACCTTAAACAATCCTAGCAGGTGTTTTTCCTTCCCTTTTGTTGATCATGCAACTTTAGCTCCCTTAGAAATCAAGCATCCATAGTTTAAAGATATTACACTATAAATTACCATTTCTCCTCCAATGTCACTTCTCTTTGGCCCAACACAAGTATTCCCAATAGCTACTCCTTTGCTTCTTAAAGACACCAACACACAGGGTATTCAAAACTGCCCACTTCTTGCCTCTCATCTACTACAAATATTAACAAACTTAGGCCTGGGAGGTTTCTCCCTTACCACTAAATTTGACCTATTGTTACTTACTAAACTAGGGAACAATTACCAACCCTTTTATCATTAATCCTCCACCTTTGAGGTCACTCAACTAGAGCCCAAACACCTTTCCCTATTAACAATGACAAGCTTATCATTTATTGAAGAGGTCTCTAGATTTTCCATAGTGTCAAAGAAAATTTGTTGACGTTTCGAATCCCAACGAGGATCCATCTTTAGGTCAAGATGATGAATGAAGGAATGAAAGAAGGAATTAGGTCAAAGTTATAGAGAAAGGATAAATTAAAAAGAGCCGACAATAATTTTATTTCTAGGAATTTTTATTAATTTATTAATTATTTAATAAAAATTTTATTTTAATTTTTGATTAATTTGATTTTAATTTATGATTAATTTTTTATTTTAATATGCTTATTTTATTTTATTTTTGATAATTTTTTTTAATTAGATTAGAATTAATTAATTAATTACTATATTGAGTTGATTTAGGATTAACTAATAATTAATAATATCTACAAATACAATAATTATTGATAATAAGAGGAATGTTTTATAATTAAACCCTAAATTGAATTCAGTTTTTTTATAGCTATTAATTAATTTTATTGTTTAAATCATAATATATGAAGAAACCCTAATTTTCATTGTTTTGACAAACCTTGGTTAATGATTTCTCCTTGGTAAATAATTTTAATAATTAAACAAATGCTATGAGTAGGGACACAAATTTGAGATACCGAGGAGGGATTTTTCTTGGGTTATGAAGTTTACTTACTGTAGGAGAAAATATGAATAGTATGGAAACCATTAAATACTGGCTATTATATGTATTAAGGGACTAGTTCATGGATGTAATGGAACTGCTGGAAGTACACATGAATATTCTCTCTTGAAAGAAGAGGGAGGGCAAAAAATAAATAGGCTTGTAGTGCCCCTTAGGAGGTTACACCCAGGGCATGAAAGCGAGAGTGAGCAGATGGATGAAAGTAAAAAAAAAAGGGAGTGGGGGAGTGTTACAGGACAAATGACCTCCTCATCAGCTTAGAGGAGAATGTAACATGGAAGGAAGAAAATGACCTAGACAAGACCCATTTTTTCCAAGGTAACGCACCCTAGAAATATCTAGGTGGAGTTATAATACACCTGAGCCATGCAAAGGGAGTGTTAATGCCTAGGGTAATGCTCTGTCTTGCCCAGGGGGTAGCGTTAACCATGTTTAAGTGTGAAAAGGGAAATATCTTGCGAACAACTGACTGGCATTTCCAGCTTTCTCTCAAAAGGGAATCAATTAAAAATAGAAACTAAATGGCACAAACCTATTATTAGGCATTGCCAAACATAAATGAACTCTTATGGAAGGCAAAAGCAAGGAAAAGCAAGGACATATATAGATCTTTCTCGATTTGAATAGGTTGAAAGAGTTGGCAAGGTTTGTCCTCTCCATCTCCCATAAATTGGAGTTGTGGGATCTTGGTCTAAGGTCGAAGGTTTGATTATATGTGGAGCAGAATTTCATTGTTGTAATGTGAGGCTTGAAAAACGACAAAGTTAATTGAGAGCTTTCTGCCTTGAGCATCATCACACTCGGAGAAAGAGAAAGAGAGAGAGGAGTTGGAAGATTGAGGAGGGATTGGTGAAACTGACGGTTGTAATCCTCCTTTTCATATATCAATAGAACTATATCTGTTTTGTCCATTCGATGCATCAGTGTCACAATTGTTGTTCATTTGTCTATGTAGCATGATATGAATGGATTACGTCTATATGTTTTATGTTTCTTATATGCTAGTTTAATTGGTAAGAAGCTATATTGTGGTAGAAATTACGCGAGTGCTTTGATTGATTACAAGATCTGGATTTGGAGCCGGTGAAGAAGGATCTCTACTTTGCTGCTTGGCATTCTCCATAGGATTTGTTGTCCGTAAAGAGGTAATATCTCCATATTGCTTTGTCGATTATATATATTAGCATGAACATGTATGAAATATCTTTGTGAACATTACAACTAATTTAACTATTTTCCTTGGGCACCGGAAAGCCCTGAGAGGGATATTTAATAACCACCACCCAAGCATATTATCCTATAGCAGAATTGGCGACTCCACTGGGTAAGAAACCCCAAGTTTCTGGATTGTTCCTATAAATTTACCTTTTTCCTTCTGTTCACTGTAATATTCCAAAATTTTAGCCTCCAAGCTAAATAGAATATTAGAGTTATTTTATCACTAGGGGGATGAATAATTGGGTAGGGAGGCCCATTAACCTCTTTAGCAGGATCAATAACACCCTAATGTGAAAAGGGGTAAGAATAAGCAGCCAATTTAAGTACCCTTAGGTTTGAATAGAGATGAGGGACATGTTGATTCAGTCAACTTTGACCAAGTCAACTAAGCTGTCTAGATACATTGAATCTCCTTTGGACAACGTAGTTTTTGTGGAGGACAACTTGCATGAGCTTGATGGCACATGTGAATGGGACCCAATGAGGAGAGGTTAACTTGATATATATGAAGAGGATGGAGGCCTTTTTTATTCATGCTTTTTTATTTCGATCTCTTGATCTTGTCTGTTTAGACTTGGCTCCACCTTGTTGTTTAGTAAGGTAGCATTGGGTGTTCCTGAGCGGGAATCCCACCTCTTCCCTTGAGAGGCCTCTTGGGAGAGCTTGTCCGATATTGCTCCAAATCAAGGCTCAAGGCCAAGCATCATTATTTAGTTCCAACATTATTTCTGCAGCATAATATTGATGAGTTTCTTGGTGTTGCAGTGGAGGATTTTTACAGCACTTCTGAGTCTGTTTCTCAGTAGAAGGCGCTTTCCTCCTCTTGAGAAATAAGCTAGGAATATTTCTAAGCACATTTCACATCTTGGCAGCAGGACAAAGTGGTTCTCATCTCCTACAGTGCAGTCCCTTGCAGGAACTACGTCATTTTATGCAGAGTTGCTGCAGTAGGGTTAAGACCCTTGTTTTTGAGCTAGTTTCCAAGGGAAAGGGCCAACCCTTCTCCCGGAAAGCTAGAGGAAGGGATCCTCATCCCTCTTTGGTATTATTCAGCTATATTATTGTAATTTTTATATAATACGACATTTTCTGAGTTGAATATTCAGATCTACTCTTTCTTGTACATGTGTTTCATGAAACCCTTGTCGGGTTAGCTTTATAATGCAATAAGGAGGCTAGATCTCTATTTTCTTGGCATATTATTCCATGTAACTCCAGATCCATGTTATTTCATTATTTTACCACAGAAACCCTCATAAAATAACACTATCTATGATTTAGTATTTTTCTTCATAACTTAAGGTATGGGATTTGGCTATTTTTAAGCTGTCAGGTAGCTGAGAGGTTTGTTTAACATATCAAAAGGGATTTCTTTCTGATACCCTTTTGTAGGTGAGACCCTAACATCATATTCTAACGGAACCCAAAGTTATTTCACCCAGTAATAATGCATATCTTTAGAAATGACATTTCCAAGGTCTAATTCTTGCATTTTCCCCACTTGGGAAGGTGTAGGCATTCCTCTGTTGTTGTTGTTTCACTCATTTGAGGGGTATGTGTTTTTGAACACACCTTATGATCCAATTTTCTGATATTCAACTCTATAATATCTTAAGATATTATTATTGTTGTAGAAAATCCCTATTCTAGGATAATACATTCACATATCCTTCTGACCAGTTTATATGCTCAGTAAATATCTCAAAAGCTCACAGAGCCCAGATTAGACCCTGCTTAGCCATCTGTGCAACTTTACCCTGACTAACGCTTCCCCTATAAGTGTTTCAAAGCATTATAACGTTGTTTATGCTCAAATACAGTGCGTTAGTCTCAATATTAACGCTTTGTAGCCTCTTCTTGCCAACGTTACCCAACAAAATATGTTGTTTACACCTCTATTGTGTTTCCCTTTGGCTATGGAGTTATTGGCCATCATAATAGCTTCTCTTGCTAGATCCCTGTGCTTGTTTACCAGCTACCATTTCTGTATTTTTTTCTTGTTTAAAAAAGTTAATGTCAATTGCATCTACTTTTTGAAGAAGAAATTTTCTTTCAGTTTTATGAACTTAGATGAATTAATTCTGAAATTTTTTGGTTAAAAAGCTGTTAAGAGAAGATAGATAGATGTCTAAATCTTTAAAGTTGAACTGTGTTATTTGAATGTTTGGTGCACAGATGTTGAAAGAAATCTCTCCTTGTAGAAAAAACTCTTCATTGAATTGAATATTTAGAGAATATTTCTGCATGGTTTTTTGAGTCAGAGTCTCATCACATTTCATACGTCCACTCCCCCTCCGCAAGACTAATAATCAAGTACACTAAGAATTAAGTGATAATAAAATTAATCATATAAATTTTTCTGAGCTCACACTAATAGTAGTTCAGGCTAGGATCTTGGGGTAGGAGAAGTGAGAAAATCACCCAAGATCTCAAAACTTGAGACTAGAGTCATTAATAAGTGAAATCCCACTGCAATCATATTACCAGGACCACTCCACTACCACTAGAGTTAAGCACGACACAACACCAGGGTGCATGAGAAGGTATCCCACCTTCAAGTGCTTTCAGTGGGAATGCTATATATTGGGGTTCCCTTCAGGAATTTCGAAACTAGATCGGGGATCTAGGTGTTCTGCCCATATAGCGTGTTGTCTACGACCGTGACCCCCCTGATGATGTCTGTGATTTGAGGTATCTTTAGTTGCCAAAATTTTTAGGGACTTACATGAGGCGACTGGGATGGGCTGTCTTGGTACCTAAAACAGACGAGCCTACTTTGTCTTTGGTCTTTGGGACAGTACTCGTCTTCACGAGAGTGCTTACACCTATTGTTTGGTGTTTGGGCGAAGCTCTAGAGTAACCATAGCTATGTTTACGACTAACCCTCTCTGTATGCTATTATGATACAGGGTTTCATCTCTAGCAAACAATAGTACTTAGACAGGGCCACCCTATTCTGGCTTCTTGTTGATTGATTTTAAAAAGTTATTTTTTCCTTTTTAGGTGTGTGGTTACTATCACTGGACTTTACAATACATCACAAATAATTAAAATTTGCTAAATTTAAACAGGTCATCGTGGTGTCCTTCGAACCTCGTCATCTGTCTCAACAACAACGAGGTCTCCCTGCATTAGCACCTGAGGAAGAGTCGAGTCTCGGTGAACCCGTTCCTTCTTCGGAAGAGCAGTCTCCAGTGAAAACCCCTGATTTTCACATAGCCCCATATCACACAAAATTTCCAGAGGATCCTTTTACGGAAGGAGTCATACCTCGTTGCAATCTTCCACTCACTGATCTGTCAGTGCCAGTGTTAGTTTAGATTACACCAAGCCAAGATATGTCTTCAACTACACCAACATCCATTTCACAACTGGCACCCATGGGGTCAATGCCAATGGAAACCAACCCAAGTTCACCACCATATTCCCCACTGGTAGTCAGTTCTACGCTAATAATCAGCAGCCCCAGTAGCCAGCCTACGCCTGGTCCCAACACTACGGTCACCACAACTATTATTGGATCTTCGAATCCTTCAGGATCTAATCCTACAGTGACTACACCGGGACCCACAGTTCCCACTCCCATGAGCGGGGCTACTTATGTTCCTTTTAGCAACCCTTTCAGTTGGAACCCTTTGCTGAGTTCAAACCCCTTCGCCACCATCTGAGGGGGAAGTGTCACCAACATGCAGACGACAGAGGGCACTTCGGTACCTCTGCAGTCATTAGGACAAACATGACATCCTATTGTTAACACTATTCCTTTGAGTGGTCAAAGTTTTGGTGTAGGGTCTATGCCATTGCTTAACTATGCAAATAGAAGCATGCCTCTAGCTAGCTCTATCACGTCCATATGGGCAAACCAACCCCAAAATCCATTTGGAAAAGGGGGTAAATTTCACACTGGGGGAAACCAACTGTTAGCCCCCCAGTAAAATATACCCTACGGACAACAACCATACATCCCTACACCCCCACCCATAGGGAAATTTTATCAACAAAGTCCTACTTATCCTATTGGTAACACATTGATGGGCAGACCCTATGGTTTGAATAGTCAGCCAATACTTCCTTGGCTAGATCCAGGGGCAGAGATGCAATTTTCATTTTTGGCAGCTCTAGACATTCCCGACATCAACAAACTAACCAATGATACCATCAACCACAACCTACTCTGGCCTCGAGTACTACACAATATTCCGTCTGACATCGCTAAATTCGACGAGAAACAAGGGGATGATCTGGACACACACGTCACCACCTTTCATCTATGGTATGTTTCTAACTCCATGGTGGATGATAGTATCCGGCTTCGACTTCTCCCCTGCACTCTCACAGGAAACACTGCCAAAAGGTACATTGAGTTACCACGCAGACCCGTCAACAGTTTTGGCACCTTAGCTACAAAATTTCTTAAGAATTTCCAATTACCTATTAGATACGAAACTGACACAGAACTCTGAACCTCACCGTGCCAAGAGATTTCCACCCACATCTCCAATCACATTCATGAATGGAGACGTAGGAGAAGGCTGGTCAAAGCGCCAATCCCAGATCATCTCTTATCTAACTGGTTTTGTAAGTCACTCTTACCAACCCTATCTAAGGACATTTGTCTGTCTGGTGTGGTCATGGAAGATCGATCCATTCGTCATGCACAACATTTATATTTGATCTATTCACAATATAGCATTCTATATGATTTACTCCCCCATGCTCCTAGTAATAATAATCCTCCCGCTACTCAGAAACTTGGAGCACACGCTGACGGTCTCGTTGGTGCAATCTCCAGCGTAGCCATAAAACAACCTAGTGGGAAAATATTCCGTCCATCTTTGGCTGCCATCTCCCCTAATCAATCGACTACTCTTCCTACCGCTGAGGTAAATTCTGTGCAAATTTCACAAAAACCTAGTGGCAAGAACAAGAAGAACAAGAAAAAGACCTCTTATTCGGAAGAGCAGTCGGATAAATAGAATAATCCCAATCAGAAAAAAACTACTAAGAACGACAAAGGAAAGGAAAAACCCATGAAGTTTCCTTGCAGAATCTGTGTGGAGGACCACTTGACATACAAATGTCCTCGGCTGCGGGAATGCACAACTTTTATCACAAACAAGGACTCTGGGAGGAGACCTGTCGTTCTTCATAATCCCTTCCCTAATCCATGAGAGCAACAACAACACATGGTTGAAAACCCACCACAACCCCCGCAAAGGGGCAATGGTGGTACACATCCTTCCAGTGAAGGATCGTCCACCATTTATGGTGTAGAAAGCGTTGAACTCCAGACACCAGACAAACTCTATGGAAATCCTATCATTGATACTCAAGAACCTGGTACCAGTTTGAATTCATTGCCGCCCAATGATTTGCATATTGAAAGGCCTGCTATTGACCCCGTGATTCATCCCCCCAAAGGGACACTTTGATGCACGACTCATAACACCTCTGCACGTGCCGCCCAAAACTACAACATTGTAGAATATTTGGCGCAAGCACTGTCAGCTATGTCTGCACTCGAAGTATTGCAAACTTGTCCAGCATAGAGGAAAGCCTTGCTTTCGGCCATTGGTGGAATTGACCCCTTGGATTCTATGCTAGCTATCTTTGAGATGGAAAAATATAAACCTCACCTCTCACACCAACTTGCATTATAGGTGCAAGTTATGTCGAAAGGGAGACCAACCCATCGTACTATCATAGATGAAGGTGCTTCGGCCTGCGTTATGTCAACTACTTGCTGGCTCACTTTTGGTTCTCTTAATTTGTCTTCGCTGTCAAATTCCCTTAAAGCTTTTGATGGCCACACTTTCCTCCCAAAAGGCTACCTTGCTAGCTTTCCCATTTCCCTTAGTGGGAAAACGATAACGGTGGACATAGAAGTCGTAGATCGTCATCTCGACTATAATATGTTGCTGGGTCGCAGTTAGTCTTACATAATGACTGCCATTGTTTCTTCGATCTTCCGACTCATCCTATTTCCATTAGATGGGAAAATAGTCACAAGTGGATTAGTTATCCTTTTTCACCCCCTATTATTCCACGTTACCAAGTAGCATTGTACCCCTAGTAGGAGGTGTTCCTGACTCGTACGTCAGTATTGGTACCGGTCTTCTGAAGGCATCTTCCCTAATGGGTTGCTTTCCTCTCCCACCACTTGAGGTTCCACATATGATTGCAATGATATCCACCACTTTGGATGGCTCTATCGATCCATGGATCCTACCGGTGCCTTCAGACATTGGTTCCTACAGAGATTAGATGCTACTCTCACCGGCCGAGTTGGCTTATCAAGCCATCCAAATCATGTCTGAACCCTCCACAGCTTTGGTTTTGACCAATGGTACAAACCTCCCGCCCATCATGGTTCTTTCTAAAGATCTCCTTGATGAATTCCTACCTACGGATGAAGCTATTCAAGAGATCATGTCTCTAGAAGAATGACCTTGGGGCAAGTTCCACCATCGCGCTTCGATGTTCAATTTAGACATGATAACTACTCAAATCCCATCTTTTGACCCACCTAAGATTGTTCCCTCCATTTACACGACTGTTCAAACTATCGATTTGGAAGGGAACATGGGAAATCTTTCTAAGACTATGCTCATTGATATCTCGGTCAAAACGGGTATCGTGGAAAACATTCAGATTGGACCCGATTGAAATCTCGAGGAAATTGCATGCTTCACATACCTTTTTAAGGAATTCCACGATGTGTTTGCTTGGTCTTACGACAAAATTCCTAGCATATGTCCGTCTATAGTTGAGAACGAAATCAAAGTTTATGACAATGCCAAACCTGTTCGTCAGAGAATCTAACCTATCCACATGTGCAAAGTGGCCGCCATTAAGACTGAATTCAAAAAAAATTTAAACGCTGGTTCCATCTATCCCATTCCTTTGACGGAATGGGTTTCCAATCCGGTTCCCGTAGACAAAAAAAAAGGCACCATCCGGGCTTGTGTTGATTATCACGATTTGAATGCCGCTTGTCCAAAAGACAATTATTCTACACCGTTCATAGATCAGATCCTTTATGATTGCACTGGATGTGAATATTTTTCCTTTATGGATGGTTTCTCGAGTTATAACCAGATTGTGATTAAAAAATATGACCAGCATAAAAATGCCTTCATCTATCCTTGGGGCACATTTGCGTATCATAAACTCCCATTCGGTCTGAAGAATGCAGGAGCAACTTTTAAAAGGGCCATGGAATATGCCTTTCACGAAATTAGGCATATTGTATAAGCTTACTTGGATGACCTTCCGACTCATTCCAAGAAGCGATCCCATCACCTTGCGCATCTGAAAGAAATATTCGCTTGGTGTAGGTTCTACGATATATGTCTAAATCCACATAAGTGCATATTTTTTGTCAAGTCTGGACGCCTTCTGGGCTTTATTGTCTCCAAGCACGGGATTAGGGTTGATCCCAATAAGGTTAGGGAAATCATTGAATTACCCGCACCAGAATCCATTCTACAACTCCAACGTTTGCGAGGGAAGGCAAAATTTTTACATCCTTTCATAGTCGACTATGCCAAGATGAGGAAAGGCTTTATGCATTTATTAAAGAAAGGAACACTATATTTGTGGGATAACCAAGCTCAAATATCATTTGATGCCTTGAAACAAGCACTCATTTCTTCCCCACTTCTTAGTGCAACAACTACTCACGCGACTTTCTCCTCTACCTGGTAGGCTCACCATCCTTGCTCGGAATGGTTCTGGTTCAAGTTCATGATGACGATAGTGTGTTAGTGTCCCATGATTTGGTAGATTGGTAGACCAAATGGTAGGGTGACATCAAACGAGTCTTTGGAGTCCTATGACCTAGCCTTCCTAGACTCAGAGAGGGCTTTCTCTATTATATGCAAAAGATGTGTTCTTGTTTGATTTAGATGGTTGATTTTAGGCTAGTTGTTAAGTGTAGGGTTTGTTGATTTTTTTGGTTGGGTAATATGAACATGTAGAATAGGTGGAGTGAGATGTATTCAAATAATTGGGTTATGGAGTCAATGAAAGTCATGGATGTTGAAAATGCAACAAGATGATGGAGCTTAGTGAAATGAAGTCGCCTTCACTAAGTGGGCCCGCAGGCTATTTTTGGCGCAAAGTCTATTTTTAGACATATGGATCATGGTCTATGAGTTGCAGGATGCTATTTATGGATGATTGGTCGATTTGGTAAAAATATATGGACCTCTATTTTTAGACATTGGGCGGTTTCTATTTTTAGATTGTCGAGCTAAAAATAGAACAGTCAAATATTATTAACCCTTAATAATATTTAGACTATAAACATTATCTTATCCTCTTGGAGCACTTCAGTTTGATGCTTAGATGTGGCACATGCAGCTGACAGAAGGAAATACGCTTTTCCTAAGGGTTAGTTGAGTTATTGCATGGTTGACTTCAGTTAGAACTCATGTGGCAAAGTTTGGTGGAGTTGATGAGACAGTTGGTGGAGTTGTGTTCGGTTTAACTTAGTTGAACTAGTTGTATTTAGTCTAACTGATAAATACACTAGTGATGAGTGGTTTGAATTAATTATTAATTAATTCACTAATTATTAACTCATAAATCAACTAAAGAATACATCAGTTAACTGCAGTGCATGGACAGTTCAGTGGAGACCAGTGTTAGAGGTGGGTGAAAGGGTGAGTGTGACTATCAGTTGTGACTATACCTGTGCATGAGATTTGCACACACATCGATGGAGATTTCCAATGAAGATTGCACAGTTGAAGCCAGGTGGATTTGAACTTGGATCTCATTCATTCTCATCTTGGATTGCGCAGTAGAGGCAGACAGACTTGTGGAAGAGATTTGAACTTGTGACTTGTTCATCTTAGTGCTAGTTTTGTGTGTCGCATGTGAGATAGTGCTGAGAGGTGTGAGATCTTTGTGCTATGTATTGTTACATGTTCTCTATCATTATAATATACAGATAGTTGGGGGTTTTCAGTTGTATGCTTTCCCCATTACATACTGTGTTTATGTGTGCTTGACTATTATGTTTATGTGTGCATGCGACTGTTTCTATTTCCGCATATTGATGATCAATTGTAGAAGAGGTTATTTATTATGCATGAAGCTTAAATAGTGTGTAATCAAGATAATCTCAGTGAATAATTCAAAAACTTATTCAAATTTCTACATGGTATCAGAGCGAAATTGATCATCGGATCTATTACAGTGATTACAATTTATTTCGGTAGACAGAGTCTGTAAGCGGGCCAGGTAGCCTCTGGATCCATCCTTTATCTCAAAGGTGATATATCCAGTAAATGCCCCTACAGTCAATCTCTGTGCTAGAAATACTTTGTTCTCACATATCGGAAGCAGTTGAGTTTTGAGCTGGTGGAATTCGAATTTGCAGTAGTTTTCTTGGTGCCGAAGTTGAAATGTCTTTCAACAGATTGCGACTGGAATATGCCCTTGAGGGCAGTTCAAATTATGTTTCATGGAAGGATAGAATGGAGGTGGTATTAGATGATAACGGGCTAAAGGAGTTCATAGAAGCTGAGATTCCAAAGCCTACTGATGCTGCTCAAGTTGAGGCTTGGCAAAAGAAGATGGAAAAATGTCGAAGGATTCTGTTGGAGGGTGTGAAGGATCACATTGTATCCAACATGCATGGAAAAGCTTCTCCATACTTAATGTGGAAAGCATTGACAGATTTATTCCAAAGCAAGAGTGACCAGAGGAAGTTGGTGCTCAAGGATAAACTCAGACACATAAAGATGGAGAAAGGCGACAGTATGTCGAAGTACCTCACGAAGTTCATCCAATGCAGGGATGAGCTGGGAAGTGTGGGGGTGACTGTAGATGATGAGGAATTGGTGAGATTGGCTCTCCTTGGTCTTTTGAAGAGTTGGCATGCCTATCAGGATTTTGTCAATGATCGGGAGAAATTGTTAGGATGGGAGCGACTTTGGTCGGATCTTCTGCAAGAGGAGATAAGGCGGAATACCAGGGACGGATCTTCATCAAAGGCATCTGATGAAGAAAATTGCGCTTTGGCTGCCAAAGAAAAGAAGGGTAAGAGAAAGAAAGCTTCTCATTCTGGTGCGAAAGGCAAGAAGCAGGACATGTCCAAGGTGAAGTGTTTTCACTGTCACCAGCACGGACATTATGCCACAAATTGTCCGCAGAAGAAGAAAAATAAGCAGGTTGCTGGATTTGCAGCTGGAGAGAACTTAGCCTCGCAGTTTGAGCTGGATTTTTTGTTGATCGCATGCTTGGTCTCAAGTGTGATGGGATCAGTATGGTTCTTGGACAGTGGTGCATCTTTTCACATGACTGGAGATCGAGATTTGTTTTCAGATCTGGATGAGAAAGATCTTGGAGTGCACATTGAGATGGGCGATGATGGTAGATACAGTGCGACCGGTATTGGTACCATTTCCTTTAAGAGGGAGTCTGGTAAACCCTTCGTATTGAAGGATGTGATGCATGTTCCAGGATTGAAGAAGAATCTGATCTCTGTGGCGATGTTAGAAGACAAGGGGTACGATGTTGTCTTCAGCGAAGGAAAGGCTTTCCTGCGCAGTAAGACAACTGGAGAAACTCGGAAGATAGGGGTTTGAGTCAAGAACCTTTATCAATTGCATGTAGATGGCGGTGCAGCAATGGCATGCAAGGCTGAAGGAGTGGTGAGCCAGGATGATGGCGAGCTATGGCACCAGAGATTGGGCCACCTTCACCATGGAGCTTTGAAGATACTGTAGCATATTTCTACTGGGCTTCCTAAGGGCACTCTTGTGCAGTCAGATTAGTGCAAGGGGTGTACCTTGGGAAAATTTGTGAAAGCCACCTTTCACGAGAAGGATAGTCGCGCCATGACGATCCTTGAGAGAATTCACACAGACGTGTGTGGACCTTTCTCAATAGCTTCGACAGCAAAGCACAAGTACTATGTGATCTTTGTTGATGATTTCTCTCGGAAGTGCTGGATCTTCTTCATGCAGAAGAAGAGCGATACATATTCAAATTTCTATGAGTTCAAGGCACTGGTTGAGAAGGAATCGGGGAAGCATGTGAAGGCTCTTAGGAGCAACAATGGTGGTGAATTCATCTCTGCTGAATTCAAGGACTTTTGCAGTGCAGAAGGGATTCGGAGAGAGCTCATCGCACCCCATAAACCACAGCAGAACGAGGTTGCTGAGCGGAAGAACAAAATGATCGTGGGTGCTGCACAGGTGATGTTGCATGATCAGGGCCTACCCCTTCACTTGTGGGCGGAGGCATGCAATACTGCAGTGTATGTGCAGAACCGTTGTCCTCACAAGATACTTGGCATGAGTACACCAGAGGAGGCGTTTTCTGGAAAGAGGCCTGATATTTCCCATTTGAGGATTTTTGGCTCACCTGTCTACATGCATGTGACGAAAGATGCCAGAAAGAAGCTGGATCCGACCACAGAGGTTGGGATATTTGTGGGGTACACTGATACGCCCCACAACTATCGTGTGTATTTTCCAGACAGTCGCAAGAATGTTGTGCGACGGGATATCAAATTTCAGGAGGAGAAAGCCATGCAGTGTTCGCTTGAGAGGGAGCCACACTTGCATGCAGAAGAGGAGCTATTAGTTCCTAAGGAGGAGCTTCCGGATGTGGATCAGCCACAAGAGGAAGTTCATGGAGTGGAAGAGACCACTCATGTAGCGCCAACCATCAGAGGGTGCAAGCGCACTACAGAAGCTGAGCGACTGGCTCAAGATGCAGAGAAGGTTGTAGGACCACCTACAGCACAGCGCAGACAGAGACAGTCACCGGACCGGTACACTGGATACATGGCTCTTGTGAGAAAATGTGTCGTGACAGAGCCATCCTCTTTCAAGGAAGCTGTGGAGGACCCCACATGGGTAGATGCCATGGTGGAAGAGTATGATTCGATTGTCAGAAACAGTGCATGGGAGATTGTCCCAAGGCCGGAAGGGAAATCAGTGGTGGGTTCGAGATGGATCTACAAAGTGAAGCAGGCAGCTGACGGGAGTGTGGAGAATTACAAGGCAAGATTTGTTGCCCGAGGCTTTTCACAGATTGAGGGGATCGATTATGAGGAGACCTTTGCACCTGTCGCAAGGTATTCTTCCATACGGATGATCCTAGCTCTCTCAGCGCAGATGGGGTGGCACATTCATCAGATGGATGTGAAGACTGCGTTCCTCAACAGAGTCATTGAGGAGGAGGTGTACATAGAGCAGCCTGAAGGTTTCGAGATCTTCAGCAATGAGTCGCATGTGTGCCGACTCAAGAGAGCACTGTACGGGCTGAAGCAAGCACCTCGTGCTTGGTACACACGGATTGACAGTTATTTCACCGGGCTTGGATTTTCCAAGAGTGAGGCGGATCCTAACCTGTACCAGATTGTGGTGGAGGGGAAGTTGCTGATCATTGTACTGTATGTAGATGATCTGATTTTGATGGGTGATGAGTTGTTGATACTTTCATGCAAGGAGGATCTTGCTAGAGAGTTTGAGATGAAGGACTTGGGCCTCCTTCATTATTTCCTGGGATTGGAAATTTGGCAGCGCAGTGATGGACTGTTTGTTTCTTAGGGTAAGTATGCCCGAGAAATATTGGAGAAGTTCAACATGCATGGCTGCAAGCCTGTTGATATTCCTCTTCCTCGAGGTTGGAGGAAGGAGGATGCTACTTCAGCGGAGGTAGTGGATGCCACTGTTTATCGACAGTTGATGGGGTCGCTTATGTATCTGGTCAATACACGACCCGATATATGCTATATTGTTAACCAGCTTTCGCAAGCTATGGTTAAGCCTACCAAGCTCTTCTGGAAGGCAGGCAAGCATGTATTGCGTTATCGTAGAGGCACATCGGGATATGGCTTGTGGTACAAACAGGAGGATGAGGTGAAGCTATGTGGCTTCACAGATGCAGATTGGGCAGGGAGCCCAACCGACAGAAAGAGCACATCTGGAGGGATCTTCAGTATCGGGTCGACAGCAGTTTCCTGGTACAGCAGGAAGTAGAGATCCGTGGCACTCAATTCAGTAGAGGCTGAGTATATGGCAGCAAGCTTGGCTGCATGCGAGGCCATATGGATGAGGAAGATTCTGGTCGGGTTGTTCGGGTCACACTTGGAGCCTACTGTGATTTATTGTGATAACCAGAGTTGCATTAAACTCTCGGCTAATCCAGTATTTCATGATAGATCCAAACACATCGACATCAGGTACCATCATATCAGAGATTGTTTTCAGCGGAGAATCATGATGCTTTCATATGTTCCCACGGAGGATCAGGATGCCGACATCTTGATGAAGGCGCTCACCAGGAGCAAGTTTGAATTCCACAGAGGCAGGATAGGGGTTGCAGATAATCCATATCTTGCTGAGAGGGAGTGTTGAAAATGCAGCAAGATGATGGAGCGTAGTGAAATGAAGTCACCCTAAGTGGGCTCACAGCTATTTTGAGTGCAGTCTATTTAGACTATAGAGCTATAGAATCTATAACGTAGATGCGGTTGGTGGATGATGAAATGAAATGGTAAAAATATATGGACCTCTATTTTTAGACATTGGGCGGTTTCTATTTTTAGACTGTCGGGCTAAAAATAGAACAGTGAAATATTATTAACCCTTAATAATATTTATACTATAAACATTATCTTTTCCTCTTGGAGCACTTCAGTTTGAGCTACGAATGTGGCACATGCAGCTGGCAGAAGAAAATACACTTTTCCTATGGGTTATTTGAGCTATTTCATGGTTGACTTTAGTTAGAACTCATGTGGCGGAGTTTGGTGGAGTTGATGAGACAGTTGGTGGAGTTGTGTTCGGTTTAACTTAGTTGAACTAGTTGTATTTAGTCTAACTGGAAAATACACTAGTGATGAGTGGTGTGAATTAATTATTAATTAATTCACTGATATTAACTCATTATTAAACTAAAAGAACACATCGCTTAACCAAAGAAGGCATGGACGCTCAAAGGAGACCAGGTTGTTAGAGGTGGGTGAAAGGGTGAGTGTGGCTATCAGTTGTGACTATACTGGTGCATGAGATTTGCACACACATTGATTGAGATTTCCAATGAGGATTTTTCAGTACAAGCCAAGGGGATTCGAACTTGGATCCCATTTATTCTCATCTTGGATTGCGCAGTAGAGGCAGGCAGTCTTGTGGAGGAGATTTGAACCTGTGACTTGTTCATCTCAGAGCTAGTTTTGTGTGTAGCATGTGAGATAGTGCTGAGAGTTGTGAGAGCTTTGTGCTATGTATTGTTACATGTTCTCTATCATTATATTATATAGATAGTTGGGGGTTTTCAGCTATCGCTTTCCCCATTACATACTGTGTTGATATGTGTGCTTGATTATGTTTTAATGTGCGCATGCGATCAAGCTTATTTCCGCATATTGATGATCAATTGTAGAAGAGGTTATGTATTATGCATGAGGCTTAAATAGTGTGTAATCAGGATAGTCTCGCCAAATAATTCAGCAAATTATTCAAATTTATACAATTGATATATTAAGAATGAATCAGAGTGCATTACAAGGCCAATCTAGCAAGGTTAATGGATGCTTAAGGTTATGTGTGAAGTGGGATGGACATCAAGTTGGAAAATAAGGTAGGGAAAAGGGAAATCAAGAATCATTTGTCAAATACCTATAACAAGGAGGTCTTAAATACTGATAAGCAAAAGATATGACTCATGAGGTAGGGAAAACCATTAAGCTCAATGAAAATACTTAAACCAATCAAGATAAACAATTTCAATGAAATATAGAAGATGAGAAACTCATTTAAATTCTAGTGATTTCACCTTCAAGCTTTAGAAAACACTTAAGATCACAAATAACTTTAATACATGAAGAAGGAACTCCTAAAAATCATAAATCAAGCTATAAATAACTTAGAGGCAAACTGATAGGCATGGACAAAGGGCAAGATCAAAACAAGACCTCTTTGACTTAACCTAGCAAGAAGTACTTCAAAGAGAGGTTTCAAAACAGAATTTAGGTAGCATCAAATAAGCAGGGCTTACCCTGAAACATATTTGTAAACTAGCATACTAATCCATTAATGAAACAAACAAGTTTAGGTGGGCCTAAGGAGCAGTTAAGAATTCCTTAAGTTGACCCAACAGAGGAAAACATCAAGGCAATAGAAGGCAGGAGGACTAAGGTGCTTCAAAGAGAATTTCTCAACCTATACTTTTATGTTCTACTGCAACAAAGAAGGATGAAACATAATGATAACAAGAAAACATGAACAAATTAAGAATACATCACCATTAACCAAGCTTAGGGATCCTGCAAACAAGCTTCTCCATCATCAATCCAAGCAAGCCATTCATAAACTCCACAACACCAATTTCTTTTCCAAGCTCATAAAAACCATGTATTTCTCTCAAAACTCATCAAATGCAAACATTTACAATGAAGCCCTCATGCTCTATTTAAATTAGCAAAGGAGGTCAAAAACCCTAGATAGGGTTGGAAAAAGTCAAAATCACCCATAAATGTCATTTATGCCTAAGAGACCATGCAAGGCCCAAGGCAAAAAATATCTCATGAAATAAATGCTAAAATAACTTCTTGCACCTACTTCTAGAGTGATTTGCCTCAAAAAATACTAAAATATGATTTTTCAATAAATGAGTGTGTTTTGTTGACTTTTGGTCCAAAACACACTAAACAGTCCATTTGTGCAGCGCCACTTTTAGCAGAAAATAGGCTCTTTTGCAACCAAGTTTTAGACCCCTTCCCGATGTCGGATTTGGCTCTGTGATGGCTCGTTGGAAAGCCTGATGAGTTTAATTTCAAAAAATGCTTGTATTTTTCTGATCCAGATCCTGTAGCCGAGTAAAAATTTCAAAATCCCAAGACTACCATTAGCACAGCGCCAAGTCTCAAATAGAGGCAGAATGGTGAAAATATAGGTGTTTATTTACCTTTTGAGGGGTCAAACCTGCTCCAAATCATCTGAAACTTGGTGAGAATAATTTTCTAGGTGTGAGAAATCCAAAAAATTTTAGCTTTCCTCCTGAGGATGCTCCATGTGTTAGCGTAGCGTCATTGCCGCTGCACTAATGAGCCTTTAAAATCATAAAAAACAAAAATTTATCCAAATTTTCTCAAAATTGGTGGAGATATTCTTCAAGGGTTTGGGAGACCTGTTTAGAAGCCTCAACCAAAACTCCAAGGTTATGATGCTCCTTTTCCTCCTTTAGGATTTGTACTTCAAGGAGGGCTTCCTTCAGTTTGGCACAAACCAGCTTGTTTTTCTCTGTATAATACTAGGTCATCTTTCTTTGCAGCTCTAAGCCTTCATTTTCCTTCTTCAGCTTGGCCTCTAGGTGTATGTTTTCCCTCTCAAGCCATGATTCCCGATCATGTTCAATTTCAATGGCAAGGAGTTCATTTAGGGAAAGTTGCTCTGCTAGGGTTGATTCCTCTTCCTTCTATTTTGCCAATGCTTTCCTTAACCCTATGTCTTTTTTGCCTCTTCCTAGTCTGTTCCTCTTCACCTTCACTTTCTTCATATGGGCCTATGGATTCTTCTAGTCTCACTTGTGCTCTTTGGGATTCTTTCTGGGCTTTGAGTGCTCTAGCCTCATAGATGGCTTGTTGGGCACTCATTTTCTTATTTTCTATCTAATAGAAGTGGATGGCATCCTTTGCCCTCTCCAACTCGGCTTCTAGGTATTTTATTTGTGCATTCTTGTCTTGGAGGAGGGAGCTTGAAATTCTTGTTTCATTTTCTTCATCACTGCCTATATGGACAAGTTCAAACTCCCTTTCTATTTCAGGGTCCTCCTCCTCTACCTTTACATGTTGCTTACCTTTGTCAATTTGCTGAGTTGAGGTGGATGGCATGGTCCCTTGCCCTTTGGAGGTAGCAAACACATGCCTTGACCCACTTTGTAGGTGTATGCAAGACGATTGATGGTGGTTTTGTCAGTGTCTTCATTATGGCTGTGACCCTTGGTTTTGTCATCAACTTCTTCATTTTTACTATGATCGTATTTAGTGATCACATGCCCTATTTGATCACTGCCTTCTTGACCCTCAACACCATCATCATTATTATCTCCTTCACTGCCTTCTTCATTGTAGCTTTGTTCTTCATTTGTACTATCAGTCCCTGCACTTTCTTCATCTTCGTTTTGTTCATCACTAGGGTCTTTTTCTTCATCATTCCCTGCACTATTATTATTTTCATTATCACTATGAGGCTGATTGGTGTCATGACTGTCATGACAGTCATGACTATCTCCTTTGTTGTATTGTTTCTCACTTCTTGTCCGATCAGTGTCATCCTCTTTGTCATTATCTTGTTCTTCAAATTCTATTTCTGCCTCATCATTTCCCTCTTCCATATAATCATTGTTATCCTCATGAATTTTCTCACTGTTTTCATGGTTATACACATTGTCCCTTTGAATATCAATATCCTCATCTTTATCACTGCCATGTTCACTTCCCTTTTCTTCATCATTATTATCTTCATTTGTTTCCATGTCTTCTACCTCTTGCTCACTATCTGCTGACTCATCCTTATGTTCATCATTTGTTTCCATGGACTCTACTTCATCATGATCCTCTTGGTTTCCAACATTATCATCAAACTCATATTCACTATGATCTTCCTCCTCTACCTCTTCTTCATCCTTTGTTTCATTGTTGGATTCTCCTCCTTCAAGGCTCATGTCATTTTCACTTTCAACCTCTTCATTTCCTCCAGCATCCTATTCCATAGTGGCAGAGTTTTTTTCACTATTTATTTTACTATCAGCCTTCTCATTTTCATCAGCATATTCTTGGTCATCACTTTGTTCATCTGCATCATACTTTTCTTCACTTTGGGCTAACTCATTTGCATCATTGTCATTACTGCCTCCCTCCAAATTGTCACTGTTTTTGTCTTCATCACTGTTGTGCTCATTTCCCTCCTCTTCACCATCATTTCCCTCTTTCTCTTCTTCATTAATTTCTATCCCTACCTCACTGATTTCATCACCTCTACTGTCATCACCTTGTTCATCATTTCCACTGTCATCTTCTTCATTTGATGCATCAATAAAAGGGGAAGAAGGGAGATTTTCTCGGGGTGAGGGCACTTGTGCAGATGAGGAGGGAAAGTTTGGTTGAGGAGGAGGCTGGGGGGTTGTGAAGACTTCATGTGCTATGAATACCTCCCACGGTATAGCCTGCTACTCCAACTAATCTAATACCACCATATTGATCAAGGAATGGTGGAATAAGATTTTCATTTTTTGGGATGGATTCCTCCTCCGAACAATAGAATACATCTTCTCCATACTTATATAGAGATAATAGGGCAATTTGAGCATCTTGACCTATGTGAAATTCATGAGGAGTCTGAAATGGTAGGAATAGAGCCTGGAGTATCTCCCCTCACAGGTGAAGTACTTCATGATAACCAACATCAAGGGTGAAAATCTGTGTTTGAGGTGTGAGAAAGGGAAAAGTGTCTTGCTTCCTCCTCTATACCTTGTTTTGATAAAGGGCTCTAAAAAATCTTTGTCCAATTCTCCCTTCTTAAACTACTTCTCACCTACAGCAGGGATACCTATGGCCTCAGAGATGGCACCTGTTGAGATCTCAAAATCCACTCCTGCAAGGCTTGAGTGTTTTTTGTGTAAGTTGAGAATGAGGAGCCTTGTAAGCTAAGGGTGGCTCTTCACTTGTTTGACCTTCTCACAGAATTGAAAACATTTTGCATTCTAAAAACATGACAAGATCCTAGGAGAGGAGGTGATGGCCACTGTGCTTTGAGGTTCCAATCTATTGGCTTTTCCTCCCTTATGTTTTGGTCTCAAAGGCCTTTGACCTTTATCACTGCTACTGTTGTTCTCAGCTCCTGACATGATGATAGGAGATGTTGGTTGACAACCTAGGGTTTGGTGAAGCAAGGTGAAAATGGTGATGAAGTCAACTTTGGTGAACGAGTGAAGTGGAGGCTAGGGTTCTTATGATTGAGTAGCTTTGTAGCTTAAGGAGGATTTTCTCAAAGGTGTATTTCAGCCACCTTAATTCACTTACCCTTACATGACATCAAACTCATTTTAAGGAGATTTAAAAATAAAGGCTTGTTTTGTATGAAGGTCCTAGGGTTTACCCACCTAGGGTTTGAACTTTAAAGCCATAAAAATACTAAAATCAATTTTGAAAATTGCTTGGGGACAAGGAGGGAGGGTCACCTACCAGTGTTAGCTTTTGGTGAACCTTTGGAGAAGAAATGGAGGACAAAAATTTGACCTTAAGGCAAGATTTTTCTCCTTTGGAGATTCTCTGCGTTTGCGCGGCGCCCTGCCTGAGGTGTTGGGTCGGCCTGTTAGCACAGCACTGGTAGGCCTGCCCATGGGTTAGCGCAACGCTGGGCCCGTGCAGCAGCATTCAGTCTTTGGGCGAGTCGGGCTCGCGTTTGTGCAACACCCACAATTAGCGCAGTTCTGGGTCAAATTTGCATAGCGTCATATTGTTTTGAACGAGCAGAGGACAGATTAGTGCAGTGCCATCCCCTTTTTATGTAGCGCCACTGATTTGCATAGCGCCAGAAAACTTGCCCAAAAACGGTAAAAAAAAACTCTATTTTTCTCTTGAAACCTTTTTTCTCTTCACCAAGTGTTGAATGAGTTTGAAATGAAACTAAAACGCCTTTATACCCCTTGAGAGAAATAAATTAAACTTATAAACCCACTTTAATATGTTTTCAACCATTTTTTCATTTGATTGATACCCTTTATATCTTTTGCAGGGGTTTTTAAAGGCTTTCTCTAGGGATATTTTCTTCTTTTGTGGTGAAGGCTAGTTGAGGGGATGTAGATTTCCTTTTCATCATTCTTACCTTTGAAAGTGTGGGCACTGTTAAAACTGTCTTTGGCATGTGTTTGACAAACTTTAAACATTGTTTTTATCCTTTTTGGCATTCTTGATTGCAGGTGACCTGAAAAATGTCCTTTCACCTCCTTACTAATTTTTTTTAGGCAATAACATATTTATTTTGAAAAAGAGTTCAAGCAAATCATACCATGCCATGTGTTCCATTGGCCACTTCTGATTTTCTGCAAGTGCCTACAACACATTTTCCATTTGGTCTTCTTAGAATCTTTTGGAGTTTGATACCTAATTTTCTCAACAGTGAACCTATGCTCAGCATTTGATCATTTTTAAGACATTTGACTGCAATAGGAAGCCTAGGCTCCATCACACTAATATTTTTAACCATTTCTCCCTTTGGTGTAGGTGAAGCAATGTTGTTTTGAAAAACCCTAAAGAGCACCTTGGACATCCTTTGAATGCCTTCTTTTGTTATGAAGGAGGACTTATCATCTTAATTTAACTTGTTTTTTCTATCTTTCCAAACTCTTGGGTTTTAGGGTTGTTAGAGAAGAATAAGCAGTGTTGTCTTCTAAGTTCTCTATAGCCCTTTCAAGTTCATTCATTTCTATTCAATTCACCTCACATATTCCCCTTATTCATTCATGATTTCTGAAAATCTTCAAGGTGTCCTTGGTTGTGTTGCTATGCCTTCTGTCCTTATGGTCCTTGCACTAGTGCCTTGCTTGGCAACACTGATTTTCCAATCAATCACAAAACTCTGAATCTCATTGAACATAGGCCTGCTGCCTTTTACTTGCTGTGGATTTCTTCTTGTGATGATTCACCCTATTACCTTACCTCTTTTTATGCTGATGGACATATTCAATCATTATTTGTAGAAATGTGAGCAAGGGAAACTTTCCCTTGCAGAATTTGTGCTTTGGCCAAGGAGGCCTTCCTTGAAGGGTTTTTGATCAGTTTTGGACAAAGTTATCTGACCTTATTCTTCTTTGAATGCAGCTTCTTTACACAGGAAAACTAGAGATTCTTAGAACCCCAAATCAACCCTATGACCTATGAAACCCTAGGTGACCTACTGGAAGGCTCTTTGGACTTGGCCTTTGCTTGAAAATTTAGTTTGGGATCCTTAGGTTTAAAAGTAGTGTTTTGTACAAACTGATGTATTGAAGATCGAAAATCCAATGTACTTGATTTATCTAAAGAGCCTACAAAGATAGTTTTGAGACCATAAATTCTTGAGGTATTTTGGAGATATAAGAGAGCTGGTTGATTGTTGGCCCTATGTAGCAGTGGAGGGGTTAGGAAAAACAAAATAGAGGATTGAGGCTAAAGGTGACAAAACATAGACAAAATGAGTGACATGAGCCCATGATGGATCTTCTGGGATTGGTGAGCTGAGCTTGACATGATGGGATGATGGAATAGTGAAAAATTTATCCCAAGGATAATGAAGGCAGTGAGATTTCTAGAACTTGCAATGTTCATGAACTTTGTTTTCTAGAAATCTAGGATATGTATTTAGTCATCCATGAGAAGAAAATATTACTGATCACTAACATAGTGAACATGTGATATATTACTTCTTAAAAGGTCCCATTAGACCCGAACTATGGTATTCACATGTGGAGAAACTCTCTCTCATGGTGGTCTTTGGCGTCACCCGACTCCAAAACTATATATTACTGAGGCAGACTACCATCATTTCTTTGGAAAATCCCATGCAACACATTTTGTCTCGACAAGTCATTGGAGGAAAATATTCCAAATGGATTGTAGTCCTCTGAAAATTCGACTTGATGTTCACTACTGCCAAAGCAAAGAAATATCTATTCTTCACCGAATTGCTATCAAACCTTCCTAGAATCGACCCGGAAGATGTAGCTCATGATCCATTTCCTGATGAATTTGTCTACTTAGTCGATTATTTTGATCCTTGGTATGGAGACATTTTGGTCTACCTCCAAACTTAACATTTTCGCCCAACTCTCACGTCAAATGAATGTCATCGTATTCACCACCAAGCGAAACACTACCCCATGCTAAAAGATACTCTATATCGTCCCAATTTTGATACTATTCTTCGGTATTGTCTCACATTTAACGAGGCGAAACAAGTTTTAAATGACTGTGACGTGGGGGCGTCTGGCGGTCATCTTTCTGGCATAGCTACTACCCAGAAAATCCTACGTGTAGGATATTATTGGCCCATTTTGTTTAAATATTGCATCACAGCGGTCCAGAAGTGCCATCTGTGTCAAATTTTCATGAAGAAAATGTGCTCCCACCCCGCCCCTATCCATCCGGTTGTCTCCGTTGGTCCTTTCGCTAAATGGGGAATTGACTTCATTACATGAAATCCCACTTCTGTGGATGGACACAACTACATTTTAGTTGCGGTTAACTACTTCACTAAATGGGCATAATCCATTCCCAATTTTAGGGCTGATGGAGAAACTGCCACTCTATTCTTGTTCAATCAGGTTATCTGTCATTTCAGTGTACCCCTTTCAATCATCACCGATCATGGATCACATTTTCAGAACCATATGATGATGGAATTAACTTCCATGCTAGGTTTTTGACAAAATCATTGTTCTTCGTACTATCCGCAAGCAAATGGACAAGTCGAAGCTGTAAATGGCGTCCTAAAAACCATGATTCGCTGATTAGTCAGCAATCATAAAACCACATGTCTTCAGAAGTTATATTCTGCGTTATGGGCATATCGCATGTCAGTCAAAATGGCTACAGGCTTCAGGCCATTCCAACTTGCATTTGGCCTGGAAGAAGTACTCCTATCAAGCGTGAGATTCCATCACTCAAGCTCATTGTTGAACTCCTACCTAGCACCACTGCCATGGAAGATCACTTTCTCTTGTTTGATCACTTGGATGAAGCTCGTCGAGATGCCACACTGGCACTCGAAGCTCGCCAACACTGAGTCAAAGCTCAATATGAAAAATCTATCAAGCCTCGTTCTTTCCAAGAGGGTGATCTCGTTCTACTCTATGATCAAAGACATGACCTCTTGGGGCCAGGAACACTTCAACCATTATGGTTTGGTCCTTACATCATCACCAAATTCCTCTCAAAAGGATCTTATGAACTTCAAGATTGTAATGGAATTCCACTCGCGGAGCCCCACATCGGGCTCTATCTGAAGAAGTATTTTTCCTAATTCTCCACTAGGCATATGCTTTGTAATTTTATGTATATCAGTTTTGTCTTTGTTTGATGTGTCTGGATAATTTGGGTTTTTGAGTGTTTTTCTCATACACACTCTTTATTTTACACAGTTTCCTTCATTATCCTTATCATACGTTGGATACGCAGTTGGTGCCAATCATCATACTAGGCA
Source organism: Pinus albicaulis (assembly GCA_034641835.2). NCBI lineage: Eukaryota > Viridiplantae > Streptophyta > Pinopsida > Pinales > Pinaceae > Pinus > Pinus albicaulis. The sequence continues at coordinate 226,412 of JAXQQM020080077.1, forward strand.
CATTGCGCTAGCTGCTTAGGTCCTCTACACACATGAGTCAGAACTCCTTGGTTCTGAAGGAATCTTCCTGGGAAATGCCACCAACAATATTGTTGAGTACATGTCGGTGATACAACTCCTCACGGAAGCTGAATCTCGAGGCATCTCCAATCTGGTGGTCAAGTTAGATTCCCAACTCGTAGTTATGTAGTTAAAAAATCATTATCGTGTCCATCATCCAGTCTTATTACATTATTTATTAAGGGTACAACTTATAGAACGTCAATTTCAAACCATTGCGTTTGAGCACATTCTTAGAGAATTTAATACATTAGCTGATTCATTGGCAAATTATGTGTTAGATTGGCATTTGTCACATTTGTTATAGAAAGAGTTATACATGAGTGTATCTTTTTTACCATAGAAAATATATAAAAAACACCAGGAAACAAAATCGCCAAAATATGTATATATATATATATATATATATATATATATAGTGTCGATCAATTTACATAAAAAAACGTCTCAAAACTTGGGTGTTTTACAAAAAATTAGCTCCGCTAAGCATCGCTCTGACATTTACACATCTATCCACTACTCCTCCTAAGCCTGCTGCTCAAAATAACAGACAACTGCTCTAGCTATCCTCCTTAGAGGCACCAAGTATCTCTCCAGCACACCCACTGTATGTTGTTGCAGACGAATCAGGATCTCCTCATGGGAAGAGGTGGCACACCAATACTTAAACCATCAAGGTTCCTAGTAAGCTCATGCAAAATTTGTGTGTCATCACCCTCTTTGGCAGCTACTGCAGCCTCTACTACTACACCAACCCCAAGTAGTTGCATTCCTCGCCTTGCATAGCGAGGGGCTCCAACTGGATGGACAGATGTCACATCTGTGTCAAGCAACAAGCTTCATGTCAAAAAACATTTTCACCCATTAAACAAAAAAATTGCATAAATATTCAAAAGATACAAAAATATTTCAACAACACTGATCAAGTTATTTCTTACCATATGGAATCCACTAAGTGTTCGGGGGAAATACCAACTCTGGATCTACTGTGTAATTCATCCTTACATAGGGATAATCTTCGATCATCACGATCTAGTCTACAAGCCACACAAAGAATCCATCATAAAAAAAATGACGGATTGGACCCTCTCCACTCCGCAGTATCAAAGCTAACCAACGAGCCTGTCTTGGCTCCTGCAGTCCCAATGCATCATTCTTGGCCTCATTACCAGTACCCGCTCTAGTATTAAAGACACGATCAGTGTGCTATATCCAAAATCTCTTTCGGTCTAGGTCTTAAATGTTGTTAACTTTGCTTGAACTCGGCAGACAACACCTTCACACCAGTTGAAAACCTAAGGTTGCATACAATCCAACGCTAACAATATCCAGGCCTTGGTGGCCACGTGCTGACTCTTGGGTCTGGCCAAGTGAACTATCATCCACAAGAGATACCTCAACGGTCTCCCTACCACCTATGCAATAGGCACCCGGTTACTTACTGCCGTAGTATTGTTCATGCAGTGAGTATGGATCAAATCCACAATAGTGTGGGGATCAACCCTAGAACCTATCAGATTGGGCCTAGGTCCTCTACATGACGGGCCAGTCAAGAAGTAAATTTCATCTTTCTCGATCGAGAGTTCATTACCTCTGATGTGAAAGACATGCTGTTGGTCATCCCACTTCTAGATGATCCATCTCAGAAGGTCTTCCTTCCCTCTCATCAGTTCTAAATGAGAATACTTTAGTAATCTGCATCTGCGGAGAACTAGCAACGTAGTTGCATCAGTAACCATTTCACGTTCTTCCCGCTCATGCTCTCTTTCACGCTAAATACTCATGGTAAAAAAATTCACACTTGTACAAGAAACATTTTCAGTGGATTAGTTTTTGGCTAGAACATTTTAGAATGATAAAAAAATAGTTCTTAAATCAACTTTGCTGGCTAACGTGCGCCATAGTGCCAAACAGTGTGTGCTGATGCTCTGTATCTTCTCGGGTAATGTGCTTAACGTGGAAAAAACACTAATAACCCATGTTATCTGCTTAAATTTTTTTAGGGCCTACTAAAATAGACATTTCTAGCCAGCAAAAGGAACTAAAACGATAATGAAATGCTAGGGGAAGGTTCAATCTCTTACCTGGATCTCGCGGAATTAGAAACCATTTTTCGGTTTGTCCACAATCAATAATTGAAGTTTCACCACTTTTTTCACTCCAGATCTCTATCACAAAATCAAAACAGTGAAAATGAAGATTTGTTGCCTTCTTATAGCCATTCTGGAGGTAAGACTCACTCAAATAGTTTGTTAAAATAGGTAAATTCATGCTACATTTTGTCGCAACTATTGGTTTTCATATGTGACCGATGCTCTGATGGGTTGTCAATGTTTATATGCAAATCTAACCATGTTCGATCCAGTTTTGAGCTTTCTTTTTAGGGACTTTTTCTAGCTCGTAAAACTGAAAAAACCCCGAGTTGTCTTCATCGAGCTCATTAAAATGCCACGACAAAGGAATATGAGCCATTCTTTTTATCTTTTTCAAAGCTCCTTAAATAGAAAAAGTAACCGAGTTTTTCTCTTTGTGACTCGTTAAAATTTCACGGAGAGCACCGAGTTTTTCCTTGTTGGACTCGTTAAAATTTCACATAGAACATTGAGTTTACTTCATCTCCTCGTACTCATAACAAAATGAGGTAGATTTCCATCGAACATAGATTTATCAATTTTCCAGATTCAATGGACTAACTCACTGAAAATGAACCGTTTCAGGCTCACTATTCTCCCTTCGTCGTGCCCATTATCAAACATGACAAAGGTACCCCCTAGAGTTGTCTTTTATGATGTTTTTCAGACTCTCTAAATATGAAAAAATCACCGAGTTTACCCGTCTAGACTCGTTAAACTTAATCAGATAGGGAAAAAAAATTGGACAACATGGATACTTCTTCTGTTACATTTTAAAGGTTGATTTGGCAGCACAAAATCTTGAACATGGCGCTTCCCAGAAAACTCTTTCGCATTTAGCGAGACCCTACCATCTATGAGTTTAGCCTTCGTCTACTAGTGTTCCTACATTGGTGAATCCTAATACTCTTTGGTGTTCATTAAGCCTAAGCTGCCTAGTACCCTATTAGAGTGCCTTCTATTGTTGAAGAGGATCCCGCTATCTAATGCTCCTTGTATAAACCAAAACCATCATATACGAGAACTTATTTGTTGTTAGTTATTCCCACTTGCTCTTGATTATTTCTATCAAACAAAATAATCTTTTCCCATTTCGTGTCAACTGATGTAGGTTGCCTCAGTGCCTACCTTTTGAAACATCTCTTCCTATCGACTTCAACATATTATCTAAGAAATTGATCTAGAAACACGTTAGTACCCAGATACTTGCAGACATCAGTGGCAGGTGATCTTGTGTTTGGTTGGGGGTTCTCATTATTAAATCTTGATCGAATGATTCTATGAGTGTTCGACATTAACTCCTTTTATTCATAGTCGCTAGATTGTACTGTGCATCTTGGGGACCGCCATCATAATCAGTGGCCACCCTCCCGTTTGTTAAATTTTTTTTTTATTCACTCTTAATCAAACGATTTCCTGCATGTTCGACTACAACTCACTCATTCACATTTATGGAAATATGCAGTTTAGTGAAGCGATGACTAAGACCTTGGGTTGAGGGTTACACCATTACAGTTGTGTTTCCTCTCCCAAGTTGCGATATTGTTTTTGGAGAGAGCTTCTCAGTTTGGTCCTGTTATGACAGACACTTTCACATTATGCTTATCAGTGGACATACTATTCATATCTTTGTTTAGGAGAAATCACGTTGATTATCTATTGAGCATGGGAATGCCCAACTCAATACAGATACTATATTTTTTGAAATATGTTGTTGTTTTAGGTTTTCCTCAGTCCTCCAATTCATCTCATTCTACTACACTTGTTATAAAGTATTTCGGCCATCGTCTTCATCTCTGAACTCACACTTTAGGGGTCATTTGTTACAGGACAAATGACCTCCTCATCAGCTCAGAGGAGAAGGTAACATGGAAGGAAGAAAATGACCTAGACAAGACCCATTTTTGCTAAGGTAACGCACCCTAGAAATAGCTAGGCAGAGTTATAATGCACCTGAGCCATGCAAAGGGAGCGTTAATGCCTAGGGTAACGCTCTGTCTTTCCCAGGGGTAGCGTTAACCGTGTTTATGTGTGGAAAGGGAAATATCTTGCAAAAAACTGACTAGCATTTCTAGCTTTCTCTCAAAAGGGAATCGGTTCAAAATAAAAACTAAATGGCACAAACCTTTTGTTAGGCATTGCCAAACATAACTGAACTCCTATGGGAGGAAAAAGTAAGGAAAAGCAAGGACACATCTAGATCTTTCCCAATTTGAACAATTTGAAAGAGTTGGTAAGGTTTGTCCTCTCCATCTCCTATAAATTGGAGTTGTGGGCTCTTGGTCTAAGGTCGAAGGTTTGATTATATGTGGAGCAGAATTTCATTGTTGTAGTGTGAGGCTTGAATATCGGTGAAGTTCATTGAGAGATTTATACCTTGAGCATCATCACATTTGGAGATAGAGAAAGAGAGAGAGGAATTGGAAGATTGAGGAGGGCTTGGTGCAACTGACGGTTGTAATCATCCTTTTCATAAATCAATAGAACTGTATCTGTTTTTTCCATTTGATGCATCAGTGTCACAATTATTGTTCAATCGTGTATGTAGCATGATATGAATGGCTTATATCTGTATGGTTTTATGTTTCTTATATGCTAGTTTAATTGGTAAGAAGCTATACTGTGGTAGATTACGCGAGTGCTTTGATTGATTGCAGGATCTAGATTTGGAGCCGGTGAAGAAGGATCTCTACTTCGTTGCTTGGCATTCTCCATAGGATCTGTTGTCCATAAAGAGGTAATCTCTATATCTTTATTTGTCGATTATATATATTAGCATGAACATGTATGTAGTATCTTTGTGAACATTACAGCTAATCTGACTATCTGCCTCGGGCACCGGAAATCCCTGAGAGGGATATTCAATAACCACCACCCAAGCATATTACCCTATAGCAGGGAGACCTAGCACAACCCTCATAGGCCAAGAAGACCATGATTGCATGCCAAGCGACATGTGAAGAACCACCATGGACAAGAATGCAAGGAATTCAAATACAGACTGTTATGCAGTCGCAGATAAGAGAAGAACGAGTGAATGGAGAGAGAGAACAACCATGGACGAGAGCTTATGAAAAGTAGCACACACAACCATTAGAGGGGGGAAACTAAAATTGGTGTTGTGATACTAAGAAGAACCACTTGGCCAAGAACACACATAGTGCACAAGCCAATCGAATAGAGTTCATTTTTTTTTTCACCCTGGAACTAGAGGATGCAATAAAAAGAAAAGGATGCAACAAAAAAAGAGAGAAGAAAATAAAAAACTTATAGTGATTGGAAATTGCTCAGGATCTGGGAATTATTGTAGCGTGATACCAATAGGACATAACAAAGCATGGTTTTGACTGGGGAGAATGATTGTGAACATGCTGGCAGAGAAATAATTTATTGGCAACACGGTGTAACAATTGAAGCACATATGATCCGTTCTTGGGCTCTCAAAGGATTTGTTTATATTTTGTTTGAGGATTGGTGTAAGGGAGGAACTTCTCTAGGTGAGGGGAAGCTTCAGGATACCCTGGGGGGTTGGACTGTGGATATGGGTTTTCTCTAGAGTTCCTTGATAGCTTGGGGTAGAGGTTTAGCCTTTTCAGTCATAATAGAAGATTTGGAGTCCCCTTTTCTTGTTTCAATCAGTTTTACAGTGCATTCTCGAGTCCCCTTATTGGGTGGAATCAATGTTGATGTTCTCAAGGTGCAGTGAAGTCTTTATATTCCCTTGATCTCATTGGTTGATGAGAAAATATAAGGTATAGGTGATATTCCTTTCAATTCCTTGAATACGTGTTGGTGGGTGGAGGCAAGAGGACCTCTAGGGTCCCTGTTTTAGCTAATAATTGACATATAATCCCTTGAGCAAGCTATCTCAGTCTATGGAATCTATCTTTGGGGTGACAACTGCAAGTAATCTTGGCTACAACTGTCTATGGTTGGGTGGAGAGTTGTAGTCTCGATCTTAGTTTCCCAAGAAGATACATAATATAAGTATTTCTAATGTATTCTATATGTAAAAGAATGATCCTAATATTGTTGGTTTGATACATGGATGTGTAACTCTTATTTAAAAAATCAACTGGTGTGTTGTGATATTGTTTTAAAGGCTTTACTATAATCTGTGAGAATAATAACTAAGCATAAGCTTTCTTCTTATTGCAATGTATTGACTAAGTTGATTTCAAGCTGGAATTGCATGGTGGTGTTGCAATGTGGAATATGGAGGATTTCCTCTCCTTTTATTCTTATTGACTTGGTGTTTTATATGAGTGTCCTCTTCAATCCCTCAATAATGCATTCCTTATTTTTGAATTCTAATTTGACTATCAAGTTAATGTTGCACTTGTGCATGAATGGTTCATGGTTCCTGTAATAGATAGGGACTGATGTTTTGATGTATGTTACCCTCAACTGTTGTTTTACAGTGGTGATCCCCAGGAGGAGATTTGAATATAAAGGCTCATCCAGATACTATTTTCAATAATAATGGTTGATCTTCTTATGCCTCAAAACCTTAAAGTAATGAGGCTTATTTCTTTAGTGTTGTGGTTTTAAAAAGAAATGGCCTCCTTTAATGAATTTTAAATACATGTTGTTAAATGAGGGATGGTTTGTTTTCTAGAGCTTGAAGGATTAAACATTTTGTGTGTGGTTATGATTGTATGAATTGGTACTTAGTTTCCTTCATGCAGAGTCATGTATGTAAACACCTTCTTGTGAGAATAGGGAACACTTGTTGAGAGGATTATGTGTTTTTGACACTCAAACCATTGTATAATTGTTTAAAGGAATTTTTGAATCTCTCTCTATGTTGTAGAGAAATGAAATATAGTAATTTCTTGTTAAAGGGTTGATTAAACCTTTGTGTATGCCAGAGAGAGTGGTGGAACTTCAGATTGGCCATACTCACTGCCAACATTGAGTACTTGTGTAAGATCAAGTTACACCATTTTTTGGTCATCTAACCTATTATCATTAGATGGACCCAAGTACACCATGTAAGACCAGTTTTACCCTAAGTAAAACTGCTTTCACTATGTTAAAACAGGAAACCCCAAAAGGAAATATTAAAAAAAACCCATATTTGTTTGATTTTCCTCATGGAATAATTAATTAAACCATAATTTAATTATTATTCCTAGTCATGTTTAACCCAAAATCAAAGAAATTAATTAGATAAACCTTTATTTATCTTATTAATTTCTAGGAATAATTATTTAAATCTTGTTTAGATAATATTCCTTGTTAAATATGACCAAATCACCCCCAAATAATTAAATAAATCATTATTTATTTGATTATCTTCCAACCACTTCCTTAAAAAGATAAATAAATCATTTATTTATTTATTCTTGACTAATCAAGGGATTTGACCCAAGTCAAATACCTTTTCCCTCCAACAAATATAATAAAATATTCCATAAAAGGTGGATCTAGATTTGGTTAACATTATTTTAATCATGCACCAAGATCTAGAATGACCCAATATTTTGTTATAAATAGGAGGGTTTTCCCCATCATTCTTCACCTTTCGTTGCCTACTAGATCACTCTGGATCTATACACTTGGTCACCATTTTCTGCCATTTTGCTCCCTTTGAGCTCTACTTTTTGCATTGGGTTTTCTACATCAACTAGAGAGAGGAAGCTTAGATCTGAAGTGCTGAGGACTACAAAGAACCCATCCCATTGAGGAGAGCTAGATACACCTTCTTGTTTTCCTCCCAGGTGCCCTGTAATATAAAAATTCTTTCAAAAAATTATGTTCTTGTCTTGTCTGTTGGATGTATGGAGAAAACCCTTTACTTTACTGCTTAATGTCTTTCCATTTATAGATCTGGTTGTTGCAGCATTTTTATTACTAACCGCAGATCTGAAGATATTTGGCAGCCACTATTTTTGTTAGGGCTATTAGTTATGCGTAGCTAAAGTGGTCCTTTTTCGTACACTTCGACAAAGGATTCATACTAACAAATGGCGACTCCACACGGGTTTTAAATTACGACCACTGTCGTTTTTCATATTCCTGCATATCCAGCTACTTCAGACCCTAGGGTTTCTTTTCAGCTGTTCATTTTTCCTATTTTTATGTTGTTTTTCTCACATAAAACCCTAAAACATTAATATTTCTAACTTCCGTGTGTTTCTGGCCCTATTGCGCAGGTAAGCGACACCAGCCGCAACTGAGACGGCAACTTTTCTGAAAATCTGCCGCCGAGACAACCGGAACGGGGGGTTGCACTTTTTGGCCCATAACCTGCGACCTGGACCTCCAGGTCGCACTTTTCTGCCCATTTTCTGCGACCTGCACTGAAAACAGGTCAGAAACTGCGACCTGCCAGTTTTTCAGTGATTTTTCTGCAATTTTTCTGGGTTCTGCTGGAGCTTCTGTCACGGTCTTCCAGCCTCTGTCTCAGCCCGCCTTGACCAAGATCTGATCTGTTTTTACTCATCTAAGTGGGAACCCAGCCCCTTAGGGCTTTAGTACCCTCCACTTTTTGTGGAAGAGTTTTAGTTGTTTCAGCCGTCGGTTTTTCAGAGCTTCAGCCCCCTCTGTTCCAGATCTGTTACCTCCCTTTCAGATCCATTGAAATCAGCCTCTTTTCCTTTCAAATCACCTCTTGTCGTTTTGTTTGGACCTCCTTTGAAGGCCTCCGCCTTGCCCCTCCGGTTTTTTGCTGATTTCCTTCCTTTTTCCAGCCACCTTGCCTCTGTCTCTTGGCTGTGATCTGCACCTCTTTTCAGCAACTTTGTCCTCTAGATCCCTGTCCCCTTTGACCTTAGATCTATTGGCCCCTTTTCCGTGTGTTTTACATAGTTTTTCCCTTTCTTTTCAGCATAGTTTTGAGAGACCCACCTTCTTGGGTTAGATAGATGCACAAGTAGCTGTTATTTTTCTGTTATTTCAGCATTATATTATGTTCTCTGTAGGTTTATTTTCAGCTACGCAGCACACTTTTTTCTTGCTCTCAAAACGGAAAGGGTTTAAAAATTAAAATTAACGCACGCCACACACTGACCCTAAGCGAAGAAGCGCCTGGTTAACACCGCTTGGCAAAGACTCTAAAATCAATTGTCACTGCACCTTATCTGCCCTTGACATTATTTGATTCTGTCCCTTTCTGCCCCTGTCGGTTTCCTTCTTCCTGTCATCATTGCGCCCCCAAGGCGCCTTTCCCGGAGACTTCTTGGCCTTCACCCTCAGTTTCCGGTTGATCGACCTACTCCGCCCCGCCGTCGTCGAGCCAGTCCTCCTTCGAGTCCGCACTCCGACTCCTATCCTGATTCATCGGGTTCTCTTTCCCCTCCTGGTTCTCCCCCTGCCACCTTCACTATGTCTGGTCCAGGGCCTAACGCTAGTGGTTCTCCCGGCCCCAATGCCGGCCCTACTACTAGCGGAACTGCCACAGGAACTACCCCGGCCACCCCCGTATTTCCGTACATTGTAGGCCTCAGCCTCCCCGATTTCAATCAGTTGATCAATGACCGGAACCCCATTCACCTGATGCTATTCTACACTTCTGCAAGCAAGCTCCTGGACATCCTAAGTTTGAGGGCCTTAATGAGAGAAGATCCAACCAATCATGTCCGATCTTTCCACATGTGGTGTTCCTCCAATTCCATTACCGATGACTCCATCCATCTTCGTTTGTTCCAACGCACGCTTACCGGCGAAGCTTCTAAATGGTATGTCGAACAAGCCACCTCTACCCATACCACCTTTGAGACTCTTGCCCAAGCCCTTTTGTCGTACTTCCAGCTTCCTCTCCGATACGATACTGGCACGGAGCTCTTGACTTCCTTCAAGCAATCCTCTTCAACATGCCTTTCCGCCCATGTTCAGGAATGGCGAAGAAGACGGAGCTTATGTCGAGCCCCTCCCTTCGAAGATCGGGTTTACATGGACTGGTTCCTTCGCACCCTTCCCGCTCCCATCGGTAAAGATGTCGCCTCTCATTTTCCTCAAACTGAAGAAGCCGCCCTCCAAATAGCCTTGAAATATGACCTGATCTATGCTCAATCTGGTTATGTTTATACCGTTCTTCCTGACATCCCCAGGCCCAGTGGCACTAACGCCTCGGGGACATCTCATTCCGCCGACGGTATCGTTGGAGCCCTTTCCCATCCATACGCTCAACCTCCTATGGGCTATGGTCCCCCCCAGGGAGGGGCCAGCTCCTCCGGCACTCTTCCCCCTTCCGGTAGCATGTATCCAGGATACGGCATACCTCCTCCCTTTGCCCAACCTCCTGCTTACCCCAATGTTGCCCAACCCAACCTTTACCCTTATCCACAGCCTGGTGCACCAGCTCCTCCAGTATATGCGCTTCCTCCTCCCTTGCCTCCTCAGCCCCAGCACCAGCACCTATAGCCCCCTCCAGGGCAAGTATTTGCATAGTAGGGCGCGACTAATCCCCCTTCTTCCCAAAGAAGAAGGAGAGGCAACCAAAACCAATCTGCCCCTGGTACCCGAGGACCCAATTCTGGTGTGGACCCTAACACTGGCAACCAGCAACAGGGCATTTAGCCCAAGCCAAACAGGCCGCTTCGCACAAACAAGCCCTGTTCGTGTTGCGGTGTTTATGGTCATTACACCCACGATTGTCCCCTCTTACCCCAAATGCGGCAGATGTGGGAGTCTCAAGCCACATTGCACGGAAAAAATGCCTCCCCTCATGCTCCTCCTAATGCGGCCACTACCCAGCTAGCTATGTTTACTGATCCTTTCCCTCAGCAAGGATTCGTGGCTACCCAATCGTCCGACAGCCAGGTAGCCGCCCCCCCTTCCCTTTCTAGTTCCTCTGATTACCAGATCCTTACGATGCACTCCGATCCTAACCCGCCCGTCGATCTTCACCTTCAAACTCAGTCTCGCCAGTACTCCAAGCCTCCTGCTCAGTCTGCTCCCGAGCCTCCTTCTTCAGGTTCTCCAGAGCCTCTTTCGTCACCCAGTGGCCCCTTACATATCCCTCAACCAAAATTTGAGGTCCCTACCAAGATACCTAAGGGCCCACTACGTCAAAACGCTGCTCCCAGTCGAGCTGCCCATTCATACAGCATAGTAGATGATTTGGCGCAATCCCCTGCCGCCATTTCCACACTGGAGCTCCTTCAGTCGTGCCCTTCCCAAAAGAAGGCTCTACTATCTGCCGTGGGTGCTGTAGATCCTGCTGATGACCAAATTATTATTTTCGACGCCACTCAATCAGACCATCCTCCTCTCCCTCCCTCCGTCGCCTTCCAAATCCCAGTCAAAATCCGGAACGCCAACGTGTCCCGGTGTATCATTGATGAGGGGGCATCCACATGCGTGATGTCCGCTTCGGTTTGGAAGCAACTCGGATCTCCTGAGCTGGCCCCTTCCACGATCACCCTTCGAGCGTGGGATGGTCATGCCTCCCAGCCCATTGGCCTGTTTCGTAATTGTCCTATCACCCTCGCCGGTAAGACTGTTTGCGTTGATGTCGAAGTCATCGACGCCTCGCTAGATTACAACATTCTATTGGGGCGAAGCTACACCTATGCTATGTCTGCTGTCCCATCCGCGGTCTTTCGCCATATGTCTTTCCCCCATAATGGAAAGATAGTCACCATTGACCAGTTGACATATCATGAGCCAAAATCTCAGACCTCCCCTGAGACGACTATCTCTTTTGTAGCCAACAAGAAAACCATTGATTCTTTAACCAGTGTCTCCCCCGACGTTTACAAAGATTCCTCCCTGCTTGGAACTTTCCCTAACCTTCCTCCCCCTCCCATCACTGATCCCAGCTCCTCGAATGTTTGCATGATGCAATCGTCTCAGGCTGCCCGTAAACGGCCTGCCTCGGCTAGTCAGCAACCTCCCCCTCGCCCTCCGCAACCCGCTTCTAGCCATTCATCTCAGCCAGCCGGACCTCCTCCTCCTGGCCCTTCCCCTACAGCTGGTATCCCGGAACCTCTTTATCCTCCCGGATCGGTTCCTCCTAGCCTCAACCATCTCGAAGCCGTCCCTCCTGGTCATTTCCCTGCTGGGAAGATCCCTTTCCTAGCTCCCCCTCCCGGAGTATATTCTGTCCCCGTCATGGCCACTCTCTCTCTCCCTAACTTGACCTTGGGCATACCGGTCTGGTACCTTGATCCCCCAGCCGCCACCCCTCCTGGTCACCCCAAGCCCTATATGGCTTTGACACCGGTTCAACCGGTCCCCCTAGCTTCCTCCGTTGCCACCGTGCCCCCAGCACCTCCACAGGACCCTCCTCCTGTCGTGACGACACCCGGGAAGAAAGGCAAAGCCCGCAAGGGGGCACCCAAAGACAAGACTACCACGACTGACCCAGTCCCTCCCCCTCCCGCAAAGCCTTGCGCTTTGTGTGATGTCACTGGTCATGCCACCCATGCTTGTCCTGAGTTGCCCCGTATCCAGCCCATGGTTAAAGTCGCGTTCCCCGAGTCTACGGTCCCTGAAGCCCCTATTCCTTCGTCGTCCGTAACCAAGAACCCCAAGACTCTTCGCACCAGCAAGCCTTGTGCTTTGTGCGGCGTTCATGGCCATTACTCCCACCATTGTCCTCACCTGACGCACTACCGCGCCTCTTTAGAGGTAATCCGAGAGTATGAGGTTGAACAAAATCAATCCGCCTCTCCTATCCTCGCGCAGTACGCTTCAGGTCAACCTGAGGATCCCCCCGATCCCATCGACATTCCCCCCCCTGATGTTCAGATGACAGAGTCTACTGTAACCATCCTTTACCTATCTTCCTCCGCGCAACACTCGGAGCCCAGCCCGTCTGCATCCTCCCCTGTTGTGTCCCTTGATCACCCTGTTCCTCCTCATACCCGAGATCACTCCACTTGTGTCTCTGTTGACCTCCGCAGCCCGAGTCCTCATCATGTTTCCGATAGTCCTCATACACCACCTTGTCTGAGTCTTGGTCATCCTGCCCCTTACACTCCCTCCTGCGATTGTCGCCCGATGACTTCTATACACTCACGCTGCCGTCATTTCCTTTCATCCCCTCATTTATTGTCTTGTCACACCATTCTGCAGGACCCCCCGTCCACACCCTTTATCGGCTACTCCGATGGTGCAAGTCGCTACTCCAGGAATCTAGCCTCGGCAGGTTGGGCCATCTTCACCCCCTTGCATGCCCTTGTTCTTTCTAACGGGGTATGCATTGGTTCTGCCACCAACAATCAGGCCGAATATGATGCAGTGCGTGGCCTATTAGCTGATGCCCTCTTTCATCGCATCCTCCATCTGCACGTTCGTTTGGATTCCATGCTTCTTGTAATGCAACTCAATGGTGTTTATCGTGTGCATAACCCTGTGTTGTTTAGACGCTATTTACGAGTGAAAATCTTAATACGTGCGTTTGAAACCATAACTTTCAACCATGTACCTCGAGAACAGAATCACTATGTAGATAGTATTGCAAACCATGTTCTAGATTGGAATTTATCACACACATTTCATACAAGACAATAACATTAAATCAACCATCAAAAGACGATGCATATCCATAATATGTGTCGCAAAACATATGTTTAGAGTCCATCTACTCTGATACATACGACATGCCCATAGCATGTTACAAACAAAACCCAAAACTGGGGGCACCACCTGCCCCTACATACATCATAAGGGGCACCACATGCCCCACCCCTAATCACTATCTGGAGGCTCCCGGGCCAATGGCTCTGCCCCTGCAGCATGTAGATCGCGCATAGCCTGACCGACCATCGCCATGCGCCGCATGACACCTCGCCACTCCGAGGGTAGACCAACACATGGCTCTATGAACTGGTCGTCTAAGTCCTGCCACCCGCGCTCCGATACTCCGGTCAACAACCTTTCGCATCTACGGCGGATGTCCTCTAGCAGGGCGGCTGCATCCTCATTCTGCGCCGCTCTCGACCCACTTGGACCTGTAGCTCCAGACGCTGCCGGTCGTCCCATATATCCGGCCGGTTTTACCGGTGCTATATCTACATACCAAAAGTACATGAATCAGTACCATCAATTACTATTCAAAAACTTTAACATGCCCACACAAGAATAGCAATCTGTCACTTACCATCGGGCCCCAGACTCGACCAGGCGGAAGTGGCAGATCCGGATCTCCACAGTAGCTCATCCCACTATAGGGATAGTCGTCTATGTACAATGGCATCTGATCCCAATGGGCAAAAAACTCCGGTCGAAACACCCGCCCGACCGCCCCTCCTCCTCCTCTGCACAGTAGCCGTCCCCAACGGCGCATCCTGGGCTCCCTCGGGCCCCCATCTGGAAGCTGTACACGAGGCCTCAAGGTCGGGATCTTCTCAAAGAAGAAGGCGCACAACAAAGTCCCATATGAGCAGTCATGATTCACTTGCCGCCTGCATAGCGACAACTGTCGCTTTAGCGACACCAATAACATCTGGGCCCACCCATAGTAGGTCCCACCCAACACACTTTCCACTATCATCATCTGCCCCCCAGTGATGTGATGGAACGCCTGGATGCCCAAGATTCGCAGCACAGCTGCGGCCACTGCACGGGTTTTTAGCCTCTCTAGATCCCCGATCGGTATTCGAGTCCCCTTGACTTGGAGACCCAGTCGACAATGGCGTTCCACGAACTCCATGATATGCCGCGCCCACGGCAACACTGGCTGTGTGTTTCCCACCATCCTCAGTGGCGGGAGACCAGTCGGGAAGTACACGTCCTGGACCGTCAGCTCGATCCTGTGCCCCTGCACTACAAAGATCTCCTGATCTGGATCCCAGTAACTGATAATCCGGGCCAGTAACGGTTCCCCTGCTCTCATCAACGGGTTCTCCAAGAACTTGAGAACCCCAAATCTAGCCAAAACACGGCGGACGCCCTGATCCGCCTGGATCTCTGTCCGTAGTGTCCCCAGATCTCTCTCTCTCCAGTTGACCCGTAACTCTACCATACCTACACAAACACATCATTTTTGTCAGCGTACAGATCGGGAAAACCATAACCAAACACCAAAACCCAACTTCCAGCCATAAAACAGCACCAAAATCCCCTCATCTCCCAGGTCGCAGTTTTCTGCTCTTTTCTGGACCAGGTCGCACTTTTTGCCCTGATACCTGCGTCCTAGGTCGCACTTTTTGCCCCAAAAAGTGCGACCCGGCCGTAGAGATGAAGGAGGGATTGTTTTTGGACTTCTGGGCCCTAAACTAAAAAAGTAATCCATCAAAATGCAAGAGAAAAGTTAGACCTCCTACCTGCAACTGACGGATCGCAATTCCAACGGTCGGTTTGTCCGCTACGTTCGCCGCAAGATTTAGGGCCTTCTCTCCTCTCTACATTCACCACAGCAACAATAGCAAATGAGTGATTTTGGAGGGAAAACCGCCTTATTAAAAGAGAACCCCTGGTTCTTCTTTCGACCGCCGTGACCACACCGTAGCCCCATTTGACGAACCGTCTGCACCGTTGGAAAGCTCTCACCAAGCTCTCAAATGGGTATCTGTTAGTTTTTTGAGATCTGACACTCCACCAGGACACATTTTGTCCAAGAAGGGTCACTTCACCCCTCCTCAAAATCGACTTTCCTCACTTACGACACTTGTACTTGGGGCACCATCTTGCCACCTTACTTGTCTTCGTTCGTGTTGATTTTCGTCATGAGTTCCCATCATGTACTCATGTTTCCATGGTCCCCCATTGGGGCCTTTACTGTGTGGCAGCACCATCGAGTCGCCCTTGTTTAGAGCATCCAAGTTGAGTCATCTTTGCATCCATGGAGTCTATACCACGTCCCTTTGCACCCCACTATAGCCCTCCATCCTTCATTGCTTGTTCCCTCTCTTGTGTCACACATTATGACCTTCAGCCTCACTGTCCCCTATCCCTTATGATCTTGTGTCAGTTGCTGCCATGTCATCCATGCTCTTTATGCTCTAACAAGGGAAGTCGTCCATTCGCTACTCAGTCCTTCCCATTTCCACTATCGTCATTAGTGTCAGTCTGTCCGTCGCTCTACTGTTTTCTCTCGTGCCTTAGTTGAGGATCTCTCATTACCTCACCTATGGCGGACCTCCTTCTGTCGACATCAACACATTCATTCCAGAAGCCAAGTCTAGAAGGCGGTGTACCTTGGTTCCAGCTTCCACTCTTGTTCGGTGCCTCGGATTAGGCTAGGGGATCTCTCATTTCCCCTTGACTTGATTGTCTCTCCAGCTCCTTTTCAGCATGATCGAGAGTCGTATACTTGACAGGCCAGTGATCCAGCAGCGGCTCTTGATGATTCCCGGGTGTGTGTGAGATGTCTCAACCCTCATGAGGGGGTGGCCCTGCAGGTAGCCCCCCACATGCCCGGATGACCTCTTCTTTGCAGCCTTTGATGCAGCTCCAGATTTTGATGATGTTGGCCTTAGCCACTTGCAGCACCTCTTCGATTTGCATGTATCAGTCAGATTTTGTGAGCCCTTCCCCATTTACAGGGGGCATTTGGGTTGTATTTATCTCATGTACTCAGATATTATTGTACTAGTCCTGGCTGTTATCCCAGGCACAACATGTATGTGAGATTCCTCATTGTATTTTTACCTGGCTCCTGCTTATGCCAGTTGTACTCTATGGTTCGGTCCCTTGTTTACTGGACACACTATTCTTTTGTACTTTGTCTCGGCGGGCATAGGTATGCCTCCCCCGTCGCCTTCAGCACAGGTACCCTCTCATATAAAGAGACTTGTTGCACCTGCGAGTCTCGTCTCCTCAGGGTCTAGCCCTTCAGCACACTATCTACCTCGCACTTCTCTCTCTGACACCCCTTTTGTTGTCTAGTGATTGTGTTCTTACAACGTACTTCGGTCATACGATTTGCTCCTGACACTCGCACGCTGGGGGGCAATCTGTTACACCATTTTTTGGTCATCTAACCTTTTATCATTAGATGGACCCAAGTACACCATGTAAGACCGGTTTTACCCTAAGTAAAACTGCTTTCACTATGTTAAATTAGGAAACCCCAAAAGGAAATATTAAACAAACCTATATTTGTTTGATTTTCCTCATGGAATAATTAATTAAACCATAATTTAATTATTATTCCCGGTCATGTTTAACCCAAAAACAAAGAAATTAATTAGATAAACCTTTATTTATCTTATTATTTTCTAGGAATAATTATTTAAATCTTATTTAGATAATATTCCTTGTTAAATATGACCAAATCACCCACAAATAATTAAATAAATCATTATTTATTTAATTATCCTTCAACCACTTCCTTAAAAAGATAAATAAATCACTTATTTATTTATTATTAACAAATAAAGGGATTTGACCCAAGTCAAATACTTTTTCCCTCCAACAAATATAATAAAATATTCCATAAAAGGTGAATCTAGATTTGGTTAACATTATTTTAATCATGCACCAAGATCTAGAATGACCCAATATTTTGTTATAAATAGGAGGGTTTTTCCTACCATTCTTCACCTTTTGTTGCCTATTAGATCACTCTGGATCTATACACTTGGTCACCATTTTCTGCCATTTGCTCCCATTGAGCTCTACTTTTTGCATTGGGTTTTCTACATCAACTAGAGAGAGAAAGCTTAGATCTGAAGTGCTGAGGACTACAAAGAACCCATCCCATTGAGGAGAGCTGGATACACCTTCTTGTTTTCCTCCTAGGTGCCCTGTAATATAAAAATTCTTTCAAAAAATTGTGTTCTTGTCTTGTCTGTTGGATGCATGGAGCAAACCCTTTACTTTACTGCTTAATGTCTTTCCATTTATAGATCTGGTTGTTGCGGCATTTTTATTACTAACCGCAGATCTGAAGGTATTTGGTAGCCACTATTGTTGTTAGGGCTATTAGTTATGCGTAGCTAAAGTGGTCCTTTTTCGTACACTTCGACGAAGGATTCATACTAACAAAAGTATTAGAAGTATATTTTTGTGCTTAAGTTGTAATTGAGGAGATTGGCTAAGTCTCTTGAGTCTGGTAAAGAGTGATAAAGGATTTCATTTAACCCATTATGGTGATAATAAAAGTGGGAGAGTCTCTTATAAAACCACTAGGTTCAAAATTTTGTGGTGAATTGACACTTAGATGAGTTATGCAGTATGCATAGGAAAAAGGGTGAATCCTTCTAAAAACCATAGTATTTAAGAATTTTCGAGTCATTATAACCTAGGATCTAGATAAAACCATTGTGGCTGAGCCAAGCTTGATCTCATCTGTAAATGGAACAGGGCACAAGAAGGAAGATTAACACGAAACACTCACCCTGCAGGAAAAGGGAAAAGGTGTACTAGAATTTATTGCAGGGGTAGTGCCCGAGAGTTATAGCTGGGGAGCACACCGGAATTTATAGTCGAGGTATTTCTTGGGAGCTATAGCTAGGTAACACACTAGTAATTATATCTAGGGTAGTGGAGTCTTGATCCCGACATGTACACCCCAGAGGAAACAACAAGGCATACAGAGAGTTTTCATTAGGGTACACTCTAGTTGTAATAGCTAGGGAATGAAGCCGGAAGACAAAAAATTCTCGTCGGTAAGCGTTCTGACAGTTGACTGTGGCTCAGAGAATACTCCATAGACATAATGAGTGATAATTCCTTGCAAGGTTAAAGCGACTACTCCCCGAAAGAATGAGTCGAGAAGCACTGGAAAATAT
This sequence comes from Pinus albicaulis, assembly GCA_034641835.2. Taxonomy (NCBI): domain Eukaryota; kingdom Viridiplantae; phylum Streptophyta; class Pinopsida; order Pinales; family Pinaceae; genus Pinus; species Pinus albicaulis. The sequence goes on from JAXQQM020080077.1 coordinate 245,232, forward strand.
CCCTCAGAAATAAGAAGTGAGTATTTCCTGGAAGGTTGAAGTGGATACTCCTTGGAAGAATGAGGCAGGGAGCACTGGAAGATATCCCTAGAACGTATGGAGTGGGGTTGTTGGATGCATAGTGCAGGGTTGTGGGACCCAAACTCATGAACGGGTTGGCAACCTTTATGCCCATTCCAGGTGGAAGTAAGGGATTTATTGGACTGCCACGTGGTAGAAGGATGATGAGGTAGTGAAAATATTGAATAGTTGTAACTATTAATCCAAAGATTGGATTGAAGTAAAGTTTTATATATTCAAATTCATATTGATGAGACAAATGCACTGGTGATGCTTATTTTAAGTTCTAATGACAAAAAAATAATATCCCATCTCTCTAATTGTTTACAAGTGAACACTTTTCACTGAGGTTAATGTGGGGGGTGTTTACAAGTGGTAACAGAGAATTTAGGTTCAACACTTGGACTAGATGGGCTCTATCATGGGAAGGTAATAGTAGAAATTCTACAAAGGGAGAACCTTATAATTATTTTTTTATAAATGATCTAAACAAATGTTAGGTGTTAAAATTCATTCTATGATTTATTTATTGATTGCCTAGTAGATATTCCTACTTCTATACTCAAGTATGTGGCATGATAATTATGCCTGGATCCCTGTCTTAATAATGGAGCTCAACTCTATTATCACTCCACCGGATCTCTGAGGTTGAGAAGAGACCAACAAAGGCAACCACATACCAATGTTTTTCCAAGTAGCTAGCCCTACTGGGTAAGAGAGGGTTCTCTCCATGAGTTCATAACCAAGATGACTGGATCAATGATATTTTAGGGTAGGTATAGTAGCACTAGGGTTTGGTTGATTGATTTTGAGTGCTGGATGGTGAATAGGTCAAGGAAGAACTAGGTCAGGGTAAAAAGGATCATAATTGCAAAGATCTGATGGGTCAAGGTAGGTAACCACTTTAACACATCAAGGTATCTTGATGGAGTGGTTTAGACTGCTAGGGTTTCAGAAAAGAGCATGGAAACATGAATTCTTTTCAATTATAAGAAATTGAACAAAAACTGTAACTATTCCTTCAAAACAGAGCATCAACTACTGAATTCTGTCTATCTAACTTAGGAATCAATTACATTTAGAGATGGCATGAATATGGAAATCAAAATACATTCAAACATTTGCAAACATAAGATGAAATAATGTTAAAACACATTACCACAGGAATCCCACCAAAATAGCTGCAACTCAGTCTATTAGTTCCTGCCAAAAAGTTTGATTACACTAGTGTTTAATGATTAATTACACAACATCTAACCCCTACAATGACAAAGAAAATGAAAGATATAGAACAAAAAATAATTCTCCCACTCTCAGGGGTAAAATCCCTAACTTGTTGATCAGGAGTTCATAAATTTTTCTCAAAATTCAAAGTTACAGGATTGGGTTGAAACCAGGATGGTTGCGTACAGGATGGTTGCATAGATCTCATCTTCCTGATTTTGTTGTCGCAAAGGTTCGAAAAACCAATGTCGTATGAGGAAGATGTTGTGTTCTGATCGAAATGCCAAACAGGTAAAATTATGACAATTTGACTAGGTTTGACTGGGATGCACAGTAAAAAAAGTAGATGTACAGTCAACAAAAAAGAGAATATTCCTTTCTCAGGACCAATCGATGGTTGACAAGTGTCACAATTTTATTGGTAGTACGTTTGGATGGTCCAATGAGAAGATGCTATGTGGCCAGCCCTCAGGCCACCACGTGGCCTTGCAACCACATATCAAAATTTTGTTGGAGGCAGCAGGGCTCAATCCCCTGACCTCCCTCCAGGCATGCGCACCATTTACAGACCGCTCTACGTATTAGTTCTTAAACATATATGGAGTCGATTTTGTATTAACGTGTATTACAAACACATTCAGGGGTTGGGAACCATCGACGGTCCCAACCCGCCAATGGTCCCCATAACACATGTCACATGGTGATAACAATTAATGTCAAATCTCTTCGCGGTCAGTGCTAACGATAGCTACAACCATAGTTCAAAAATTAAACCATAGTTTTATAGCATGAGTTCCGCTCCGAAGGTTTGTGAAATAGTTTTGTGGTGTGGTGGCCACTGCCCAACTGAAACATTAAATGTGCGATTTAAATGGTGGAACATTTTAGGGGTATGCTTAAATTGGTGGCTAGCCCAATTTTAACTCCAGTTAAGTGGATTTCTCCACTTTTAGTGGAGCTTTCCTAGGACATACTGGGAAAAAGAGCAGGAGACTCAATTTTCTCCCATTCTGAGTGAATGAAGAGTCGTTTTTTAATAATTGGAGCATTATGGAGCCATTGGTGTAGAGAAAATAACCATTAGAGCACTGTAAATACATGTAGTAGCAAAATTTTGAGCATGATGAAAGATGGTCAAGCCATTGGGAGCTAGACCAGCAGATGTAGCCCAGAAGGGGTGAACTGCTTCATCATGCCTACTGTGTAACTTTCATGCGGTGACTTATTTCTCTGTTTACAATGTTGTTCAGTGTTATGTAAGCTTGTTTAATGCTTCTAATTCACTAAAAATCATCTATAACTCATGGAAAAACTCCTTAATCCTTGTGCAAACTAATAAACCAATGATGAACATGTTTTTAAAACTGAAAGACACTCATCACAACAAAACTAATACAATAATTTAAGATCAGGTTGGTTCAGATATAGAGTTTATTCTCTGGTGTTGTTTAGTTCAAATAATTGTTTAACTATTTACAAGTTTTAGATGCTAACAAGGCTTAAGATCAAAAGAGGAGAAGGAAAACTGGTGGAAGCAGAAGGGTCTCAAAAAGAGCCAAAGAAAAGGAGAGAAATATTGCCACAATCTCACCACCTAGTTCACCTCCTAAAGAAGTAGAAGCTCCAGTAAGCATGTCTCAGGAGGAAGGAGAAATCCATGAAGAATTTTACCCTAAGGAGGAAGAAAAAGTGTTCAGGAAAGAATTGCTTGACATGACTGATATGGTTAGAATCTTTTATCAAGAAAGGAATGAGAGACTGGAAGGAGAAGGATCTAAAATTCACAAGGAAGGACAAGGATCTTCAGGAGGTCAAAATGACGAAGATAAGTCAAAGAAGGGAATTGGAGGCAATGGAGAGCCATCATCCTCACCTTCTTCATCATAATCCTCAACCTCTTCTTCAGTACATCAGCCACACAAGTCCAAGAGCACTGGTAAAAATCCTTTTTTAAAACTTGATGTTAAGTTCGAATTGCCAATGTTTAATGGTGAACTAAATGCAAAAAAAATTGATAATTGGATTAGACAATTGGAGGTCTATTTGAAAATACAGAACCTTCAAGATGATGATACAAAAATTAAATTAGCTTCTTTGAGAATGGAAGGTGCGCCACTTGTTTGGTGGGAAGACAAGACAAAGGAGGAAATCAAGAAAAATGGTAAGATTATTCTATCATGGTCAAATTTCATTACTGCTATTAAAAAACAGTTTTATCCATTAGCTCATATGCAGAAATCCATCATGAACTGGCAGAACTTTAGGCAATTAAAGGGACAAAATGTGCAAGAATACACCCAAGAATTTAGGAGAAGAGCTCTCTTATTAGGGGTGGATTTGCAGAGTCAAGATACTTTGCTAAAGTACATAGGAGGCTTACATAGCTACCTAAAACATACTATTCTCATGTTTAACCCCACCAGTCTAGATGAAGTTTGTGTTTAGGCCACACATTTAGAAGCTAGAGGGAAGAACATTTTTGAAGAGTGTAGGAAGAAACCTTTTAAGGGTGAAGACAAGGAAAAGACCTCAAAAGGTATACAAAAAAACATATGCATCTATTAAGAAAGAGGGAGAAAAAGTGACTTGTAAACATTGTTCAAAAGATGGCCGTGATGAAACTCATTGTTGGAAATTACATCTTGAATTGAGGCCAAAGAAACCCAATAACAAAGGGAAACATAAAACCACTGCTACAACTCAACATGATTTAGGATCTGATTCAGGTGATGAAAATAAAATTACATCCATGGGATTGAATAACATGAAGGGAAAATAAATTGAAACTAAACCGAGTACCAGTACATCAAACTATAACATAAACACTCCAAATGAAGAAGAAACAATAGATCTGTTTCATGTGAGGGTCATATCCAAGCATACCAAGATTGACACACTATTTGACAGTGGATCACAAGGAAAATTAATCTCTAAAGATTTGGTCAAGAAACTTAACCTTGAGACCATACCACATCCAAAACCATATCCAGTGGGTTGGATTTTTAAAGATGAAAATCTACATGTTTCAAAGAAATGTATATTGAGGTTTGCAATCATTGCAAGCTTTGTTGACAGTTGAGTTAGATTTGGTTTTGCTTGAAATAACTGATATTGTATTAGGGAGTCCTCACTTGTATGACATGAAAGTGATCTTCCATATCCATGAGAAAAAATATCATTTATTCAAATATGGCAAGGATTTCATTGTTAGAGCACATCACAAGAAGACAAACATTTCTTTGGTAAATGCTGGATAGGAAAATAGGCTGGTAAATTCAAGTAAGAGTTTTTTTTCTTCTTCTGATTAATCCTAAAGCTGATATTAATCATTAATATTTTGAGGGATGTGATCCTAAGTTGAAATCAAATTTATATGATGTAGTTAATGCGCAACATGAGATGTTTCAGAGTTTCACCGTGATTGCCTCCAAAAAGGGAAATTTAACATGAGATTCAGTTGCAACAAGATTGTCCTCTTCCAAACATCGGTATGTATCGCATGTCGATAATGGAGAATGTTGAAATAAAGAGGAAAATCAAAGAGACGTTGGATAAAGGAACCATAAGGCCAAGAAACTTTCCATGCGATTCACCCATAGTCTTGATACCAAAGAAAGATGGGACTTGGGGCATGTGTGCAGATTTTTGAGCTTTGAACAAGATTACGATAAAAAATCATTACCTGCTCCCAAGAATAGATGATTTGCTTGATCCGCTGAAAGAAGAAAATTTTTTCACTAAGTTATATTTACGAAGTGGATATCATCAAGTAAGAATTGCAGAAAGTGATATATGGAAAACTGCACTCAAAACCAAACAAGGACTCTTTGAGTGGCTAGTTATGCCTTTTGGTTTATGTAATGCACCAACAACTTTCATGCGAGTGATGGATAATGCTTTGCGACCATTCCTTGTTGATTTTTTTATTGTGTACTTAGATGACATTTTTATTTTCAGCAAAACTAGAGAATATCATGTCTTGCATGTGAATAGAGTGTTTGATATTTTGAAGAAAGAGAAATTGTTTCTTAAGATGTCAAAATGTGAGTTTGGAAAGAATTGTTTGGTATATTTGGGACATATTGTAGGAGGAGGAGAATTTAGGGTTGATCCTTCTAAAGTGGAGGCTATTGTGAATTTTCTGACACCCAAAACAATAACCGAGGTAAGAAGTTTCTTAGGTGCAGCTCAATATTGGAGGAAGTTTATTGCTAACTTTTCTTCCATTGCAGCTCCTATGCATGCAGTGAAAAGTGTGAAGAAAGGCTTCCAATGGGGAGGTAAACAATAACAATCTTTCGAAGCTTTAAAAGACAATATCAGTTCAACTCTAGTCCTTGAATTACCAAATTTGAGACAACCATTCGAGATACAAATCGATGCTAGTGATTATGCCATGGGCGCAGTTCTTTTGTAGCATGGTAAGCCTATTGCCTTTCATTCATAAAATTTTAATGGTGTTGTGAATAATTATCCTACATATGACAAAGAACTATATGCGTTGGTAAAAACTGTCAAGAAGTGGAAACATTACCTGATGGGTAAAGAGACTATTGTACACACCGATCACCAACCATTACAATACTTGCAGTCGCAAACAAAATTGCAGCAATCAAGACATATCAGGTGGATGGGATTTCTTCAACAATTTCACTTGGTTATAAGGTCGAAAAAAGGTATATTCAATAAAGTTGCAAAAATTATTTTGAGACCAATCATTAGTGCTTCTACTTTAGTCAAAAATGATTATGTTATACATGAGAGTTACATAGAACAATATGCACATGACATTGATTTCCAAGATGTGTATGATAGTTTGAGTGAAGGGAATCAAGTTGAAGAAAACAATTATCACATGCATAAAAATTTGTTGTTTCATTTGGGAAAGCTATGTATTCCACAAGGAGAGAGGCTAAGTGTCATGAGAGAAGCTCATTCTTCTCTTATTGCTGGACACTTTGGGGTAAGAAAAACAGTGGCGCATCTAGAGAGGTATTGTTATTGGCCTCAAATGGTAGATAGTGTGTCACATTTTATAAGAGGTTGTTCTATGTGTGCAAAAAATAAGCCTAGTAACATGAAGCTTGGAATGTACACGCCACTAGCGGTACCATCAATGCCATGGGGGAGTGTCTCCATGGACTTTGTTGGAGGTCTACCTATGTTAAGAAAGCAACATGATTATCTTTATGTAGTTGTGGATAGATTCAATAAAATGTGTATACTTATGCCATGTACGAAAACCATTACTGCTCAACAAACTAGTGAACTTTATTTTCAAAATGTTTGGGTTCATTTTTGATTGCCCATTTCTATTGTTAGTGACAGAGATTCCATGTTCATTGGGAATTTTTGATCAAATCTTTGGAGAATGATGGACACAAAGTTGGAAAAGAGTACCACTTTTCATGCACAAACAGATGGAAAAACTGAAGTGGTGAACAAAACATTTGTGCATCTATTGAGAGGATATTTCAGCAAACATCCTAAGTTGTGGGATGAAAAACTACATTATATTCAGTGTGCTTACAACCGGGAAAAGCACTCTTCAACAAAAACCTCACCTTTTGAAGTATGCTTTGGGTGTTTTCCAAAATCTCCATTAGAATTCATCTTTGGGAAGGGTGTTGCAATTGATGGCCATAGTGACATTGATAAAGCTCGTAAGTTCATTGAAAAAATTTAGATTATACATCAACAAGTTCAATAACAGCTTGAGAAAAGTCAAAGAAAATACAAAGGTAGGCATGAAAAAAACAGGGTTGATCACAAGTTTCAAGAGGGAGATGAGGTATGGTTGCCCATTAGCAAAGAAAGGATGCAAGGAGAAGGTAAAATCCTCAAACCCATTTTCTATGGTCCTTTTAAGATCATAAAGAAAGTTGGAAATAATGCATTCCAACTTGACTTACCTTCTTACATGAAAATATATTTAGTTGTTAATGTTGAAAAATTACACTTGTATGGGCCCCTTTAATTGATGATCAAGGAAGTGATGTTCATATACCTTCTATTGAAGTTTTATCTCTAGAATTTCTGAATGATCTCAAAGAAGATACAATTCTTGATAGGAGGACAAGAGCATCAAAGAGGGGAAGTGTTGAATACCTTCAAGTTGGGTTCAAAGGCACTAAACCAAGCAAGGAAAAATGGATGAAGGTTGGAAAGGTGAGGGAGTTGGATCCTCATCTACTAAATAGGTAATCAAGTCTTTTGGGGCCCAAAAGCTTCCCAATGGGGAGATATGATCAAGAGTTCATAAATTTTGCTCAAAATTCAAAGTTACAATATTGGGTTGAAACTAGGATGGTTGCGTATATGTCGTCTTCCTGATTTCGTCACTGAAAATGGTTTGAAAAACCAATGTCGTATGAGGAAGATATTGTGTTTTGATCGAAATGCCAAACAGGTAAAATTGCGATAGTTTGACCAGGTTTGACTGGGATGCACAGTCAGAAAAGTGGATGTACAATCAACAAAAAAAGATAATATTCCTCGAAATATTCCTTTCTTAGTACCAATTGATGGTTGAAAAGTGTGACACTTTTATTGGTAGTACGGTTTGGAGGGTCCAATGAGAAGCTACCACGTGGCCCTATAACCACATATCAAGATTCAAAATTTTGTTGGAGGCAACAAGGCACGACCCCCTAACTTCCCTCCAGGCACGCGCACCATTTTCTGACTGCTCTATGCATTAGTTCTTAACCATATATGGAGTCGAGTTTGTATTAACGTGTATTACAAATGCATTCAGGGGTTGGGAACCGTCGGTGGTCCCAACCTGCAAGTGGTCTCCGCAACACATGTCACATGGAGATAGAAATTAAATTAAAATCTCCACACGGTTAGCGCTAACGACGGCTACAACCATATTTCAAACTTTCGACCACAGTTTTATACCATGAGTTCCGCTCCGACGGTTTGTGAAACAGTTTGGGGGTGTGCATGTCGCCACTGCCCAACTAAAAAATTAAATGTGTGATTTAAATGGTACAATAGTTTAGGGGCATGCCTAAATTGGTGGCTAGCCCATTTTTAACTCCAGTTAAGTGGAGTTCTCCACTTTTAGTGGATCTTTCCTAGGAGATACTGGGAAAAAGAGTAGGAGACTCAATTTTCGCCCATTATGAGTGAATGAGGAGTCATTTTTTACTAATTGGAGCATTCTGGAGCCATTGGTGCAGATAAAAAACCCATTAGAGCACTTTAACTACATGTAATAACAAAATTTTTAGCATAATGAAAGATGGACAAGCCATTGGGAGCTGGACCAATAGATGTAGCCCAGGAGGGGTGAACTACTTCATCATGCCTGTTGTGTAAATTTCATGTGGTGACTTATTTATCTGTTTTACACTACTGTTCAGTTTTATTTAATCTTGTTTTAAGCTTCTAATTTACTAAAAATCATCTATAAATCATGGGAAAACTCCTTAATCCTTATGCAAACTAATGAACCAATTATGCACATGTTTTTAAAACTGAAAGACACTTAGCACAACAAAACTAATAAATTCATTTCAGATCACTTGTGGAGTTGATCCCCAAAGTGCTCATCTGGAACCCTAATGACTAGGTAGGTCAACAAAATCACCCCTATCATTGATGAAATTGATTCACTTTGACCCAAAATTACATATTTACTTGATGTATCTACCTATAGTAACTATTAATGACATAATTACATTTACATATTACAATTACATCAGTAAATTTACTTGGAATCCATCAATCAATTGAGAAAACTAGAAAATTATGAAAAAATCAGTCAACTGTAAAAAGCACAACGTGCTTGGGAAAAGCGCAACGTGCCCAGTGAAAAGTGCAGTGTGGGTCCTCAAACTGAATTTGGAGTGACATCCTGAAGTCCAAATTGGGCCCAAGATGGCTCATTATAAATATCTTCCAGTCTAGTTGTCACAAATGTGATCACTCTTTGGAAATGGTTGAGTGAAGCTTCTTAAAAATTCAATCTCTCAATACTGGTCAAAAAGCGCAGTGAGAGGCTCAAAAAGGAGGCAAAAAGGTGTTTTTTGAGAGGTTTTTGACCATTTCCACCTGTCAAAAGCTCTGTTTTTGATGTGAAAATAGTCAAAAGTTGATGTAGACATCATTCTAAATCTAAATTGGTGTATATTTTCTCATTTTGAGGCCTCCACAAAAAGTGTAGCATGGCCCATGCTGCACTTTTTGCAGTCAGACTCTGCAAAAATTGCCAAATTTCAAGGTTTTATGGAAACATTGGCCTCAAATATCGAGTGATATCTCACTAACCATGAACGTTTTTGAAACAATGATAGAGGTTGTTGTTCCTTGGCATGTTTTGAACAAAAAAATCCTCCCGTTTCCCAATATGCTTCTCTGATTGTCCACACGCCTCTCTGAACCAAGGTGTCTAAAACAACACTTTGCACAGGCAGAAACATAAGCTGTAAAGATGTGAATGGATCTCTCATTTTGTAATACTTGTGTAAAAAGTGAGATGGAATTTTGTACTTTGATATCTTAGGAACAAAAACCTCCTCCAGTTTCCCAAAATTCATCTTTTTTTGGCCAAAATATGTTATTAAAAAATATTACTAAACAAGAGATTTTTGGAAAATGTGCCTTCAAGGATTTTTTCAATTTTCCCAAATTTTCTCAAAATTTTCTCAAAATTTACTCAAAATTGCTCCAAAATTGCTTCATGGAGACCTGAGATGGTATGATATGCTATCATGGATGCATCAATAATCAAATCCAACTTATCCTTCTCTTTTTTCTTGATTAGGGTTTCCTTTGTACTATGATTTCAAGTAGGGTTTGTAATCTTGAATCTTTAGGCCTTAATTATTAAACCATTTCTCACCTTGATTTGGTATCCATATTGTTGCTACAATGATGTTAGTGGAAATGGTGAAAGTCACCCCTACTATAGTCACTAGGTCTTTTTGGAGGGTGCTGATTAAAACCCTAGTCAAAGTAGGATGGCTTTGCACTCTTTGTACCATCTCACAAAATTCAAAGCAACCTACATGCTGGAAACATTTGATAGCTAAGGGTGATGCCATTAATTCCCTAGTGTATGATGGCTCTAATCTCAGAATTATCCCTCCTTTATTATATGTTTTCTTTTCTTCTTCTGTGGTATTTATTTTCACCTCCATGATGTTTCTCTCCTCCTCCATTATGCTCAGTTTTGTCTTGAAACCCTAGGGAAGAAGGGGAAGGGAAAGGGAGTAGGATTTTAGGGTTAGGGGTTTGGGATGAGTGAGAGAAAATTTGGGGAAATGTGTATAGGGGTTGGGGAGCTTAGGGAAGTGATGGGAATTGAAATTTTAAGGTAAATAGGGTAGGAAATTTCACATACATGGAGGTATTTAGCTACTCAGGAAAGCACAACTAAGGGGTAGGGTTTTAGGGAATAGATCTTGGGAATGGGAAATGAGGGGATATAAGGGTACTGTGAGTGAGTTAGGGTGTAAGGAAGGTAAATTGGGTCCAGGGAAAAGCAATTAATCTTTCAAACTATGAAACTAGGGTTTCGTTGCTTACATGGAGGAAAATGAGGCTTTGCGCCATAAAATTAAGACCACAAGCTGGAAGGAGGGGCTATCAAGCTGAAACTTACTTGTAAATAGATGTAGAAACCTTTATTTTTAGCTGAGAACCCTTGGAGAGAAGCTTTGGAGTTGTGGCTCTCTTTTGAAAAAAATGCAACAAACAGAAAAACAACGCAGCGAAGCCCTGCAAAAAGCGGAGTGTGCTTTCGAAAAGTGAAATGTACCTCCTGCGAAAAGCGCAGCACCATTGGAAAAAGCTCAAAAAAGGTGCCAAAACTTGGTTTTCTGAAGGAAAAATCTATTTTTTTCTTGGCGAACTTGGACAACTCAATGCTTGAGGATTGTGCTCTCCATGTTTGCAATACCCAGGAACTTTTTTTCTCTGCTATGCATCATCATCATATGCCAAAATCAATTTCAACAATTGGAAAATTCACACTTTCCCATTCCTACCTTCCATAGATATCAAATTGTCAAACAACTCACTATTCAAATCATTATTCCACAATCCATATTTCATACCTCTTCTTACAATGGTGTGAAACCATACTTTAACAATCACCTTTTCATGGGACTTAAACCCAAGTTTCAATAGCTGGCAATTTCACAAATTCATTATTTACATGCGGAAGCTTTTCACAACATAGGATTTAAAATTTCTCAATCACATTCATTTATCATCACCCAATTCCCATTCACCTATGGCTATACTTAAATTTCAAAAAGGTCAATGTAACCATGCTCTCCACTTGACCACATATGAATTCACTCAATACAAATTCGGATTCCAATATAAACTCTGACCATTGCAAATATTCTTTTATATCTGCACTTTTTAACATATCACAACATAGCGTAAGGGATCAATAATAAATCTCGATATGCTATAAAAGTGATTACCTTCAACAATGCTTCTGCAATTCACCCATTGACTCTACCTGCACTTAAGTCAAAATTTAACTGTTCCTTCATGATCTGCACCTTCGATTTCTATTAAACAGCGTTCAAATTAAACAACACAGTTAAGGCGTTCAATTTCATATAATTGCTGTAACTCTGCAATGGCGTATGCATACATTACTTCTTCATATTCGATTTTTCTAAATCCATAGTTTTATTGCACCCATTGGAATCGATCTTTGGAATTACAATCCTCCTCTATTGTGATGGATTTCCACATGTAGTTTCAACACTCTGCCTTCCCTTTTGAAATTCAATGCTACAGATACGCATTTCTCATTTTCTGGCAAACTCAATTTACTTACAAATCGACTTAACCTGAATGCATACCTTTAAATTTTCTGTCAGCGATTCGATTCTTCTGCAAAAAATCCGTCTTCAATCCCTTCTCACAGCTTGGAATTCTGGAATGAATTCTCAATTGCGTTTCTAATTTCTTGGTCGCTCCATGCAACCATACATTTGTCTTTAGAACAGTAATTCAAAACCTGTGTTTTAATGACTTCAATAGAAATGGTAAACCTGCGTTTTAATTTATCATGACCTCAACAGAAATGGTTCTTCAATCTTAAACACTATTCAACCATTTAGATCCACATTTATTTTCCCCTGCAACAGTTTATCACGCCATCAATTTGTGTTATGCTATTAAATCAACAACGCCCTTCAATTTGCTTACTGTGCGCCCTTCACACGGCAAATTGATTCTCAATCGATCAATACCATCCTATGGCTTCAACACACTTGAACGAAGAACAAATTATTAATCGATTCCAGAACTCATTATTTACCTGAAACGCTGTTGTATACTTCTAAAACCAATTCATTCTTTACCCAGATTTAAAACGCTGTTTGTGATGTGAATTATGAATCGATTTTGTTCCTGTTTCAACAATTGACCTTCACGCCCTCACTGTAGTCTCCTATTTCTCATACAAACATATAAATGTCAGTTCTGGACTTTAACCTCTGTGTCAGCACAATTTGTCATTTACCGAATTGAATACCTCATTCGATTGGAAATTTAAACAGATCTCTTCAACATAACATCGATTCATAACATCTATTCTTCAGAAATAGATTCAGAAATTCATAAACCCAATTCCTTCCCATCAACACTACGATATTGATATTAACAATACCAATTCCCTCAATTCGGTGCAGAAATACAAACCAATTACAATATCGATTGTTTAAATCGATTTCCTATTTTGTTTCATTTAATGGCATTCACAATAATTTCACTACCAGATTATAGAAAAGGGCATTCTCCATTTAGAATCCAATTGCAGAAAAATATATACCACTCCATAAATCGAACCATACAATTCTGAAATCAAAAACAATAACTTACAACTTTTGCTGCCCAGATATTTCAATTCTGTGGGCCTTTACAATTGCTGAAGGCTTACAGCCTTGTACAAGCTTACTCTCAACCTCACACTCTCTCACAATCTCAATGTTCTTTTCTCTCAAATCCCCTTCCTATTTATACAATTTTAAAAATCATTTAATTAAATGCTCAATCCCTTAAAATCCTCAACAAACCCCTAAATCTCTCAACATCCCTAAAGGATAGGTTTTTATCCCTAAAATCCTTCAATTTATTAAATTTCCTCATATCCTTTTACATAAATCCTCACCTTCTCCTATTTTATTCAAATTAATTAATAAAATATTAAAAATCATCACACCCCATATTTACAATTTAATATTATCACACCCCATATTTACAAATGGAGAAAAAGGTCTTGATGCTCCCTGATCATCGAGATGAAAATGAATGAATTTTTGGTCTTTGAGAGCCTTTATACTTGGAGAACTGTCATTAAACAAAATGGGACCCACATTTCCTTTCTTGAAATTAACTTTACATTGCTTGTTTATCTTTATCTTTTGAATTTGATCTTTTAACCTCAAATTGTTATGGCTTAGGAGCACTGATTGAATTTTTGGAACTTTTCTTATTTTTTTGTGGAACTTTGAGTGTGCAACTATTTGGAACTTTGAGAAATTATTATAAATTAGGAACATTAAATTACATTTTTCTCTGAAATCAAATTTACAAATCAAAATTGCTGATGAAATTTCTTTATTGGCACTCCTTCACTTGATGGAATTTATGCATGAAATGGTGATTTGATGACCTTGGAAACCCTAAGACCTAATGGAGACTCTGACTGAATGAAACCATGATGAAAATGACTGAAATGATGATGATAAATCATAAATTATGGTACACTCAGCAAAGTAGTGATATGAGCTAGCAAGTAGTAAAATTTTGTAAGGAGTGAAATCAGACCTAGATCTACATCGAGCGACCAAATTTTTGAGTGATGACCTAATGAAATGACAAAAAATTGACTATGGGACCCTAACAAAACATGATAAGAGTCCATTTGATCACTGGTGGAAGGATGCAAAAACTGACACTAACATTGGCTCCAGCTGGGGATGGTAGCTCCTTGGAGGTGTAAAGAACACCGTATACCAAGTAGTCTAACCATTGGGCATGGAGTCAAAAGATAAAAACCAAAATGAATTCCGAAAAATTAATATAATAAATTGACTCAAAATTGACTCTAAAATGACTCAAATAAAAACTTACAAAACTTATTGATGAAAGCATATCACTGAGACTTGAGGGCTTCAAATCCTGATTACAAGCACCTGCCTGCTGAAGACATATTTAAAATCATGTGAACTAATACTTCCAATGTAACCAATCGAATAGATGGCTAATTATTTAAATTATGCTCTCACTTTCTTCAAGTAGGCAGAAAAAACAAAAGATAGGCAACTCCGAGTGTACACTGAAAATGTGCTCATGATCCAAAAATACAAGAAAATTCATCTCCCCTGTTCACTGTAGTAAATTAATATAATGATATTCAATATTATGAAATGTTACCTTGTCTCGAGATTCAACGAAAACACAAGCACACCCTTCATTCTGATTTTAAAAAAAGCTTGGTTGTTGATCCATAAGAAGGCATAGGGAATTATGAATTTCTGCTATCTGAGTGTTGGATGTAAAATACCCAGGTATGGGCAACTCTGACTCTATCTCTTTCACACTGTCTATATTAGGCTCATACTCCTAAAATTCATAGTCTAAATCATCCTTGAACCGAAAAAATTCTTCAAGAATTTCAAACATGACATCCGTATCCTCTTCATGAAAGACAACTATCTCTGTTAGTTGATCTCCTTGCAGGAAATCATCATCACATATTGGCTTACTCACAATAAATTCATGTATAGTTTTATCTATTTCATGACTGTCATCATTTAAACTTAGATTTTCATTTCAATGATGGAAGAATTTTCACTAACACTTTCTTGACTATGTGAACACTGCAAACTCGCATTAGCTTGGGTTGTAACATGAATTTTCAGGAGCTGATCTATCTCATCTTTAGATAGAGGAGAACTTTGAGTTTTATAGCAGTTAACATTGGCTTGATGATTTTCATTTTCAAGATCAGGAATGGGCATTTCTCTTTCTTGGTCCCGGTATTTTTCATCCATGGAGGAAGCTACTGATTCTTGTTGGGAGGAAAAATCATATAGGGCTTCTATGATCTCATCATCTAGAAACTCTTCATATCCATACAAATTTTCAAGAAAATCAATGAAATTATCAGAGATCTCACAACAACTATCAATCATCAACAAGGAAGAATTATATCTTTGATAATGTTGAACGAAAACTGAATGAAATTCATTTAGAATCTCATACCATGATCTCTATTTTTCCTCCAAAGTAGCCATAAACATCTTCATGAGACAATATTTAGGAAGCACTATATTCAATCTGTGAATATGAAAATGAAATTTGACCAAATGCAAACTAGCATCTTCACCGTCCTGACCCTTAAACTTTGATAGTCCTGATTTCCAATCTATGCAAGGAATATGGTTTGGAAAACCACGAATATGATCTCGATTCATAGGAGGATACCTTCAAGCAATTGAATCCATTTTGACAACAATGAAGTCACCAAGTATTTCTTCAAATTATCGGTTCTTGAAAATTGGAGTCGCCATGAAAATTCTGAACCTTTGAATTCTTCGACACTGGAGTTGCAAGGTGAAATATGCAAAAAATTCTTGTGCCTGATCACTATTCACCATCAGCAAGCAGATCTGATCCTTTTCATTCTTTCTTGGGGAAGATCTCTCACCTCATTCCCCAGTATCACCAAGATGTTATCACTCCACCGGATCTCTGAGGATGAGAAGAGACCTACAAAGGTAACCACACACCAATCTTTTGCCAAGTAGCTAGCCCTACTGGGTAGGAGAGCGCTCTCTCCACAAGATCACAACCAAGATGACTGGATCAATGATATTTTAGGCTTGGTATTGTAGCACTAGGGTTTGGTTAATTTATTTTGAGTGTTGGATGGTGAATAGGTCAGGGAAGAACCAGGTCAGGGCAAAAAGGATTAGAATTGCAGAGATTTGATGGGGCAAGGTAGGTAAGCACTTTAAAACATTAAGGTATCTTCATGGAGTGGTTTATACTACTAGGGTTTTAGAAAATAGCATGGAAACATGAATTCTTTTCAATTAGAATAAAGTGAACAAAAACTATAAATATTCCTCCAAAACAAAGCATAAACTAATGAATTATGTCTATTTGACTTAGGAATCAATTAAATTCAGAGATGGCATGAATATGGAAATCATAATACATTCAAACATTTACAAAAATAAGATAAAACAATGTTAAAACACATTACCGCAAGAATCCCACCAAAATAGCTTCAACCTTCAACTCAATCTATTAGTTCCTGCCAAAAATTTTGATTACACTAGTGTTCAATGATCAATTACACAACATCCAACCCTTGAAATGACAAAGGAAATGAAAGATACAGACCAAAAAATAATTTTGCCACTCTCAGGGGTCAAATCCTTGAATTTTGGATCTGATCCCCAAAGTGCTCAACTGGAACCCTAATGACTAGGGAGGTCAACAAACTCATCCCTATCATTGATGAAACCAATTCACTTTGACCCAAAATTACATATTTACCTGATGTATCTACCTCTAGTAACTATTAATGACATAATTACATTTAAATGTTACAATTAATTAGTAAATATCCTTGGAATCCACCAATCAACTGAGAAAACTAGAAAATTCTAAAAAAATCAGTCAACTGTAAAAAGCGCAGCGTGCTTTGGAAAAGCGCAATGTGGTTGGTGAAAAGAGCAGCGTGGGCCTTCAAACTAAAATTTGAGTGACTTACCGAAGTCCAAATTGGGCCCATGATGGCTCATTGGAAATATATTCTAATACAATTTTCAAAAATGTTCTCAAGATATGAAAATGGTTGAACGACGCTCCATAAAAATTCAATCTCACAAGACTGGTAAAAAATCGCAGCGAGAGACTAAAAAAGGATGCAGAAAGGTGTTTTTTGAATTTTTTTTGACCATTTACACCAGTAAAAAGCTCTGTTTTTGATGTGCTAGCAGTAAAAAGTTGATGTAGACATCACTCTGAATCCAAATATATAGATATTTTATCATTTGGAGGCCTCCACAAAAAGCGCAGCGTGGCCTAATTTCTGAGTTTTGTGGAACAATTGGCCTCAACGATGGAGTGATATCTCACGACACATGAAAATTTTTAAAAACTTGAGAGGGTATTTTGTTCTTTTGCATGTTAGGAACCCAAACCTCCTCCATTTTTGCAATATTATTCTCTGATTGTCCACAATTCTCTCTGAAAAAAGGTGTCTAAAAAAATAATTTTCACAAGAAGAAAACTAGGTTGTAAATATGTGAATGGATCTATCGTTCTGTAATACCTATGTAAACAGTGAGATAGAATTTTGTACTTTGATATCTTAGGAACAAAAAACCTCCTCCATTTTCCTAAAATTCATCTTTGTTTGGCCATAATATGTTATGAAAAACAATGACTAAACATGACATTTCTGGAAAATGTGCCTTCAAGGATTTTTTCAAATTTCCCAACTTTTCTCAAAATTTAATCAAAATTGCTCCAAAATTGCTTCATGGAGACCTGAGAAGGTATGATATGATATCATGGATGCATCAATAATCAAATCTAACTCATCCTTCTAATTCTTCTTGATTAGGGTTTCCTTTGTACCGTGATTTCAAGTAGGGTTTGTAATTTTCAATCTTTAGGTCTTGGTTCTTGAACCATTTCTCAACTTGATTAGGTATCCCTGTTGCTACTGCAATTATGTCAGTGGAAATGGTAAAGTCACCTCTGCTATAGTCACTTGGTAGTTTTGGAGGTTTTCAATTAAAACCTTGGTCAAAGTATGATGGCTTTGCACTCTTTGTACCATCTCACAAAATTCAAAGAAACCTACATGCTGGAAAAATTTGATAGCTAAGGGTGATGCCATTAATTCCCTAGTGCATGATGGCTTTAATCTCAAAATTATCCCTCCTTTATTATATGTTTTCTTCTCTTATTCTGTGGTATTTCTTTCCTCCTCCATGATGTTTCTCTCCTCCTCCATTATGCCCAATTTTGTCTTGAAACCTTAGGGAAGAAGGGGAAGGGAAAGGGAGTGGGATTGTAGGGTTAGGGGTTTGGGATGAGTGAGGGAAAATTTGGGGAAATGTGTATAGGGGTTGGAAAGCTTAGGGAAGTGATGGGAGGTTGAAATGTTAAGGGGAATAGGGTAGGAAATTTCAAATACAGGGAGGTTTTAACTTCTTAGGAAAGCACAACTAAGGGATAGGGTTTTAGGGAATAGAGCTTGGGAATGGGAAATGAGGGGATATAAGGGTAGTGGGAGTGAGTTAGGGTGTAAGGTAGGTAAATGGGGTCCAGGGTAAAGAAATTAAGCTTGCAAACTATGAAACTAGGGTCTCATTGCTTAAAACATGACATGGAGGAAAATGAGGGGTTTGCACCATAAACATAAGATCACAAGCTGGAAGGAGGGGATATGGAGGTGAAAATTACTTGTAAATAGACGTAGAAACCCCAATTTTCAGCAGAGAACCCTTGGAGATAAGCTTGAGTCATGGCTCTCTTATGCAAAAAGTGCAACGAACAGAGGAAAATCATAGCGTGCTTCTGAAAAGCACAGTGTCCCTCCTACAAAAAGCGCAACACCTTTGGAAAAAGCACAACGAAGGTGCCCAAACTTGGTATTCTGAAGAAAAAATTGATTTTTTTCTTGGGGAACTTGGAGAGCTCTATGCTTGAGGATGCAAATGAATGACTTTTTGATCTATGAGGGCCTTTATACTTGGAGAAATGTCATTAAACAAACTGGGACCCACATTTCCTTTCTTGAAATTAAATTTACATTTCTTCTTTATCTTTAACTTATGAATTTGATCTTTGAAATACATATTTTTATGGCTTAGGAACACTGATTGAATTTTTGGAAATTTTCTTATTTGCTGATGGAAATTTGAGTGTGCAGCTTTTTGGAACTCTGAGAACTTATTACAAATTAGGAGCATAAAAATTACATTTTTCTTTGAAATAAAATTTACAAATCAAAATTGCTGATGAAATTTATTTATCGACACTCCTTGACTTGATGGAATTTATGCATGAAATGGTGATTTGATGATCTTGGAATCCCTAAGACCTAATGAAGACTTTGGCTGAATGAAACCATGATGAAAATGACTGAAATGTTGATAACAACTCATAAATGATGGTACACTCAAAAAAGTAGTGAAATTATCTAGCAAGTAGTAAAATTTTGTAAGGAGTGAGATCAGACCTAGATCTACATCTAGTGACCAAATTTTTGCATGTTGACCTAATGAAATGAAAAAAATTTGACTATGGGACCCTAAAAAAACATGATAATATTCCATTTGATCACTGGTGGCAGGATGCAAAAATTGACACTGACATTAGCTCCTGCTGGGGATGGTAGCTCCTTAGAGGTGTCAAAAACACCGTAGAACAAGTAGCCTAACCACTGGGCATGGAGTCAAAAGATAAAAACCAAAATGAATGCTGAAAACTTAATATAATAAACTAACTCAAAATTGACTCAAAATTGACTCTAAACTGACTGAAATAAAAACTTACAAAACTTATTGATGGCAGCATGTCATCAAGACTTGAGGGCTTCAAATCTTGATCACAACCACCTACCTACTGAAGAAAGATGTATGTGTTGTAAATACCAAGAGGGGGGGTGAATAAATATTCCTTTCAATTAGTATTATTATTAATTTTTGAGATCATTAGTTAATCTTCAATTATTATTAGTGTTTGTACAATGATAGCAATAAACAAAAGGAACACAAGTGCACACAGTTTTTAAGGTGGAAACCCCCTTCGGGAAAAAAACCACCTACTTTATTTTCTAATAATTCTTTAAAATTCAATTCCAATTGAAAAGAAAGCTCCAACTTCCTATAATCTAGAAAATCAATCTTCTCCAACTCCCACTGGATGGATGCTCCAATGACCGAGATTCTTTAGTAGTCAACTGAACGGATGCCCCAATTCCCAATGAGCTACAAATCACCCTAGCACCACCGTACCACCTTGAATTTTTCACATACTTGAACCTGTTGGTGACTTCATGCACTAGCCTAGCACCACCCTACCATGCTATAGAATAATAGAAGAAGAATGGACTCCTGTACCAGGGAAAATGGCCCACTTTACAATGATATAGAAGTATGTAGAAGAAGAAGATGCACTAGACCATAACCCCAACTATGGCACAACCACTTAATGATGATCCTAGACCTCCCGAAACTGCCTCTTCAATCCTTGGCAGATATACACTTGTAAAAATTTTACAATGACGCTTTTACAATGACTTGGTACAATGATACCTTTATAATGACTGTATGTAGTGCTCCCCACTTGAAGACTTCATGTGGTGAACTTCTTGGTGTTGTTATGCACCTTGATTGCTGCTCTTGTCATGCTACCCTTTATCACTCTTCAGAACATTATATAATGCATTGAGTCTTATATTTATGAATATATAATACCTGCAAAAAGTCTTCAAGGAAATACCCATGACATGATAATAACAAAACTTACCTCATCCTGCAGAGCATATGTCAGTGCTAAAAAAAAAAAATTAGAATACAAAGAACCTAATGCAATTAAAATATGAACATTCATATACATAATTACTTACCTCGATCTTACCTCTACTGCATCATTTATCTACACCATGCTTTGCTTTGCTCCCCAAGAAAGCCTGGTCCTTTACAACCCTTGACAACACATGATATTTCTTTTTCTTGACTTCTAGGAGCTCAGTATTTAATCTAATGTATCTTTGTTATTTCAGATCTCCAATATGTTAATTTTGGTCCTATAGTATCCCTATGAGTCTTCTTTTCAATGCCATAGGTCTGACCCAATTTGGATTCTTTAAGACAAATTTATTCCCAATCTCTCACAATGACCTAATTATGGACTAGTTCAGTAGAGCGAACTTGTACGACATGCCACGTTTCACTATTTCCTCCTTCGACTCTAAAATTGATACACATAAAACTATAGTCTATGAATTATCCTACAATTTTTACAAAATTCCAATTTGATGCTCATAGAGAGAGTTATGATGATTTTACCAAGGTCACCTCTTTGAGATGAAGTCTAGGAGCCTACAAAAACCCTAACTTCCACAGATCATATCTCCAAAAATATTGTGAAACATGATATAAAATATTTACACGAGCTTCCTCAGGAGTTCGGCTTCGTGTGATAAACATTTTAGATTCTTAACCTTCATATAAAACAAGTTATATTGAAAATTCCACGATGTCGTGTTTCAAGTAGAAAAATCCCTACATGAGGAGGATACAAGGATCACAATTTATATAAATTCTTAGGTTTATAGGGTATTCAACAAGTGAATGTGGGAGGGATGTTAGGAGATTAATAATTCTTAATTATTGAATTTTCAATGACCACAACCAATGATTAGTGTCATGTCAAAACCCCATGGGGTTTGAGCCCACTAACTGGGGTTACTAACTTCAAACATGAATATCTCTCAAACTGTGAAGAATTATGTGGTGATCCATATATCAACAGAAACATATCAACAAGTAGAAACTATAAAAAATATCCTTGACTTGGAATGTTGTAATTTGGTAGGCAAAAATTCCCATGCAATATCTGGGTAGCCCCTGGTGTTTCTTGGGTTGACAGCAATGACAACCACTGATCAAAAATATCCCCCTTTGGCATTGATGGAAACACAAGTACTCCCCCTGCGATCATGACACCTCTTCCTACCACATTCTCTCCCCCTTTGACATCAATGGAAAAGGGTAACTCCCCTTGACACACAACCATCCTGCGGACCTTTACACACTTCCGCTCCCCATTTATTTATTGAATAAGTAAAATATAATGAGAACTTGGGAGAATCCCAAGCTTCTAGAGAAGATATTCAAATGCTTCACAAGGTAAGGGTTTAGTGAAGATATCAGTGATTTGTTCTTTTGTACCAACATATCTAAGTTTGATATTATTTTCAGCGACTTATTCTCTAAAAAAATGATATTTGATCAAAATGTGTTTTTTTTTTTAATGCATGACAGGATTCTTGGATATGCTTATGGAATTGGTGTTATCACAGAAGATGGGAATAGGCTCACTGAATTAGAATTGAAGATATTTCAAAGTTTGTTTCATCCAAAGGACTTGAGTACAACAATATGCCGCTGCAATGTATTATGCTTCCATTATAGATAACGAGATTGAGGTTTTCTTTTTTCTCAACCATGATATGAGACAATCACCTAGATATAATGTTGCTCCACTAGTACTCTTACGAACATCAATGCTTCCTGCCCAATATGCATCTGTAATGGATTGAATAATGAGATTGTTACCCTGGGGATACCATAAGCCATATTCTGTTGTGCCCTTTAGATATCGAAGAATTATTTTGACGGCAATAATGTGTGATTCTTTTGGTGCTGCTTGGAATCTTGCTAGTTGTCCAACTGCTTGCATAACATTTGGCCAGGAGGTTGTTACATATAGAAGACTACCAATAATAGATCTATACAACCTCTGATACACATCCTTAGATGAGTCGTCTATGCTAAATTTGCAACCTATTACCATCGGAGTAAGTACAGGTTTGCAATCTTCCATTTTGAATATCTTGAGCATTTCCTTGATGTACTTGGCTTGACATATAGATATTCCTTTCTCTTGATGAGATATTTGAAGCCCTAAGAATTATGTCAACTCACCAAGTAAAGACATCTCAAACTCATTTTTCATCTTTGTAGCAAAGTTCTTATTTAGTCGATCATCATTTCTACCAAATATTATATCATCCACATATACATCAACGATTGTTAAATTATCTTTTTCTATTTGAACATAAATATTTCTATCAACAGTACCTTTCTTGAACCCTTTTTGATGTAGATATCCATCAAGACGAGCATACCATGCTATCGGAGCTTGCTTGAGACCATATAGAGCCTTATTTAACTTGCAAACATAGTCTTCTTTTTCTGATAGTAGAAAACCTTCAGGTTGTTCGATGTAAACTTCTTCCTGCAATTTTCCATTTAGAAATGCTGACTTAACATCCATTTGGTAGACTATGATTTTTCTTGGAAACTAGTGCAAATGTTTCATTGAAATGAATTCCTTCCACTTGTGCATAGCCTTTGCAAACCAATCTTGCTTTGTTTCTGGTAACCTGTCCATCTTCATTCAATTTGTTCCTAAACACCGATTTAGTCCCAACTGATATTTTTATATTTTGGTCGTGGAACTAATTACCCGATGTTATTCTTCTCTATTTAATCCAATTATTCATTCATAGCAGCTACCTTATGTTCATTCTGGCTGGCTTCCTAAAAAATATTGGGCTCAAATTTTGCTAGAAAAGCAATGTGAGCTTGTTGTGATGAACGAAGTTTTTAACGTTCATTTATGTCACCAATGATTTGATTTGATGGATGGTTCTTTTGAATCGATTCTTTTGTTCTCTTTGGAGGAGATTATTGTTATTGTTCCTATATATATTGATGATCATTATTTACTTCTTCTTGGTTGACAGTTGCTTCTTGTTCTAGAATTTTCTCTGTTCCTTTTTCAACATCTATCTCAAGTTTCGAAGATTCTAGGTCCTCATCATTATTCGTTAGAACACCATCTTTGTCAAATGTAAAATTTATGTTCTCCATTATCTTTTTTTGTCTTAGATTATAGCATTTATAGGCCTTTCTTTTGTATGAGTAACCAAAAAAGATAACTTCGTTAACACGTGATTCAAACTCACCCAAATTTTGATCTTATGTTTTGATATAACATTTGGTTCTGAAGATTATGAAATATAGCCGGTTTTCCTTTCCATAATTCATTTGGGGTCTTGTTGTAATTATTTCTGAGAAGACTTCGGTTGATAATGAAGACTATCATATCAATTGCTTGAACCCAAAATTTTTCATCCAATTTTGAGTCCTTCAACATTGTTCTACCCATTTCCTATACAGTTTATTCTTTCTTTCAAATTAACTCCATTTTATTTAGGTGTTTGCGCCGTTGAAAATTGTCTTTTATTCCATTTTGTCGTAGTATCTCAAATAATTTGGAAGCGAATTATCCACCATTATCTGATCTTAGAAACATTATTTTCAAATCGCTTTCATTTTTTACCAACTCTGTAGATCTTAAAGCACTAAAATGCTCTTCAAATTTTTTCTCTTTAGGAATTGATTAGTCACATCCCTGGTATAGTCATCTACTATTAACATGAGAAATATAATTCTCCATATAAGACTTTGTTCTCACAAGACTACATATATTAGTATGTATCAATTCCAATGGATGCGTATGCAAAGTGTTATTTTGTTTTAAATTGACTTTTTCTCGTTTTCCCAGGTCGACGAGCTCACATAGTGTGTTGGAAAGTTTTAAGATTTTTGGCATTTCTCGTATTGCTTCCTTTTTGCTTATCCTGACAAGATTGTCAAATTTTATGTGACCCATTCATTTATTCCATAACCAACTTTCATCTTCTTTAGCTAGTAGACATGCTTTAGTTTCTTCATCTAGAACATATATGTCATTTGGAGCTTGACTTGTTCTAGCCACAATTTTACCATACCTACCTTTCATGATTTCACATTTTGTGGAGTTGAATAGCATTGTGTGTCCTTGACCACACATTCTTCCAACACTGAGCAGATTGTGATTCATGTTTTCAACCAAAAGAACATTCTTGGTTATAACATATTTGGTTCCGAGAGTGATGGTACCTAATCCTATAACATTTGAAGATCCATCATTTCCAAAGGACATGGTTCCATCCTTATTCTCTTTCAAAGATACAAATTTCCTTCTATATCCATTCATATGCGTTGAGAAACTGTTGTCAACATACCACGCATTTTTATTTTTTTGAGCCTTGAGAGGGAGAGCACAATTATCAGTCTTCTTTTTGTTCCATGTTCGTTCATTTTGTGGCTTCAAAGATTCTTCTGGAGGATTTTCAAGTCTACAGTTTCTGGCTATGTGTCCAAATTTCTGACATTTGTAACATTTCATATTATTTCTTAAATGTTCAAAACTATTGATGTTTCACTAAGCCCTGGGAGGTTCATATTTGACCGATCTCCTGGAATTGTATTAGTTACTAGGGTACGTGCGACATTCTACAGCTTTATGACCAAATTTTCCACATGAATAACAGTAGCCATAAAAAATATGTTGGTACCTGGATGGAAATTTTCGTCGAGGAATTGTCTTCCAAGGTTATTCTTGCGAATCTTGTCCAATGAAGTCTTCATGCATGTCAGATCTCATAGGTTCAGCATTTTGTTGTATATGTCCCATTTTCTTTTGTAAATCGGTGCTTGGGTTGCTGCTGTAAGATCGTTGATTGTTGATGATTTCTTCCAATTCCCTTGAGCTATTGGCATAGTTTTGGACAGTTTTTCCCTTCTTCACTTCCTTACGCAGCGAGACTACTTCGGCTTCTAATGCTTCCCTTTCTTGGTTGCTTTCTTCCAACTTCTTTTGAAGTGACTCTTTAATACATTTGTGTTCTTCAACCTCAATTTTGAGACCTTGAACATGTTCTTCAAGAGTGTTGGAACAAATCTTTTTCTTCTCGCTCTATTCTTATATCTTGCATGATTTCCTCCTTATAAAATTCT